>QVXC01000002.1:0-339077 GCA_003501895.1 Phaeosphaeria sp. A1 3.1a
ACCTAATACCCCCCCTCAATCGAATCATCTGTATAAAGCCTCGTCTGCCCCGGCCTGTCCCCAGCCCCATTCTTCCCCTTCTCCTCCCCCACCTTCGTCCTCGCCTCCTGCATAATCCACAGCCCCGAGCTCGTGCCCAGCCTCGACGCCCCACTCTCAAGCATCTTGACCGCCGTCTCCAGACTCCGCACGCCGCCACTCGCCTTGACGTCCATCTTCCGCCGTCCGACTCCCTTCTTGGCGAGGTACTCTGCGGCGCCGACCATGAGCTGCACGTGGGGGAGCGTGGCGCCGTGCCCGTTGAAGCCGGTGGATGTCTTGATGAAGTCGAAGTTTGCGGCGGCGGCGAGGTGGGATGCGGCGAGGATTTGGGGGTCGGTGAGTTGGGAGGTTTCGAGGATGAGTTTGAGGACGACGGGGGAGGGGCAGAGGGAGCGGATGGATGCTAGTTCCCGGTATATGGCGGAGTAGTCTGGGATTTCGTCGTCGTCGGAGACGGTGGAGCCGGAATTCTTGGCCGTGTTGGCGGCCGTGATGCTGTCGATGGCAGAGTCCTTGGAGCTGATGACGTGTTCTGGGATGGCGGGCTTGTTGTGCTTGGTCAGGAGGGAGTGGTTGAGCACGACATCGAGCTCGCCTGCGCCAGCTGCGACTGCGGCACGGGCTTCTCGGAGCTTGTCGTATGTGTCTTGAGTGCCTTCGTGGAAGCCTACGACGCAGGCTACGAGGACTGGTGAGCCCTTGAGGTTGGCGACGCAGCGTTGCACCCAGTTGAGCCGAACGCAGACGGACTGGTCATGGTCAGCTGACTTCTCCTATGTCCCAAGTCGACGAACATGAACATCCTTGACGCTGCATGAAATCATCACAACATACCTTGAATCCCTCCGTCCTCGCCTCGCTACACAGCCCATCAATAGCCACGCTCGTCGCATCCAGCTTCAGAACCGTGTGATCCACCGTCAGCGCCAATTGCCTCAACGCCTCCTGTCCATTCTTCATGCTCGGCCCCTCATACACCCTCTTCGCCCTCTCCCCGCTGCTCACCTCCTTCATCACCACCTTTTCCGTCTCTTGAATCTGCGCCGCCCACTCCTCATTCGTATACCGATCAGTCATCATCTCGACAGGTCCAAGCGTCGCGTCCAGATCCGGATTGGCGGCCAAGAATCCGCGAATTACCACTTCCGACTCGGTGAGTGGAATTGGATGGGGGTCTGAAGCTGTTGCCATGTTTACTGGTGGCGCGACTCCTTTTGCCGAACTGGGACCTTGCTTAGGTTATCGTGAAGCTAGTTTTTTTGCCAATAGCTGCGGCTGCTAACAGTTTGAGCCGCGGAACGTGCAGGATGGAGGGATCGCGTCGCTGGTGACGTCGGTGGTGTGTGCCTGGCGAGTCGTGGCAATGGTGCCCCTGAGGAATTTCTGGTCCAAATAAGCGGGATCGAGCAAGAACCGTTTGTTTGGCGAACTATACAGAAAGACAAACTTGTGTGACATTTAAACTTTTGCATGTCTACATCGGAGTTCGGCTAATCATCGCTTTGCTGATCAGGTGGTGCGGAGGCTACTCCACACGTAGACAGAAACAGCAAACGGCCTGCTTCTCTGGGCAAAGCTCCGACCCTGAACTAGACAATTCTGAGGTCCAGCCTGGCACATTACTCGCAGCCAGCTTCTATGAAGATCGTTTTCAATGTGCAAGTCTCAATTGATATGTCAATGCTACCGCCGACATGATTAGGAGGAATTGCAAGGTGTCACAATAGCATGGAATCAAGCAATGAACGAGCGTGAGGTTGATGTGTCGATTTACAAAGGACCGCTTACATGCAGAGGTATCCTCGATTGCAAACCGGTCCTCGCCCTCGGACGACGATCCAGAGCTCCAGATGCGTATCTCTCCTCCCACATGCATATACATGAAAGCTGCAGAAGTCATGCCGAACAAAAGGAAATAGATTGAGAAAAGGGATATCCCATGATCCACGCTAGATATCCGGAACTCCCGTTTTTGACTTTTGCATTTGAACTCGAGTCGAAAGATCCCTCTTCTATCCGGCGGTGCGAGCCGATCGGTACCAATGGAAGCTACAGCCCTATCCCATGATAGTCGTTATCGTAACCCGTCAAATCGCCACCCCATCATCCGTCGCGAATCGTCTACTTCCTTCGGAAAGAGCAGCCCTCGGTGAGACGGGCCTTGCCACCAGTTGGCTGGCACCTGTGTACGTTGTTAGCCGTTCGTCTCCTTGTACCCGTTGTGGTGTTGACTTACAGGACCTGCGAGCAGCCCTGGCAGACGACGACTGTGTTTGCGTGCGAGAAGACGGTGGTGATGGTGAAGCATCCGGGGCACTTGACGTCCATGAAGAAAGAGCGAGGGGCAGGCACAAGGGTCTTGAGCTTGTGCTTCTGGGCCTCACTGCAGATTTGTTAGTCGGCAATCGAGGATGCGGAGTCCGAGATGTATGCGTACGCGGCCGGGGAGGGGTTGAGAAGGTCAACTGCGAGAACCTGGTATCGTGTTAGTCTACTGAGTTCATTGAGACCAGCGGGCGGCGTCGCGAGGCTGCAGCGAGGTGCGACAGGAACTTTTCGTGGCAAACTCCGGATGTCGTGTGGTCCTGCGCTGAAGCCTCCTTGACGCCTCCCTGCGGCCTGCGGCGGGTCAGACTCACCATTGTGTCGGTTTGTGGAGAGGTTTTTGGATTGTGATGCTCGTTGGCGAGTTGAAGTCGATGTATTGGGCGCGAGAGTCGAGGACGCGGACGGCTTGAGGGGAGGGGCGTTGAGCGTACAGCGAAAATGAGAAGGTGCCCAGTGGGCGGCTTAGCGTGTCGCTAAGGAGCACAGGCCAGGTGCCTGCCTGCACTCCAGAAGTGTTGCTCACCGTCAACTTCGACTCTGGATGAGTCTTCAAATCACTCTAGGCAGCAGCAAAATGTCCAATGCTTGGACTACAACCAGATTGATCACTTCTTGCAATTGCTACAGTGCATGCTTCGCCGTGTCGTGTGCTCGAAAAGTCGATGACGAGCTGCTCCACGCTTGGCGGCCATCATCGCACGTGAGCTCACCCCTCAAGATCTTCACAATTGTCCATTGGTCGTGCCTGCGCTTGTGGCTCTCGACGAACTACTGCAGGTCGATTTAGTGCGTGCGAAGGAGCTTCCTGTGGCATTTGGTGATACACCGCAGTAGTCACCATCTTATCCCATCTTTGCTAAACCGTCAAGAGAACTGCAAAGCTATAATCTCACAGAGTTCCCTCCATACGCTGACGAGCTACTACAGGGCACCGCATGGAGAACACATGTCTACGTTGTTAGTTGTGTCGTAGACCATATGCTGATGGTGAGTGTCGATTCTGAGACGGCACATGTGATGCATCACCACATAGTGAGCCTCCATAGTTAGATCATGGACCAGGTTCGAAAGCAAGACTCTGGGCATGTCGGAGCACGTGCAGTCCTTGAGAAAACAGTTAAAGATGATTCTAACCAGCCTCAAGCTTCATCGATATGAGGAGCAACATGACATCTCAAACTGAGAACGGTCAATTTGCAAAGCCGCTGCACGACATTGCTATTCAAATCTGCGTCGGCAACATCTAGCGAAATTGTTTCCTACAAGATCATGCAGAATCGTTAATAGCATACGACCATTTGTAGCATTGTCAAATTAGTGTGCACGAGGCTGAAAATGACGAACATGAGTGGTCCGCAGTCGTGCCGACACCATGTTGCTCGAGAAATGTGCGTCGCCTGCCGAAGTATGCCCAGAAAGCGCTGAACCAAAGCGAGCGCTGAATTGCGAGATCCTCACGGCTCCACTCCATCGGCTGTCTTGGTAGACTACTAGTCAGCATAAAGCTGTTCCTGCCTCCGACTACTGCTCTAATATCATACCTACCAACCACAACTACCAACCACAAAAGCTTGAACTTTGCGGCCGAATCTCAACACATCACCATGGCGGCGACTACGAAGAACACGCAAGAGATAGAAAAGGCCAAGAAGTTGAATCATGTCCCGTGGTGCGAAGAGTACGAGAAGATGATCTCAGGCATGCTGTACGCTACGCCCCTCGCAATGCCATCCCGCAAATCCACCATCACCAACACGTGATCAACTTGTTCAAAACCACAACCAACTACATCATTCACTTCTAACTCCCCCCAGCTACAGCGCCTTCTCCCCCGACCTCAACGCCGCGCGCTTCAAAGCCCGCGCCTTCGCCCACAAATTCAACACCTGGTTCCCCGACCCCTCCACCACCGACATCTCCACAGGCTTCGACACCCTCGCCTCCGAGCGCCTAAAGATGCTCAAGTCGATAATCGGGCACGTCGCCGACGACGACATCTTCATCGAGCCGCCGTTCAACATCGACTACGGCTGCAACATCTCGCTCGGCGCGCGCTTCTATGCGAATTTCAATCTAACCATTCTCGACTGCTCGTTGGTCACAATTGGGAATCGGTGCATGTTCGGTCCTAATGTGAGTATCTTTGCGGCGACGCATGAGGCAGAGGTGCAGAGTCGGAGGGATAATGTCGAGTATGGACGGCCTGTGGTGATTGGGGATGATTGCTGGATTGGGGGGAATGTGGTCATTTTGCCGGGCGTGACGATTGGGAGGGGGTGTACAATTGGGGCGATGAGCGTGGTTAGTAGGGATGTTCCGGAGTTTTCGGTGGCGATGGGGCAGCCTGCGAGGGTTGTGAAGAAGGTGGAGGCGGTGCCGAGGGAGGAGGGGGATGGGGTTGAGGTATAGGAGAGAGAGAGAGTGGAAGTATGTTTGTTGCATTGCGAGACTACTGCAGTTATGCATGATGGGTAGATGCTAGCTAATGACCGTTGACGCCGTTTGTCCCGTTCGTTCCGTTCGTTGCACCAATCTGCTTACCCTTAATGATATCCGCCGCCTTCTCCGCCAGCGCATACACCAAGCTAACGATATTCCCCTGGACATGAAGAGGGAAAACACTAGCATCAGCGACACGCACATTGCTCGTCCCATACACCTTCAACTGATCACTTACCACACCCCCTTTCTCCCTCGGCAACATGGTGCACGTACCTACAGGATGATACTCCGTGACTGTATTCGCCTTGACAAACTCCTTCGCCTCCTCTAGCGTCTTCGGCAGCTTCCCGCCCGACTCGGCACCAACAAGGTCGCCATTCTCGTCGCGACGGAGCACAGACTTCAGCGGCTCGCACTCGAGGAAACTCATGACGTGCATCGTGGAGCGAGCCATCATATCCACGTCAAGCGGGTGTTTGAAGTAGGCTGGATCAATGGTGGGGTGTGCGCTGGGATCGGAAGAGGTGATGTGAATGTGACCTCGCGAAAGACTGCGAGTCGAGCACGCTGCAATGCCGACCCACATGCCTGGTTCAGGGGATGGGAAGAGCTTGTCAGTATTCTCAGCTTGCGTCGCGTCTATGCCAGTGTTGAGAGCTACGATCTGGCAAATTGCTTCCTTTGGATCGAGAATCTGACGGGCGAGCAAGGTATCACGACCCGCGGGGTCTGAGCCAGGGTGCTTCTTCGCGTAGTCTGTCACCAGGGCTTCAATGTGCTGCTGAGCATCTGGGAAATCGGGCTGGACCTTTTCGAACGATGCGAAGCCAGTTGTGGAGGGTGGCGCGACGAACGGGCCGGCTTTGTGCTTGATGTAGGCTTCCATGGCCTGCTGCATGATGTCGGGGTTCCGCACCAGAGCTTCTGCGCTGTGGTATTCGTCCTTGATACCCTGTGTATGTCGATCAGTAACTGCATTTCAAACCACTCACACATACTCACAATCGCCACGCCAGTCGCGGTATGGTCATTGAGATTTTCGCCAACTGCAGGGTTGTCCACGATGACCTCAACACCAGCTTGTGAAAGAACTTCGGGTGATCCAATGCCCGAGAGCTCGAGGATCTGAGGAGAGTTTACTGATCCTCCACACACGATGACCTCCTTCTTGACCTTGGCTGTATAAGTAGTGCCGTCGCTAATGAATTGTACGCCGGTCGCTTTTGCCTCGCCACCTGTTTTCTCCAACTGGACCTTGGAGACCAGCGCATTTGTCAAGACAGTAAGGTTGGATCGATCTGCGTTGGGCTCATAGTATTCTCGAGCGGCATAACTTCTTCTGTTGTGCTTTGGGTCGACTGTGTTCAGTTGATTGAACCCTCCAATAGCAGAACCGCTGCGGGGGTCTTTGGACGGCTTGTAGCCTGCGTTGAGAATTGTTTTGGGCCAGACATCCTGCAGCCAATTCACATCTTCGCCTGGCAGACAGATCTGATATCGTTAGCGGATGAATTAGAAGGGGTAATGTATCGCCGACCTGAATGGGACCAGAAGTCCCGCGAAGGGTTGCGTCGAGGTATTTGTCGTTGACCTTCTCTGCAAAGGCGTTGCCCGCGGGATGGTATGTTTCGAACTTGCGATAGTACGGAAGCATGTCATCAAAGCCCCAGCCCTTGTTTCCAAGCTCGGCCCAGTTGTCCAAGTCCTGTCGAGAAGCCATGCTGAACACTAAAGGTGGGGGTACAAAGTTAGTGCAAGTTCTCAAAGTATAGACATGCTGCTTAGCCTGAGAAGGTTGAACATACTATTCCTTGTTAGCTTTGTATCTAAGGAGACAAGGAGTGTACGTGTGAAATGCCTCTCGTGGGGTGTCTTAGCTGCATTTACTTTGAAAGACAACTCACACTTTGTACCGGGGCCTTACCTGTTGAAGTTCACGGCGGAGCTACCTCCGAGGACCTTTCCTCTGACCCAACCATGAGTGCGGCCGATTGTGCCCTTCTAAGGACTTTGTCAGTACCACGTCTCTTCAGATAGTCGTATTGCATACCTGTGGAACTGTCTTGTACATCCAATCATACTGTGGCTTGTTGAAAAGTTGGAGGAACAGGTTGGGACCATCGATCAACAGATCATCGAGGCCGTTACCTCCCGCCTCCAGCACGCCGACAGTGACATTTGAGTCCTCAGTCAGGCGTGCAGCGATGACCAAGCCTGCGGTGCCACCACCACAGATGATGTAATCGTACTCCTTCGCCGTGAAGTCTTGTGCGGACATGGTAATGATTCAGATATTGGAGTACAAAGAGCGAGGACAGAAATGATTGATCGTGCTTATCAGCGTCGCGATGAATATATACTGATGCGGTCCCCGCGTACTGGCACAGGCGACAAGCACCTGGGATGGCGCGTTATGTGCGGGGAAAGCATAGTATATTGGCCCAATTGCTGACCGTCGCGCTACACTTTAATTCAGCAGTACCTGTTTGTGCTAGACTTACTTCAGCTCGCACTAGTGTACGAATCACCCTACAGAGCACGATGCCGCGAACGAACTTTCCCTCAAGCTGAAGACATTACGGCCATTGAGATAGGAATAGGATGCTGGGCATCATATTACCAAGACGATCAAATGCCAAATTACGTAGGTTGCCAGGTTGAAGGGTGAGATTTGGACCGTAGTACTGGGAATAGACGCATGTGTATATACTACCGTGCCGAAGCGACTCGTCGTCTGTCACCCGTGGAATTGAGAATGTGTAGAAGTTTATCTCTTCTGAGACTGCGACATGTGTAAAGTTTGCTTTATCGGCCATAGTCTGAGACTTATGAGGACAAAAAGTGTTATGCAAGATTTACCCTTTACGTCGTAGGGCCGACGACATCTTCGGCTCTAGGCGGGTCGGGGGAAGTCTGGGTTGACATGTGTCACTCAATACCGTGCATCACATAACACGGCGCGAATGTAGATGTCTTTTTCCTGCATGCCAGATTGGAATCTAGCAAGAAGTGGAGTTTGGAGGTAGGATCAAGGTTGGCGGGCGCGATGATGGAATCTATGCCCATCCCGAGGTAGCGCACAGACAGCCCCACTAAAACTTTGCGCAAAGATGCAGCTTCAGGACTTGGAAGACGACATTACAACAACCAATTTCTCGTCCTCGGCATGCTGACCGAAAACTTCGTGGCTGCCATATCGGCGTCGACGAAGCCAAACACCGGCGTCACCAAAGACGCGGGCATCTTCGTCCACGAACACCAGCCACTGACCGCCCAGCGCCATGTCTTCAAGAAGAGTGCGACGGCACCCAATGGCATTGCTGTGAGCAGCTCGCACATTTTCGCAGCGCAGTCCGAAAAGGCGATTGTGCATGTGTATAGTAGAGAGAAAGGCAACCAAGAAGCCATTGTTCCTTTCCCAGAGCGCATTCATAGCATTGCGCTCGCTGCAGAAGACAGTGTTCTGCTGCTAGGCACAGAAAGTGGGAGGATACTGGCATGGGAGGTCAGTTTACGAACAAAATATGTATATGCACTTGCAGCTCTAATCATCCACATGCACAGATATGCTCGGGCCGTCTTGTCTCGACGTCGACCGCCCATCTCCAGCCAGTAACGTCTCTCGCCGTCGACCCTTCGTCAAACTTCTTCCTGTCTGGATCGCCCGATGCCATGGTCCACGTATGGGCGCTGCCTGCAATCCTCTCCTTCTCGCCTGACACCTCGCGGACGCCGGTGCACACGCTGTCCACTCACCGTGGTCCCATCTCGTCGATTGCGTGCGGACACAGCTCGAGCAGCGCGAACCTGGCTGTGTCGATATCAGGGGACAAGTCAGCCATCGTGTGGGACTACCACAATGGCCATGCACTGAGGACGTACCTGCTCCCCGAGGCTCCCACTGCAGTGACGCTGGACCCTGCTGACCGGGCATTCTATGTTGCTTACGCAGACGGCAGCATGCAGACTGTCGACTTTTACGACGACGTGCAGCAGACCATGGCCACCGACGTGCTGCGCGACCCGTCCTCGTCGCATCGCCCCGTCCAACCATCTCCCAAGACCAGGTTCAGTGCAGACTCGCAGAAGCTTGGAGGAGCGCTTAGCTTGAGCCTCAGCTGGGACGGCACCACGCTCGTCTCGGGACATGCAAGCGGCAAGGTTGCTGCATGGGATGTTGCAAAGAGTAATTTTTCGACCACCATTACCAGCCTGCCGGGTCCTGTCTCCAATCTGCAATTCCTCCAGCCGACAGGATTTCCCACCGCCCCGGAACGCAACTTCAAGATTCACACTGTGATCAAGCCGAAACAGGAGGGCGGAGCGGCTAGCAGTGGAAATGGCCTGATTCCATCAGGCTACACGCTCAACATGCAGCTCACTGGTCGCTTGCGAGTCGGACGCGTGTCCGCTGCCGAGAAGACGGTGACGACCAAGACTCCTTTTGAGGAAGCGCTCACTCACCCGAGTTTTCCGACCAGCATGTTGGAGGAGAGTCTGGCTGAGATGGCAAGCTGGGGCGCATCCTCAACGAATGGTACTGCTCATACTTCTGACTTCATGGCGTTAGACGAGCAGGCGGCTGCAGATCCCTCGAATTCTCGAGAGGCTGAGGTCAAAGAGCTGAAGTCACAGATCGCAAGTCTCCAGCGTATTCAAAAAGTCACGTTTTCGCAATTGTCGGAGTTGCGCGCAGAGAATGAGTTCTTCACCGCCAAAGAGAAGGAAAAAGCAGAACGCGCAAAAATACGAGCCAAGAAGACGATGGGTCTCACCAACGGGGCGAGCATCAATCAGGACGTAGACATTGGCGATGATGATACCGGCTCAAATGATTCCGACATGCCTGATAAAATATGAAAATAATGAGCGGTCTAGCTGATCAAGCATGTTCATGTCCGCTGTACATGGCCACCCTGTCACTGGGTTCGAGGGGCAGGATCGCCTTGTACAACCTTCAACGCTGTCGGCGCCAGAGCCGAGCAGTCTCGACCGCGAGCAAGTTCCCAGCTTGCCACACGTGTGCGAAACGTATCAGCGCCAAGGTCTGTACACCACGACATTGAAGAAAATAGCCCGAGACCTTGACAATATCACTATACGAGAGACCTGTCACAAGTCGTCGCGAGTACCGTGAGTCGGGTCATTCCGAGCGGCGCATGGTCCTCGAGCATACATACCTTGTACACCCGGCACAGTACGATTAGAAACATGCCGTCGGGGCTGCTCGAAGCCACAGCTGTACAAACTCCCAGCCGCCGGCAAGTCGTGAAGCGGGGCAGTAATATCGAGGTCTTCCACTGTACTACAAAAGACGAAGGACCACGGGCTATGCTCCCAGGCGGTCCCTGGCTCGACTACCATGACATCTTGCGCGTTCAATGTCAGCTGTCGTGTGTCCTCGCGGCATCGAGACCGAAAACATTAGCAATCGACCACACCGCCCGTGGGCTCGTGCTGCTGCCGTACTGCGCAACGAAGCGGCGAAACGCCGTGGTTCGTCTCAATTGTGCACGGTCAGAGTAATGGGCACGCAACGTCCTTTGGGGGGCGCTCATGCGGTGATACCGTGGTGCGGACGATCGCTTCCTCTTCAGGGAGGATGGAGAGTGAGGCCGCGCACTACGTCGCTGCTTTGCTTCACTTCAGCGGTGTAAGCATGAGATGTGGATGTGGATTCGCCCCTGGAGCGGAGTGGAGTAGTGATTCGTCGTAGCTTGTACCTGTAGAATTAATAGACTTTCGACATCACATGTCCCCATCGACGCCACACGTGTCGCTACGATCCTGCAGCTTTCCGCTGTGGAGACCTGTTCTGCAAGTCATGCCCAAGTTCATGCCTCGCATACACGTAGACTTAAGTACCCACAGTGCAAAGTAAGAGAGACGGTGAAACTAGTGAACCGGAGTTCATCACTCCAAGGCTTGCAAGTTCAACACGCATCAACCAACGGGCACCGAAACAGTCTGGCGTCGTCACTGTCGTGTCGTCTTGACTCGACTCCTACTCGACTCGCAATCATCAAAGCGCATCCTATCACATCACATATACCACCCTATCCTTCCTTTAATATCAATATCAGAAACCCATACCCATTAATGCCTCGACTTGGCACTCAATCGCGTGATTCCTATCATTATAGTGTAGTGGTAATGCTGACACAAGTACGTTTCCAAGCCGTTGCGCTTCACTCTAAAAAGTATATGCCGGTGTGGAAAGTGGGATATTGGATACAGGAAATTTGACGATGGTAGTTCATGCATTGATTGAAACGAAGGAGGTTAGATGGTACTGTTATATGATGTGATGTGATGTCGCTAGAATTACCGTAAGCGGAGCGAGGCGAGGCGAAGTGTAGGGAATGCATCGTCTATGTGCATCATCGTCAACGTTAACATGAACGGTGTGGGGGACTGCGAAATGCTTCGTGGGTGGAGATTAACTTCCAGGGAATGGATGTGGGGTTGGGGTTTGGGGAGGAGTGTCCTGTCACATGTCATTTCTTCGCCCCCTCTGCAATTCAAGATTTGAGCACATTGTTCCTGGCATGTGTGGCATCTCCATCATTGCTATTCCTGAGTAAAAAAACAGTGAACAAAAATCTCTTCATCACATCCACTCGCAACATGCACGCAGCTCTTCTACTCTAGCTCTAGCTCATGCCGTGAAAGCAATACAAACGCACCTCACCATATCAGCTGCACACTACCGTCGCACGTTCCATCTCGCCATGACGACGGACAGACCAGCTGCTTGGACAGGATGCGGGAGAAGCCACGCGAAGGATCCGACATGGGTATCTAAAGCAGAAGCAACGAGCACCCTGCCACCCCTGCCCATTACCGTTCTCGCAAAAGGTCCATGTTTCACATCCAACGGGGTCGCCGAATGTGAACTGATGGACTGCCACGGAGCACGAGTCAGAAACTTATTGTGAGGAGAGTCAGCGTGAACACATTGTTAGGAACAGACGGCAGGAATTCGCGGAGGTCTACGAATTTTTGGTTCTCGTTTTGTATTAGTTTTTTTACTGGCAGCTTGCTACCTCGTCTACGGCTGGCCCTCAGTGCTGGGTCGTCCTTATCCATGCCCAGTCCAATAAATCGAGAGCTACTGCACCGAGCAATTCCATGCAATAAGCCACGTAGGCTAGCATGGGACTGGGGCTCCGACATCGCCTTCAGGTGGGCAGCTATTGTGCTCACTGTCGAGCCTGGGCGTGGGATACCAGGTCCGAAATCCGGATGCGCTCCGAGCATGTGCCGATGTCGCGAGTGCTAGGATGCAATTGAGAATTGGTAGATAAGGGTGCTTGTTCAGGGGTGTGTCGAGCCGAGAGCGGGTGGGTGACAGCCAATAGGATAGCTTGGAGCTACAGATACCAAATACTGTCGCAATAATCGGGGTAAAGGTTGGATTAAATATATCGATAGTGTGTGAACGTGCGGAAGCTGAAGAAGGAACGCTGGAGAGCTAATGAAGAGTGGACGCCGCTATAAAGATACTCAACTCTAAAGTCGGTACCCTGAGGTTGATAGTCTTTGATGTGCGCGACAGGCGTTGCCTCTGGCGCCCAGACTTCCTGCATTCCGAGAAACAGAGGGTAGCAGTACTCCGCCAGCGCTTGAGAAAGGTCTGAGGACGAGGAGCCGGGCTGCCTTGGGAGCATCGCTTTTGCGGAGATGTAAAGCCAGATTGTCGCCCAAAAGGAGATGTAATAATGGTATCGATCATCATTCGTGAGTGTGAGCGGCCGTTCAAGTACGATAATGCAGGCTGCGAAAAAGTGCCACATGGTGGAATAACGCCACGCTAATAGTCGCTAATATGTCGGGAAAAAGCCTCCAGAATACCAAGATGGAAGTGTTGCCGAATACGAAAGGTAGTTATGAGGAGTGAGACTTGTGCCGGCCTTTATTGCCAGTAGTGAATTCCCCGTCCGGACACCACTCTTCTGGTTGGAAGTCTGGATTCATAAAGTGCGCAGTATTGAAGTGGGAGCTGTTTCTGTCAGCCCATAACAGGTCATGTAGGAAGCACCACTTACTTGCGGAATATGGAGGTTTGAAAGGGCTGGGCCTGCATGCCGGCGCCAAAGCCCGGTTCTAGCTCATAGACTGACGGCCGGAACGGGCCACCTCTTTCGACGACCAACGGAGCAGCCCTTTCGATCGTGACAGGCGGCGGCGGATGAATGGGCAGGGTCATCGGAGGCTGGTCGAGGTGGAGATTATGGTGGCTCGGGGCGTTGTACTGGCCCATGTGGCTGGCGTGGCTTGGGATGATGAAGTCCAACTGGGAAGTGACCGAGGAGGCCGGCGTTGGTGTCGCTGGGAAGGGTTGCACAGGCGCAACCTGAGGTTGCGGTGCGGGGCTGGGGTAGTCGTACGACGAAAGCGAAGCCCACCTCTGCTGCCCGAAGCCGCCAGCGGGGTACATGCCGGGAATCATCGTCATGACGTCGGTCACGTCTGCTGCAGCGGGAGTGAAGCTGTCAGCGTAATTGGTCAGGTTCACCTGCAAGGGCGCCTGGGGAGGTACAGGCTGCTGCTGTACTGGCTGGGGAACATCCTCGGCCTGGTAGAGGATGTCGTAGTGGCCCCTGGGGGATGTTAGTTGGAAAGAAGATGGTGCACAAGGATTACTCACGGCCTGTAGAGGAGCCTCATCATGTGTGCGTTTGGAATGGGCCTGTGTTGGTGGTCCTCCGGCTCTGCGTGGAAGCTGCGGTTGATCTCTTCGCCAGGAGAGCGATCAAGATACCAAACCTCGAGGCCAAAGCCGGCGGGCTTGATCAGGGCATCCGAGAGTGCGACGAGGGCGATGTTGTCGGCCTCGCAGTTCGCAGGCTCGATGTGGTTGCCACAGTAGGCCTTGACATCGCCCAGGGGCACGAAGTGACTGAACTGGTCGGCGTGCGTCTGCACCCACGCACTGGCCAGGAGCTTGACGTAAGTGATGATGGACATGGATGCGATGTCGTCGTCCATGTCGTTGAAGGCCTTGAGAAGAATGTCGGCAGCGGCGCCGTCCATGGCCTGCACCGAGCTGGCAAGCTTGCGCATCAGGTCGAAGGCGCCCTCGGCAAACTCCATCCAGATGTCGCGCGAGTAGCCCACGTGGTCGAGCAAATTGCCCATGGACATGAGCCGGGCTTCCTCATCGCCAAACTTGTTGGCGTCGCCCGCGCACAGCAGGCCCTCAAAGTAGGTGAAGGCGATTGCTGGGGGTGCTGTTAGTGCAAGCGGTGCAAGGGAAGCGTCGCGGTACTCACCCCGCCATCCACAGTGCCCGTCGCCGCGGCAGGTGCGGAAGTAGGCGTATTTGGCAGGCAGCGCGGCCGTCTTCACCTGGTAGACGGGGTCGGCGGCGGCATACTGCGTGGTGATGGCGGCGCTGCTCTGGCGCTCGCCCACTAGCGGGCCCTGGGGACGGTCAACTATGGTCATGCCCCAAAGCGTAGCAAACATGAACTTACTGTCGCCTCGGGCTCGTACTTGCTCGACAGGTCCTGCAGATGGGCGATGTCTTCATCCGAGGCCATGTAGGGGTCGGCCATGGCGAGGCCGTGGGCGTGGCTGTGGTTGAGGTTCTGGTGCGGCGTGCGGGCGTGGTGGTGGTGAAGTCGCTGCTGGTGCGGGTGCTGGTGGTGGGTAAAGGCCGCGGGAGCCAGGACCGGGGCGCCCATTGGTAGCGGCCGCGCAATCGGCAGCCCTGAGTGGACCATGGGCTCGTAGTGGCTCTGTGCGGGAACTCCATAGTGCTGGCCTGCATGCGCGTGCCCGTGGCCGTGGAAGCCAGTCATCACGGCCGGCCTGCTCATCGTCGTGGATGCGGCGCCGTGCGTGCTGGTGTCGGTGAAGGTGTGTGTGTATGGGACGGCGGCGACAAGTGCGCTCGAGGTGCTCTCCCTTTCCCCCACCAGCGTGTCCTCTGCTCGCGGTGCGCTGGGTGACGGGGGGCGGCGTGACTGGCGGTGCTCGCAGGCAATTGGATGCTCGATTCCACAGCAGACTAGGCGGCGCGGTCGGCGGGCTCAAGCAGCAATTCGTCGTCCACGAGCTGCTGATCCGAGGGCACGTCTGGCTTTTAGTAGGTGCAGAGTCCCACCGTGCTGGGCTGGACGGTGTCGTTGCTGTGGTACCTCGGGCGCCCAGGGGCAGGCCAATATATGGGAGAGACAGGTGGGATCGTCGAGGCGTGCCAGTCGATATCACTCGCCTGCCAGGCACGAAAGCACTCTGCTACACATTCGTCCTGGCGGTTCGAAACAGCGACGCTTTGTTGCACCGGAAGCCTGGGAAACGGGGCGGCCACAGGATCGATCTCGTCAGTGCAAAGCCGCTTCATGCACCTGGAGCAATGGGGCTGCTTCAAGTGAAACCGGAGGGAGGAGAGGGCGAAGCGTGACGGGCGTACAAGAGGGAGGCCCCTCTTGCTCCCAAGGGCGGACACAATCAGCGCCTGCTGGGGCCCTCGAGCAAAAGAAAAGTAGCCATGGCTGCTCGACGAGCACCGGATGGCAACATCACGCACGCTTCAGCGGCAGCGGTACCGCTCTTCCACCAGCTCCCAGCTCCCAGCACCCACTGCTCGCTCTCGTCCCCGCGGAGCACGCACTAGCATCGCCGTGGGCAATACACCTGTGGACATTGCATTGTCCACTGGCTCTCCACCATCATCCTCATATCAGAGCACGGAGCAACCGCCCATACGGGACACCTCCCATCACAAGGGCTGGGCACATCCAATTGTCAGCAGCCGGCACCGGAACAATTGCGGAGCAAGAGGCTGGTGTTGCATGCAGAGGGGGAGCACTCTCAGCGGCCCTGTGCTACGCCGTGGAATGCAGTCGACACAGCATCATAAGATGCTGGACCCATGTCGAAAAAGCGATGGCCTGCCCCTCTCATCTGCGTCCAAGCTTGACCACTCTCGCGTTTGAGCGCTCCTGTCACAGGCCCTCCTGCATGCCATGATTCGTTCGCATCATCGTGGCGTGGGAAAAAGAACTGTAGCTCCGGCGATATGTAATCTATCGTTACCGTCCCCACGCTTGCAAGCGAGCCAGGATCTCTGCCCAAAAACAGTCCTGCCTCGCCGCGCTGCTATTCGTTCATTGCTCGCTTGACGCTGATGCCCTCGTCTGGGCCCGCTTCCCCGGACCGTATTTGTGAACAGCAGCCCGGCCATGATTCGTTCGGGTGCTGCGGCGACCTCTCCATTGCTGCTGCGTGCCTGCGTCACGTCACTCATCACTCTTCACAGATGCCATGCATCACAAAATGGGCTGCGCGATGGCTGCAGGCGTCCGCCATGACCGTGCGACCGGGATTCTTGGCTCGTTGCAACGAGAGAACGAGGCCATGTTACATACTGCATCTGCTGCTGACCTCTGTGGCAGAGGCGCATACGTGTGTTCCCGAACAACTCCGCTTCTTGAACGCTGTTGGGACGCCAGTTGGGGACCTGCCGCTCATGTGCATGCAATCTCTTGCCTTGTGCGACCCCGTGAGCCAACAGACATTCTCGTCGTGAGGCGCATGTCTCACTTCTCAGGTGAGATGAGGCCTTGGTGACGGTAACTAGCATTCCCGTATTCCTGGTCAGAGGTTTGTACCGCTCACAGAGCTAAGCTGCAAATCACACTTTGCTCGACACCCCCGGTAGACGTCCACTGAGGCCCTTACCTTTCATCCTTCCACCTTTACCGCCCATTGCACCTTGACTCCAGCCCATGCCGCTGCCGCCGGGCCCACCAGGCGTGTATTGCGCACCGCTCTCATCTGACTTGAAGCCGTCGCTGTCGTTCAAAACAGCCTCCCACAGGGATCCGATAGCGGCGCTCCAATCCTGCATCGCCTGCACCCGATCCATGTCGGTGCTACTTTCGATCTCCACTGTTCCATTCTGCTGGTTGATCTTGCCGCGCAGTCGCTTATCAACGATCAAGAAACCCACAATTTCCTGAACCTCGGGAAGGGAGATTTTCAACTGTTTTGAGATGAAGGCGAGAGTGAACCGGGTGTACGGTGCAACCAGCTTGACGACAGCCTTGGTGCGCACGTTCCGCGTTACTTCGTCTATGTTCTCGGCGATGAAAGGATCTTGCAACAGGTCCTTGTTGTCTTGCAGAATCTTCTCGTATTCGTGAATGTCCTCGCGCTGATAGGCATTGACCAGGTTCGTCATGGTGGAGATGCGGGGATCGTTCTGGTAAGGCTTGGTTTCCTGGGAATCGAAAGGATTGATGTCGGAACCCGACAGCATGGTTGAGAGGACCAGGTACTTGAGGACCTGAATCCGCTGCAACGAGCCAGCCTCATCATAATTTTTGAAGCTCTCGAAGAAGTCGCTCTGCGCCCCTTTCCAGTTTTCTGTGACGCTTCAGTAGTGAACCTCTGTCTCGGGTCCTGTCGCTTACCTTCGCTCATGTGCATTTTGCCGCCACACTCTCGGATGATACCCATGATCTTGGGATGTGGAACAGCCGATTTCACCTTAAGCGCTCGCTGGTACAATGCCTGTCGCTGCGTCAGCTCATCATGCACATGGTGGGGAAGGGGCATGTGACAGACCTTTAGGCGCTTGTTGTTGCGTTGGTCAGCGTACATGAGAATCTCCAGAGAATAGACTTCCAGCGAGTAGGTACCCTTGCTCGGGTCGTCCGTTCCATCTTCTCGCTGGCAAGCTTTGTGCAGCTCTCGGAGCTTGTCTGTCAGCTGGCGGTAATCCTTTCGATCCAGCCATAGTCGGGCCAACTTGATGTTTGTCTTCAACCACAGTCGCTCGTTGTTGGTGCTTTGGAATATGTCTAAAGTCAGAGCATAGAACTTCTCCATGCACCGGTATGCGTCAGCGTCTTCGGCGGCCTTTTCGATGAAGTCGAGCATGTTGTTGATGGACTTTTCCGAATAGTTGCGCGTGACTGCGGACTTGACATAGGTGAGAAGCTCCTTGTAATGTTCCACTGCCTGTTATCGTGTTAGCTAACCTGTAATGACGAAAATGTACATGCTGAACGTACCTGGTCGTAGCGCGCGAGCTTAAACTCAAGCTTGATTGCCTGCTTCAGTCCTTTGAAACCCCTGATGACTGTCAGTACAGTTCAGCTCCATACACTGCCGCCTTCTCATACCAGTCCGACTTTTCCTCCTCGAGCGCTGGGATGCCTAGAAACTCATCGATAGCCGCCTCTGGATCCTCGCCCTTGACCTGCTTTGCGTTGTAGTATTTGTTCTCAATGTCGACGTCGCCGCTCTGTTCTTCGTCCTCGTCTTCGTATTCGAAATCGTACCTGGGAAAGGTTAATACCAGACCAGATCCTCGCCGGGAGCACTTACTCTTCCTCGCCAGAGTCTTGCATAAAGTCGTCGTCGTCAGACATGATTGCGGTGTTGTGGTAGATGGATGGTGAGCGCTATGGTTGAGGATGATTACAGATTGTGGCAGTCGGTTAGGTGACGAGAAGGATGGCGTAGTGATCGTGTGCAGCAGGAGTGGTGTAGGCAAACGTGGAGAGTGTAAGCTCTCGTGTAAGGCTGTCCCGCAGTTTGCCCGCGGTGGTGCTGCCTGCCACTTGCCCCGCAAGCGCGGGACTACGTGGCGCTAGTGCTAGCTCACTCGCACCTCGAAGAATCGACATTGGGGACCCGCATTCGATCCTCAGGCAGCTTGTTGCGTTCATGAGGGAAGGTACTAGGGTTATTCATATTCCAGTGACTTGCCAACTTGGAACGTACGGTGTGTATCAGGCGCGCTACCACATGACAGATCAGACGAGTCGCACTACCCACCGTATTTCTCTCGTCATGCACCCCGGCCTACAGTACAGGCAGTCGAGACGTTGCCAAAAACCTCTCGATATCGGCAGAGTGCTGCGGATTAGCCTTGCGGGAATTATGTCACATGTAGGAGGAACCATGGTAGGGTTGCTCTTATCAGCTGCTTGACGACCCTTCGACGACTCACTGTACGACGGATTAAGACCAGAACACTGCCACCTTCAGGCTATCAGCCAAATATTATTATGCCAGACCATAAGTATCAGTCTCGACCGTCGTCTGAGGGCGTCTCCGCAGCCTTGAAGCGCCAGCCGAAGAGCTCGTGGCTTCGGGCAATAGGCACAGATCAGCCGAAAGAACAATGCACCGAATCTTGATATCACGCTTCCAGACCGCAGACCCTAGCTGTCTGTCGGATCCTGGTCGGTCCCACGAGCAATCGTTTGCGCACTGGTTGGCAGAGGTACCTTCATCTCAGCTTAATCAGAGTCACTTTCTCGTGATATATACGTGGTGTGCACATAACGTGTTTGCGAAGACAAGGCGGCAGCAGCCGGTGCAAATACACGCTGGCAATCTGGCCGCGTCACTGCGAATGTAGGCGCCACGTTCGGATGCATGTTGGAGCGACGGAGAGAGTTGGCGGTTGAGTCTTAGGGCTAGTTTTGGCTTAAGGCGATCCCCAACCACAACTCGACAACCCGGCTCTTCGATCCGTCGACCTTCACCCATCCTTACTCACCCCGGACTCCACCTCTCCCCTCTGTACAGCCCTTCTATCTTCGCCAGACACGCGATCCGTCCACCTGGCGACACTCGACACCCGCGCATAAGCGACGCGCCTGCGCTCCCGTCTTCTCTCCTCCAGACCGAGGCCCACGGAGCGATTCGACGACCAAATCCCCCCTTCGACCGCCGCGATGCCTCCATGTGGTGGAACAAAGTCTGTGCAGCGCAAGCTGGTGCTCCTGTATGTTCTACATGCGCAAGGAAGCCGCTTACTTGCGGCCGAGGAGTGATGCGACGGAAGACTAACATGCGATTGCAGAGGTGACGGCGCATGCGGAAAGACATCATTATTAAACGTATTCACAAGGGGGTATGTGCTGCTCACAACGAGTGGACCGATGACTCGCTGACTATCCTCCAGGTATTTCCCGACAGTATAGTGAGTGAAGCGCCATTCTGGACAGGTGTATGCGCCGGATGCTGACCGCAGTCTACCATAGCGAGCCGACTGTCTTTGGTAGGTGTTTACTATAGCAAGCTGTCTTTCCGATACGCTAACACTCACGGCAGAGAATTATGTCCATGGTTCGTTGCGCCATCTCATCCTACACGGAGCACGCATTGACCCGAGTCGCAGATATCTACATTGACAATACACACGTGGAGCTTAGCTTGTGGGACACAGCAGGACAAGAAGAGTTCGACAGATTAAGGTCGCTCAGCTACGACGATACCCACGCCATCATGCTCTGCTTCTCCGTGGATTCCCAGGACTCGCTGGAGAATGTCGAGACCAAGTGGGTAGGGGAAATCGCCGAGAATTGCCCCGGAGTCAAGCTTGTCCTGGTCGCGCTCAAGTGCGACCTTCGGAAACGGGACGACGACGACGCAGAGAATGCCGAGCCTGAGAAACCCTGCATCGATTACGAAGAGGGCCTACGAGTCGCCGAGAAGATCAAGGCGCTACGATACCTTGGTATGCCCAATTGCCACCTCCAACATACACGAAAGCCCGGCTGACTAGCGTGAAGAATGCTCCGCCATGAAGAACAGAGGCGTAAACGAAGCCTTTACAGAAGCAGCTCGCGTCGCGTTGCAAGTCAAGACAAGTAAGGATAAGAGTGGCGGCTGTACCATTCTCTGAGCCCGCGATTCTTTTGCTCCGTTGGATACATCACCTCTTGACCCTTGCCCACTTCTACTCCATACCCTAAACACATGTTGCACCTGCTTTCTCTATATTTTGTATTGCATTGTTTTCTTTCTGAGTTTCTTTCTTGGCTTGCACTTGATTTGCATTATTACAGATGATCTTGCTTACACGAGAGGTTGACCGAAGCGCCCGTCAGAAAGTACAGGACAAGAAGGTTTGCGGCTTCGATGATCACCACACGCGTCGTTTTGCACGAAGGGGAACTGTTGTCTGTCCTCTGAAACTCTTTTCATAGGAGACTGCCCTTTCTTTTTCGGCGCAAATCGCATATCCTACCTGGGACGATGACTTATGCTTGTCGGGGGATGCTTGTCTTTTAGATCTCACCATTTATCTTTACCTTCTTCTCATTTCACGGTACGGGATGTTCATGTATATGTTTATTACCATACTAGCGTCGGCTTGACTCCTTTCCTAGCCTATCCACATTCTGTAAAAGATATTTTGCGACGCTTGTGGTTCATTATTGGCCAGCGGAACCAGTCAAGAAGCAAGCGGTCGCAATTTTCAGACGATTCGACTATTTATAGATATCTAAATATTGTCTATACTCTCTACGAAGGAGCCAGTATCCAGTGAAGGATTGGACCAACCGTCATCTCACATCTCGCAATTCTTTCATCAGCACTACAACGCATTATTGCTCTATAGGACACTTATAAGACAGGAACGATGCACAAGCCATACTTTTATGAAGGTTGTTTAATATTGCTACTTCGACCATACATACTTCTTTCATGAGAATCGGGATGGCATGTGCCGTGGTCACAAGAACCCAGCTCTTCCATAGCTGCACATATTCGCCACAAATGTGCCATGCTCGCCATCAGTGTTCATGCAGAATATTTCGGCAGCTCATCCGGGAACAACAAGCTGCATCAATCTTTTCGATGTGCAGTTGGCCTGACACGCGATCTTGGCTACCTTTGTTGTGTTCGGGTGCGCTTGCCTTGCGTACCTTACTCCACAACCTCGAAATGCTTAGCCGTTGATCCTCTTTGATTCGCCAGTATGTTCAAACGAATGTTGACCATATCTGTTGTGAGGCGGCGAAGTTGTCGCGTTCCAGCCGGCTCTCCATCGGGCGCTGCAGCGAAGACACGACAGAGCTCTGCATTCAATGTCACCATGACTGTAACCAATCTGACGCGGGCCTCGCTGCGTTGACTGTACACGGAAGTTCTTTGCGTTGTGCTGCGCCCGACGGACGCATGCACGTCCACGATTGGCTTTGTGTCTCCAGCTCACAGCTGAAAGCGCCACGGCCACCCAGCCCGTGGTCGATGCGGCGGCTTTGGGTCAGGCGGGCTGACAGTTCGCAACTTCATATCTGCTCTCCGTCTCTGTAAACACATTTCAGCAGACGATGCGATGCCCGAGATAACGTTTGTGTTTGGCCCAGGGGATTCGTTCTTCTTCGACTGCCCGAAATCATGGAAATTGTTTGAGACCCCCCGCGCGATCTGCGATGTTGCTGAGCTGACGGCGCATAGCCACGGAATCCCACAGTCGCTTCGACAGCTGTTTAACAGTCAAATGACAGATACTTGGCGCATCGCACAGCCATACTGCGTAGCACTCGCACCGAGCGCGAAGAGTTTCAAGAATACAGAGCCGTTGTGGTATGCGGGGTGCAAGACGCTGAGCGGAGAGGATAAGCTATACTACACCCAAGGGTCCTTCGAAACCACATACGTCGACCTCACACGATGGCTCAAGGGCCTGACGATGGCGCCGAGGTCATGCTTCCTCACCTTTGGACCAACTCAAAGCTACTTTGCATGCGCGGCTGGCCAAGGCTCGATTTGGGGCGGGATTCCCTCGGAACTCGAAGACAAAGTACGAAAGTCGTATGATACACCGCTATGTGTGGGATTGGGCAAACACAATGCATGGGTCGTCTTGTATCCGGATGGATATCTTGTTTGGAAGTTCTACGGACACTACAGTGCGCTGGACAAGATTTTGAAGGATGCGACGCCTGGTTCTGTAGCCGTAAGTCTACACGTCTCTACCAATGTGTAGACAATGAGCTGACCCGGTGCTCAGTACGTTGCCATTAGCCCATATCACAAGGAACATTATTTCGTCGCCAACCGAGACCGATCTATCAAATATAACTTCAAGGGAGCCCCAAAGGAATGGATGGCACTCATGACAGACGTGTTTAAGGCGTGGGCGGCAGAACCTATGGAGAGGCACCCCATGCCGCGTGGTGTGCAAGAGGCTCATGCGCAGCAACGCTATTATACTCAAGAGCAGTACCCAATGGGTCAAGCATGGCAACAACAACAAGCACCACAACAACCATATCAGCAAATACCTCATCAACATTATCCACAAATGCAGCAACAACCATATCCGCCAAATCTACATCAGCCATACCAGCAAGCGCACGCTCCAAACAACTACAACTCTCCACATTTCATGCCAGCACAGCTAGACGGCACACCGGTTCCGTCCAACTTTGCGTCACCTGCGCCCTCGTACCACAGCCCCGTCCCACTCCACGCTTTACCACAGGGAAATCACGTCTATCCAGCACCACTGGGTGGAGCAGTCGAGATCCTAGCTGAACTACCTGGAGATTCTATGGTAGCCGGTCATCTTCCTTCACATGCATTGTCCATGGATGTGAGTAATTTATCATTCACACTCCTGGCTCGTGATCTCTGGGGAGCTGACGCCACAATAGAAGAAGAGACGTTCGCTGTTTAAAATGTTCTGATGCTGTGCATGTGTTATCTTCCCCTTTCTTTCTTTTCATGATACCCTGCATGTTCTCGGTCATTTGCACAGGAAGTGCGAGTATATATATATATCTTTAGCTCTTGAATAAATCAGTGTGAAATTGTCTGCGCTTCACGGCGTTATATCGTATCACGAATCTCCAGAACCTTTCCATGCAGGTCTAGCCATTGTGATAATAACCAGCATACATACCAGCGTACGAAGCACGAAAGGCCGACAAGCTTCAACATGCATGCGTACCATGTGGAGTAAGCGGAGATTTAGCCGACGGTGCCTGCCTCAAGTGGTGCAGAATTCCGGGTTCTGCTTCGCTAGACCTGGAGGCCTGTCGATCCCGGCAAGGAAACACCCACGACTTCCCGGAGAACCACGCAAGCGTCATGGTGCAGGACGGCCCGCCTTTCAGTGTTATTTGCTCGTACTTGTCGGGATCAAACATTGCCACTAGCGGGTACATACAAGAAGCGCCGCTGCCCCTAAGCGGAGCTTGACTTGCTTTGCACGTTTGTCAATTCATCACCATGGGAGTTGTTGCAAGAGCTTGGAATCTGGGTGCGCTGTCGCTCGGCCTGCTGGCGAACGTAGCAGTCGCTGCTGAGCCTACCGTCAAGGTCCTCAATGGTACATACGAAGGCGTCTACCTGCCTTCTTTCGACCAGGACATCTTCCTTGGTATTCCCTTTGCCCAATCCACTGGCAACGAGAATCGCTTTCGACCTCCTCAAGCCTTGAACACAACCTGGAACGGCACTCGTGCGGCAAAAGCTTATGGGCCCGCTTGTCCTGATCCACAGCTGAAGGGCGACGCGATCAGTGAGGACTGCCTGAGCATTAACATCGTTCGGCCTGCTGGCCTCTCGGAAGAGGCCCTTTCCAAATTACCGGTCGCAGTATGGATCCACGGAGGAAGCTACCAAGTCGGCAGCAGCAGTCTACCCAACTACAACCTGACCTACATGGTACAGCGCTCTGTAGAGATCGGCAACCCCATCATCGGTACTTCTATCAACTATCGTAAAGGCGGTTGGGGAATGATGTACTCCAGGGAAGTCCAAGGCACCGGCAACACCAACTTAAATTTGCGAGATATGCGGCAAGGGCTGGCTTGGATTTCGGAGAACATTGGCGTGTTCGGCGGAGACAAGGATTCTGTGACCATCTGGGGAGAGAGTGCGGGTTCTTTCGCGGTTGGACAATTGCTCATGTCATATGGTGGAAGGACCGACGGCCTTTTCCATCGAAGCATTCAAGAGTCTGGATCCGCTGCGACTGCATGGTATAACGGTAGCGATTGGTACCAGCCCATCTACGACAACATCGTTAACAAGGCCAACTGCTCGGATGAAGTGGACACTCTAGCCTGTCTCCGCACTGTATCGTACGAGAACATACTGCCTCTACTTGCAGAACCCAGCCAAGGTCCGGGCTGGTATCCAGTCGTTGACGGCGATGTCATTCCCGCATACCCCACCGAGCTCCTCCACTCTGGACGATTCGCACACCTTGAGCATCTTTACGGCACCAACAGTGACGAGGGAACAGACAACGCACCAGCTGGAGGACTCATCAACACCGATCAAGAGCTGTTCGACTACATCAAGACCCAGACCGGATTTGGTTTCCCTGACTCTGTTATCAAGAAGATCATGGAGCTCTATCCCGATGAACCTGCCCAAGGCATTCCCCTCAACACCGGCACTGAGCGTTTTGCAGAGCAAGGATACCAATACAAGCGCATCGCAGCGATCGTTGGCGACGTCTTCTACCACGCCACCCGCCTCGACGACGCTCGCTGGTACTCCAAGTACTCGCCAACATACATATACCGCTTCAACACCAAGCCGTGGCAAAACAACCCCATCTCCACCGAAGGCGGAGATGCTCCTGCATACAAGGGTGTAAGCCACTTTAGCGAAGTAGCGTTTGTGTTCGCCAACCCGAGCTTCTACGGGCCATGGCCAGAGTACAAGGCTCTGGCTGACGAACTAAGTGCGCGCTGGATCAACTTCATTGCTGGAGGAAGTCCAAATGGAAAGGAGATGGTGCAGTGGCCGATGTATAATTCAAGCGCGAACGGATTGGATCTCGTGCTGCAGGCGAATGGACGGGGATATAACGGCAGTTATGTAGAGGAGGATACGTGGAGGTTGAAGGGGAGGGAGTATTTGATTGAGTGGGCGAGGAGGAGACATGTTTGAGGTGGTCGCCTTGAACAATGGCTACTGTATCTAATATCCTTAATCAAGTCTCTTTGGAAACTTTCGCTTCCTTCGGCACTTTAACACGAGGTTCTTCTTCCTCATACAAGTCTACTACCCGCGTCCCTGGAAATTCACTCCGCAATCTCTCAGCAAGATAGCGAATCCCCCAATCCTCCGCTGGTCGATGCCCCACACAAGCAACAGTCATGCCCAACGCTTTCGCAGCTTCCAAGCCACCAACACGGGGTTGTCCCGTCAAATACACAATATGTTTCCCCGGCGCTTCATCATCCGCATCTGCCCACCCATGCTGCAACGCCACCTCCAACACCCTTTGCACCTCATCCTCATGGAACGCATTCATGATGGCCACAGCGCGTATCTCATCCGACAGACCATCATGCGCAAGCTCAGCCTCGCCGAACTCCCCTTTTATTCGATGAAGAAGTAAATCCCGCAGCAAAGTCACCGGGCCAACGATGCCTATCTTCCTCTCTGCATCGCCTTTGTATCCTTGTAGACATACACTGTCGTCCATACCCATTTGTAAGCGCTCGGCGAGCACAGTGTTCCAGCCGACGGTGAGGTTCTCGTCGAAGGACGTGTGGCTGGATAGGATCAGAGTTCCGCGTCGGACGCTGCGGCGGTCGAGCGTGAAGGGGCGGTGCAGGAAGCATAGGGTTCGTGGGGGGCGGGAGTCTAAGGTCGAAGATGGAGGTGCATTTTCGATTGAGTAGCCTATGAGAGAATATACTCCTGCGGTGGGAGTAACGCTGAGCACGATTTGTTCGATAACAGCTGTGTCGGCGTCGTATCGTGGGTTTCGTGGGACGTGGTAGAGGCGCGGGACGTCATTCTCTTTGAGGGACAGTAGGGTAGATAGGAATTGAGTGACTGCGGTATGGGTCGGCTTCTTGGGGCGTTGCATCGTGAGCTGGGATGTTAGCAGCTTCAAGGTCAGTTGTAGAGAGCGACATCGTTGGAGAATCGTGTACGTCATCAAGGTGCAGGACAAAGCGTCTATAATGGCTGGCCATGATCAGGGCTATGGTGTCATTGTGGTATATTGAGTCTTTTCAGTAATGACAACGATATGTTGTAGAATGCCATGATGGTGGACATGCATGTGGTGCAGTTCGAGTTGAGCTGCGGGAGATGATGCGATGCCGGCTAGACTTGCCTCGGCTGGTGGACGCCATCTGCCCTTTCGAGCCGTTCGTCTGCCAATGGATTCGTTAACGCTTTCTAGGCGTCTGGCAAATACTACTCCGTTATTCTCATTCTTTTCGTTGCTCTTGAACTTCGACGCTTTTCGATGACATTGCGCGGTGCGTTGACTAAATTTGTTTCTCGCGGCTTCTTCGGGCTTCCTCCGACTCATACCTTATCAACCGGTCAATTATCGTCAAAATATCAAGCATCCTTCCTCAATTTTCTCCGCAGACACTCCACAACCACAATGGCTGCTGCAGGACCAGTTCCCATCATTGTTGGCGCTCTTAAATGCCAAAAAGATTCGTATCTAGAGCGTTTCGAAACCGAGGTAGTATCATGCAACGAATACATATCACCTGAAGCGCCCAAGCAAAGTGGCAAATCGAAGACGAAGAAGTCGACAGATCCCACCAAATTTGAGGTTGAGGGAAACGCAAAGTCGTGGCTCATCGAGTGCGCCGATTCAGTACTTTTTCCGGAGGGCGGAGGTCAGCCAACAGACCATGGATCAATAACGCCTCTGACCGACAATACTGTGGATCCCATACCAATTACAAGCATCCAAAGACATGGCCTTCGATGCATACATTTTTCGCCTTCACCTATCACTCCTGGCACCAAGGTCCTGCAAACCGTCGATTTCACAAGAAGGCGCGACCATATGCAGCAACATACAGGACAACACTTGCTCTCAGCTGTCATGGACGGCATGGATCTCCCAACGATAGGCTGGAGTATGGGTGCAGCCGGAGAGATGAACTACGTAGAACTCCCGCGAAAGCCATCCGATGAAGAAATTCGAAGCATCCAGAACAAATGCAACAAGCTGATTGAGGACAACATGGCCATCACTGTCGAAACACCCGAAGGCAAGGGAAGCGATAGTCTACCAGACGACTATGATCGTGAAAAGGGTGTTGTGCGATTTATCAAGATTGGAGATCTGGACTATAATGCTTGTTGCGGAACACATCTGAAGCAGACGTCACATATCGGCGTCATTCTTCTGCACCATACCGCTTCTGTACGAGGAACAAATTGTCGTCTCTACTTCACGGCGGGCGATCGCGCGATCAATATGGCGACCGAGTCTATTAACGGACTCCGCACAATTGCTGTATCGCTGTCATCGAGCGCTGCGCCTGCTGATGTCGCAGCTAATGTGCAAAGACTGGGTGACCAAGTTTCTGAAGCGAGGAAAAAGGAGAAGAAGATGTTGGCTGAAATCGCCAAGTTTGAGGGCGAACGTCTTAAGAAAGACCTTGAGGATAGGGGGAAAGCTTTCTCGCACCGAGGTACAGATGGCTTGGACTTCGTCAATCTGTTGTTATTCGAGATCAAGGAGGTAGCAAAGGAACGAGTTGTGGTGCTTTGCTCGGGAGAAGCCAAGACGGCAGGTTCATTCGTGATCTTTGGCAAGCCAGAGTTGGTAGAAAGTATGGCGGCGAAGGTGAAGGGAGTAGTAAGGACGGTGAAGGGCGGTGGCAAGGGTGAGAAGTGGCAGGGCAAGGTCACGGAATGGCAGAAGGGCGAGGTCGAGGCGCTGAAGAAGGTTGTGGAAGAGGAATAGATATATGTCAAGACGGTGCAGCAGAACCTTCCTTCGCACAAATGCAAATATGATGAGGAAAGTGTTTTACAGGTGCGTAAGTACTGGCTATACGAAGGAGCCGGTTTTTAGTCATGCACTGCCTCTGTATCCCCGATCGCTCATAACTGCTCCAGGAGTATTGCAATGTAATAGTATTGTATACGACTTTCTTAAAATACGCCTAAGATTTAGTAGGTCACCTCACAAAGATTGTGATTACAATTATGTATTGTTGCGTTAGGTGCAGACGCTAAGCACAGAGAATTAAGATACGTCTGCAGTACGTTACTAGAAACCAGCTCCTTCGTGCACACATCAGCCGAGCGTTGGAGTCTACTGCAGAAAAGAAAGAGTCGCAAAGAAGCAGCAGGAGCTTACCATGACACTCTGAATCTAGACCAACACCAGGTTATGTTCCGTCTTTTTGACCATCTGTCTTGACCCCAATACCTTCATCCCGAAGTAGGAGATCAGCTGGTAGAGCACCTTGCCCAGATATGTTGATCGTGTTCTTCTCTATGCTTTGCTGAAAGCGAATGCGAAAATATTTTACTGCTCGCTCAGCGATACATCCACCGAGCTGCAAATTGGCACAAACTGTTGGCTGTTTGCGGGTCAATTTGTTCAAAGAGGACAGAAGTATCTCCATTACGATTGTTCTCGGGCCCAATATTCGAAGATTGAAGTCGTCTGCAAACCAGCATTCCTTATTTTCATCGTAGTCCATGGACTCTATGACAGGAGTCAATTTTTTGGTATCGCTGTCGGTGATATTTACCTTGTTGTCACATACCCATATAGTTCATCAGATTCTCCAGAGTCTGGCAGCCCCAGGATTCATAGTAGTACCGAACGACGCTCCTAAACAGTGCAGTGCTCGATTGGTTGAGATCCGGGTTGAATCGCGAAGAGATAAAGTCAGGCACATCGTATTCAAGTACACAACACCGAGCCTCGAAGCTTTCCAACCCCTCAGAGAGACCAATGCTGTCTGCAATCACTCTAGGAGCACACAAACACGATAGATTGCCGCATTTCTGTAGGACTTCAAGGCAAGTGTCGAAATCTGAGCTGCTGTAATCGACAGAGTATCCGCGAGCATCCGCAGACATGGATAATAGAGAGAAAATGCGATCTCGAGGGATCTCGCACTTCATCTCATAAAAATTAGCCAGCAGTGTTGGCAGAATGGCTCCGTTATAAAGGCTTTTCGCCTCTTCGAATTTTGATATGGGTTTCCGTGGGTTCAGAATATCCTTCGTTGAGAGCTTGAATCGAGCGATTGGGGATATTCTCCATGGGAGGTTGAAGTAATCAATAGACCAATCCAGGTCTTCGAATCTTACACACTGCCGGTCGAGCCACACCAGGACGGTGCGTGCTAAAAATATCTCTTGTACTATCCAGGCACGTTCCCAGTACTGGTTGTCGCATATGTACTCTTCAAGAAGTTTTCGTTTCGCGAAGATAATATCCCATTCTCTCGGCGTAGCTGAGTCTGGGTCCTTTATGATCCGAAAAGCATGTTCAAGGTCCGAGTTTGCGCCCAGCCAAACGTCCACGCGCGTGGCGTGCAAGAATATCTCGCCCATCTGCGCTACCTGATGGTTTCGCTCCAAAACTTGCGATTGGTCGATACAAATTGCGTCAATCCAGAATAACCAGGCAGTTTCTGCGTTCTCGCGCGCCATGTAGAGAAAGTCGAGCAGATTTTGCCGCACGCGGAACAGCTTGTCGTTGATCAGAATGAGTCCGTTCGGGTCCGGCGCGCCCCATCTATACGACAGGCAGGTATATAATGCTTCTAATGTATTATGATATATCCGGCATTGTACAAGGCCATCTGAAGAGAGATCTGGTAGGATTTGCACGAGACGAATGGTAGCCTTGTTGAGATTCAACGGCTGGTAAGAGTAGAACTCTTTCGCATCCTGTTCTGGAACGGCTTCCATGTTTCGGAGGCGGTTAGAAAAAGGCAATCTTGTGATTGAAGTGATGCAGAGAAGACGAACAGCTTGTCAGAACTTCCTAGGTTGAAAGTCTAAGCTCGAGGCTGAGTGCAGCTGCCTGCCCAGCCGAAAAGCAGCCATGCGATTGGTCCACATACCACTGCACCGGTGCTTTGCAGCACTCAAGCTACCGGTGGGTGGGCTTCGAAGACAGTGGTTTCAGCATTTGTGTCTTCTACTTAGCCTATATAAATACTACATGGGAGCTTCTATAGTGACTTTAAATACTTCAATCAATCAATCATATATCACTGCAAGGCACCACCAGAGAGACTGAAAGTGCACGAATAGCCGCTGCACAGAGAGAATGAGTGAATGATACAAAATTGTGTTCAAACTTGACCAAATACGTAAACAGAGTTGATGCCCAAGAGTCGTACGTATACACTAATGCACGTGAATAAAGCAGTAGTGAGCGTAAAGCACACACCAATGTTTGAAATACATTACAGGACTCATACGCTGTATATCTTGATCGAGTTGATCAACCAATAAGACTAAGTGTAGTCAGTACCCTCATCCCATACTTAAATTTCGAGAAGAACTTACATCCCAAAACGAATCCGGCTGCGACGCAACATACTCCCAACAACTCGGACTTTTCTGCGAGCAAGTAGAATCGTTCCAGGAGACACCAGCCCAATCGCCACAAAAATTAATATTCAAGACCTGATCCAGTCAGTTTAATCCTCATGAAACGCGTTAAAAACCAAGCAGTACGCACGATACTCATATCCCTGAACTTCCCATCGAAATCACATCCCCCATTCCCAAAATTCGCCATCGGTTGTCCCCACGTATTCGGATCAGGATTACCATCTCTAATATCCCAAGGTACTTCCCAAGGCGCAAAGTGCCACACTCTTATACCCGAGCTCGTCCACAAAGCAGCATATACAGCTCCGCCATTCGCGTTCACCGCCGAGCCGTAGGCGGTGGAACTGTGCGAGACGACGCCGCAGCCTTGGTAGCCGCCTGCTTCGCCGCAGTCGATGTTGTTGATGCGGTATCCGTTTTCGCCGCCGGGGCCGATGTTGGGGGAGCAGGAGGGGGAGGTGTGGAGGGTTACTTGGTTGACGGTGTTGACGTTTACGCCTTCGTAGATGTCTGGGGGTGTTAGTACGTGTTTGTAAGGTATGAATTAGTGTAAGTACCGAATTCACCGTTTGAAGGCCAGTTTGGACCTACTAGCCAGCTATGATTTCGTTAGTTGAGGTGTGTACGGGGGTGATGACTGACAATGCTGGCCATGTACCACAGGCGCTGGCAGGGACATGTGCAAAGTCCGCGATAATGAGGGCTTTGTTGTAGGTTGTCTTGCTCTGGGCGCGCACACTCTTGCGACCTGGGCCGCTGGTACTGAGATATGACCATGTGTCGACGCCCAGGTACATCTTGTTGTCTTGCGAGCGCATCAGGCCGAGCTCTTGTGCCTCTTCGGCGTGCACATAGTCGACGAATCCATCTTCGTTAGACTATTAGCACTGTTTTGCCTGTGTAAATCATGTTGTGATCATACGTGTGGGGTCGGCATCCTTCTATCATGTCAGTAATGTCCTTGCGCGACTTTCTTCGCATGACTCACATTATGAAGATCGAATCTGCTCAGCCAGTTGCTCGCATCATAGGAGTCGATGAGGCTATAGGTAGCTGAAGTATCAATTTCGTCTAATGAGCGAGATGTGATATTCAGCAAGACTTCGGGTCCAGTTGGAAGTGCGTATGCACAGCGCCATAGAAGCGATAAGTATACCGTGGTCGCGATCAGAGTCATTGTTTTGTTATGATATATAAATGCTTGGTTATGTACTCACACAAAGGCAACGCCTCGAGTCTGACTATACTCTTATACCGACACAGCTCCCAAGTGTGCTGTCAGACTGCCTGGTCAGGTTGCATCTAGCGTTCGTTGCACATTCACACTAGTCCAGCACATAGGTCACTGAGACAGCGAAATGTGATCAACACGTTGACATCAGAGCTACCTCTTACTGAGCATTCACAAGGAATGAGTATGCTAAGCTAGACTATGTTTGGAAGATCTCTGGAGCTCATGACGCCGGAGGACGAGGGTCCTAGGTCTTTGCAGGAAATGAGCCCAATCAGCCAACTCAGGAAACTTGAAGAGACGGTGTGTGCGCATCGCCTGATGTTTTTGTAAGAAATTCCTTCTTCTGTGCTACTATTAGCACTGTCTAGCTCTACTCCTGAGGGCTAAGGTCCCTGCGTTTGGCGAGATTAAGAAGTCAGAGTCATAGTGGAGAGAGCCCAACCATGCATCAATGCACGCGACGATGTTGCGAACTCTTGGAATGAAAAAGAATGAAGTACATTGGAGGTAAGATATCTTATAAGATTCTTTGAAGGTTATTGTGTATCTTCTTTGATGTCATGTCTGCGCTGAGTGAGGCATTCTTGAATGAATTCAAAGCTGAAAATGGACAGAGGAGTGAGACACTCGAGCCTCATGATTGCGAGATAATCGCCATGACGACACTCATGAACAATCGAATGTTCCACAGAGGTCGGATATATCTCTGAACTTGTGCAACGGACCGACCCCGCGTTTGACTGGTGTGGTCACACCAGTCAAGCCTTACGAGGCACGCGACTTGTGTACTCAACGAAGCTGTAGGCTCATCTCGGAAGCACAAAAGGCATGAAAATGGTCCGCGTGATTGAAAGTAGTATCTTCCATGGAGCTCGAGGCTATGGTCGGCTTTTGACCATGACAGCGGCCAGGCGCGGCATGCGATGACGACAGGCGTGCTGACTATCGTGGTGCTGAAAGTGGTGGGTGGCTTGCCGCAACTCAGTCATCTCGTTCGCACTTGTAGTAAAAGAGGAGCGGGTGGAAGAGACTGCAGCGTGATCCTGCTCAGGATGTGATGCCGTATCCACTACCGTATGCTAATAACTTCAGATACCATCGGCCAGGGCCTAGTCTCTCCTCCACACAGACAGAGATGAGGTAATGCAGCGCGATACAAATAGCACTCTCCAACCAGGAAGTAATGGTCCCCGCTTCTCCTTAGTATCATGGGTACGGCAAGGCCAGACAATGCCCAGATGGTGTCGCCGACGAGAGCTTGTTCGCGAGGGTACCGGAGTCGTGTAAACCCAATTGAACGTACAGTGCGGAAGTTCACCGTCTTAGCACCAGCCTGGGTAAGCTCGAGTTCAAGAGTCCCATGTCGATCCAAATCAGATTCAAGATGCATTGGAAGTCCTTGCTCGGTACACCTAGAACATGACCTCTTGTCGTTATAGACCAATGGCAAATCATAGACCTCGTGTACTGCACGCCTCAGCGGTGTTATTTTGGTTATAGTGTCAAGGAAGTGAGCTCGTATCTCGAGACAAGGAAGTGCCATGGCAGGCCCTCCTGGTGTTCGCGGATTCCAATAAGTAACCCTGAAGCGGAAATCATCGGGCGGAGCCTGCTCAACTGAAGACGTCCCAAGCAAAGAAGCCGATGTGTCTGGCTGCGGTAAGAACCATGCAACCGCAAGTTCATCAATCAATGAAGAGGAGAATTGCTGGGGCAAAGTTTTGTACACGCATTTGACGTGCCACAAGGGTATCCAGCTACACTCGAAGCCAGCGTTTGTCCACTGGCTCGCGTTATGCACCAGTATGTCCATGCGGCCGTGATCTCGAATCATGGAGATGGCGAAGTCCACACAGACCTCGAGCTTTTCTTTGGAGTAGTCCACACACACCATTCGTGATTGGCCCTCGCTGATAAGACCAAGCAACGCAAAAATCTTGTCTCTCTCGTCCTTGGCCGAGCAGTTTCGACCTCGACGCAAGACATCAAGTATGTCCTCTTCGTCAGGTCGGCTGGAGGGCAGTAATTGCAACATGCTAGGAACTTGCACGTTTGTGGGACATGAGTTGAGCAACTTTTGTACTGCGCTAGCTGTCCAGTGGATAGCTTGGTCGCCAGCTATCAAAGTAACCAATTTGGCGAGAGCAATTTCTTGCAGCACCTAAACCGTGGATGTCCTGCGTTAGTACTGCTGTACCTTTACATGTGTGATTGAGATATCTTACCCAGACACGATCAAAGTATGGCAAGCTCAGGAACGATGAGATCTCATCAGTCCCTGGTTCCAACCTTGAAGGCCCGACACCAAGTGAATCATCTAGATAATCTAGGACCCTCTGGTGAAAGTATTGCGGACATGGCCCAAGATATGCGAGTACTTACGATGCGTTTGAATATATCCTGGCCATCAGCCTCACCTGATGGCTACGTTCAGCGACATTTGATTGATCGATACAAATGGCATCGATCCACAACTTTCGCCTGCGATATTTGTGTCTCAACTTTCGGAGAACTAACTCGCAGTTCTCAGTAACAGCTATCTCTTTGGCTCCGCATAAGACCATAGCTGACAGTGAAGCGTCACCATAAGCATTTGCCCACGTGTACGATACTGCTTCGTAAATTGGGTCGTCGAGAAGATTGACGTGAGCTATATCGCATCTGATGGCATCGGGTTGTGCACCGGGGTACAGTACAAGCAGTCGGATCTCCTGGCGAAGCTCAAAGTCCAAAGGCGCGTACTGATATTTTGAGGTCTCGGTGTCGCTGTGCACCAAGGCTTCGCCGCATGAAAGGCAGCAGCGCAATCCATCGAATGTTCGGACATCCGGATGGGAGCATACCGGCATCGGATCAAGGTTGAAGCGTTTTAGGTACGTCGGTGTGATTCCTAGCGTCTCCGCTTCTGCAACTCCTATATGGCAAGTGGAAGAGTTAACACAAGATGGCAATCCTCGGTGGAGGAGTGGTGGGCAAGTGCGGCTGAGCAGGGTGTGGCTTTCCAATTGCCCAATTAAGTTCCGACCCCATGTCATCACAGGGTGTTTTCGTAAGGGTGCCTGCACAAAGGACCAAGTTTGTATGAAAGGCTAGAGATGCCTAAGACCGATACTACGTAATATTAGCTGGGTCAGAGTATGGTGCTGTACCGCATCTTGGCACATACGAGCGAAATTACAAGAATACTTCGAAGGCAACATGCTGTTTTGTTTGTTTCTAAAGGAGTTGTACAACTAGTTGTAGAACGACAGGATGCCGTATAGTTCGCGCATCAACCTGAGCAAGACCACCTGTCGAGGCCTGCCCGCCTCTGTCATTCTCGCTCGTATGCGCCAACATGCGGCACTATTCAGATCGTAGCACAGCTTCCCATGTGCTAAGTGCACTTCGAAGTTCTTCTTCGACACCATCTTCGACCCAGAAATGGCCAGCTCCGGGGATCTCAACACTTGAGAACCTCGAGCCAGGCATGCTTTTCAATTGCCTACTCCAATCTCTGACACGCTTTGCAGAGGTGAAGATATCGCTGTCACCGTATATAGCTAGTGTTGCATGTTGCAGGGTAAGTTCGTCAAACACGACCTTACTTTTGTTCCAGAACTTCTGACCCAAGGCAGGCGCGGCAAGCGTTGATATGGGAGTCGTCAGTGGTGATATAAGCATATAGCGAAGCTCTGGTACAGCAATTGGTGCACCTTTGACCGTCTCTAGTGTTGATATCGTGTGGTCGTCTTTGCGTCTGCAATGGCTGTGGCTGAAGCTCCTCAGCCTGTTGCCAAAGTCCCCACTAGGACCTCTATCGACACTCCTGCGTATATCGCGACTTGTTTTCCGTTTATCGGGCGTGGTCTCTTCTCCTCCCATGATCACAGAGGACTTCTTTTCGTGATTCTGCATTCTCGGTCTGCCCTCGCGCTCTTGTAACCGAGCGGCGTCGCTCCATGTTGTGTTACTCTGTTGCGCTAGCGAGCGACTCCTGATGAGGATTTCATCGTATGCAGAGCCGGCTATAGGACTTTCGAAAGACTGAAGGATGCTCGGTACAGGGGCGAGATGTTTGAGAATGAGTGAGCCATAGGAGTATCCACCCAGGATCACCATCGGAATGTTAGTTGGTCTCGAACGTCCAATAGAGCAGGATCGATCGACTTGAGCTGGATCAAGACTGTGCTCTTGTGAATTCTTCGGGGTCATCGCTGCATATGGTTGTAGTAACCCTATGTAGTGTATGAAGCACGCGGCGAAGGAAGTGTAGTCATCGACCTCGGGACGGCCTGACCAGCTTGTCCTAGCTTTCGAACCATGTGCACCTCTTCTCTCTGTCAGACTCATCCCAATGACGTTAATCCTTCGTCTTCAAGGCATACCTGAAGTTGAAAGTGCCCACTATATATCCATGCTTCAGACACTCGTCTAGGACAATACCCACAACGCGATCGTCATAGCTACCACCCATTGGCGCATATGGGTGGGCCATGACGATGCCTTTTGCTCTCCATGCTATAGCCTCTTCCGACGTAGTATGAAGCGCGTCATTCAGCGATTGTGGGTGGTATATGCGGCAATCGAGCGGCGTATCATCGTGAATCGAAGGTATCGTGAAGGTGTAGATGGGTTCAGGCGGATGACGCATTTTGGGGGTCCTCGGGCGACCCGTGGTATGTGCTCATCGCATGTCGAGGGAATGATGAGCAGCTGGCACTGGGCTAGGCATTCACTGTGCGGGCCGGAGACGGTTCAATGTACTGTGGGGTGTGGCTTGTGGAGAGATATCCGCTTCAAGCTCCGAGCACGCTAGCTTGTACTTAGTCAGCCAGGTTTTGGGAAACGCCATAACATTCACATGGGGGCCTCGCACCTGACACACGTCACAGTCCCTGCCTCACCAAAATGTTAAGGAGAGAGCTGTAGCGCTATCGGCGTTTGCAGTCTTCTTCCAAGTCTACCTCACCCGGAGCTACAGCTATCACACGCAGCTGTTTTGCTCACCCATTCACTCGGCGCACGAGCTAACCTCCAGAGCATCCACGTTCTAATATGCCAACCACGACTCCAGAGTCCGTCTCTCGCTATCGCCCAGCTGTTCTCGTGCTTGCTGGAGCTGCAGCAGCATATGCGGCCTATCTCGTCATCAATATCTCCCAGCCTTCGCACGGCGACTCTCTCCATCGGAGCGGTGCGATCCGTCGCCCGAATGCGCATGCGCGCCAGAGACGACAAATATCACAAACCGAGCGTCTGAATGCTTTGTACAGCGACGTCTCTGCATTTGGCGACATCACGTGTCATGGAGCCCGGATACCGCTCAATCCTCACAACCTCATCTCCCGTAGCGAGCTTCGAGAGTTGATAACCGCGCAGGTGCCCGAGCTTACGCCAGAGCACATTGACCAAGATATCGAATATGTATACGATGTATTCCTTGATCGCTTGCTCGCCATGGTCACCCCAAACCGGTCACCATCCCACATCGAAGCGGAAGCTATTGCAAGGTGGGTGGCCGAACGTCATGGCGATCGCATCTCACAACCGAGCGCGGCAGTAGAGAGAGCCGTCACGAGACACTCTGCAATGCTAGAAAATGCGGCTTTACCTGGCCTCGACGGTGCCGAGAGCATTGCAGGCACTGATATCTGGGGCGATGATGCCACAGAGGATGGTGCCAACCACCCCGACGGTCAAACGCTCCAACGTACTCTTTATCACATTGCCGAGGATCGTGCTCGCCATGAAGGTGTTGTGCATCGAGGCATTACGTGCAACGGCTGTGACGAGAAGCCAATACGAGGCGTGAGGTGGCGCTGTGCAAATTGCAGTGACTATGACCTATGCTCAAATTGCGAAGCCACCAATTCCCATATCAAGACACATGTCTTTTACAAGATCCGTGTGCCTGCGCCTTACTTCGGCACGATCAAGCAGGAGCCCTTGTATCCTGGCAAGCCGCATGCTGTGAGCTCCTCTGTCCCGTCAGCTCTGAAGAAGCGCCTTCTTGCGGAGACCAAAATGGAGGCAGAGGAGGTTGACGCGCTTTGGGATCAATTTTCCTGCCTCGCAAGTACAGAATGGGTGAACGATCCAAACGATATTGGATGGGCTCTCGATCGGCGAGCCTTCGATTATGCCTTCGTCCCTCGCTTCAAAAACTTTGTTGCTGCACCGAATCTTGTATACGACCGTATCTTCGCTTACTATGATTCGGACAGAAACAGCTTGATCGGGTTTGAGGAGTGGATCAAGGGCATTGACGGAATGCATGCAGCGAACGGACTTGTTAAGAGCAAGATCGTCTTCAACGGCTACGACGTTGACGGCGACGGTTACATCTCGCGCAAGGACGTCTTGAGGATCTTTCGCGCCTATTACGCTCTTGAGAACGAAGGTACTCGCAACTACGTCGCGAACATCACTGAAGAGCTCATGACTCGTAATGCTCTGGACACGGTGAACTCGAGTCAACCACTGGGGTCTGCATTCGCTCCGCATGGGCTGGCTGCTAACGCCGGCGAAAATCCTCGATTATCGGGCAAGAATCCAGACGACTTCGAGAACATAGAACCTGTTCTCCAGGACGACCAGCAGGATGTTGCAGAGCGAGATGAAATGCTGAAGACTGCCAACATTCGCAACATCGGAAGCGACCATTTACCACAAAGTGAGCAGGATCGTATAGTGACAAACCGGTGGGCACGCAGAGAATTCTACATCGACCAAGAAGAGGGACTTGGCCAACCCGAAGGTGCGATTGTTGATACAGTGCCCGAAGAAACCGGCCACAATGACCCCGACTTGCAAGACGAACAACAAGAAGAGGTCGACAATCAACCAGCATCTCGTCCTAGGTGGTCAAGATCGTCCTCCAGGGTCCGTTTCCAGGACGACGTCGACGTCGAGACTCGTTCCAACGCATCGACATCGTCTCGGCCGATTGGTGAGCGCTGGGGTGGCTATGAAATCCCAGATCCCGAAAAGGACCTGGGCAAAGAGGTGCTCTACCAGATAACCCAAGAAGCATTCAATGAGCTTCTAGACCCCCTCTTCGAGGATCGGGAGAACAATGCGATGGATGCCCATGCGACTCGTGCTGAACGTCGTCAGTGCGCGACACAGCTTGAGCAAGTGATTGAGCGCTTCAAGACCCAGGAACGTCGTCACCTCCAAGCGATCTGCATGATTGGGATTTTCAGATACGCGAAATGCATCGCAGATGTGTTTTACAGTGCTATTAATGCAGTAGATGGCGAGAAACCCAATCAACTTTATCGGGCATTTCACAGCACTAGTGGCGAATTGACGGACCACGACGACCATCAGGCAAAGTTGTCAAGCATCTATCGCGAGGCTCAGAAGACGTTACTGGACTCAATCGAAGTTCCGGAAGATTGGCCAGCCAGCGATATGGTTCTATGGAACACCTGGCTCTGTCAACAACGCCTCGAGTATGAGATTATTGGCTCTATCGTTGCCTCTGCACATGGCCTTGGGTGGATAGTCGATGCATGCCAGGAACAAGACGCCGTACCCACAGAGATGACGCACCGCGATCCTACCATGCCACAATTCCGGCCCAATTCATCAGCCGATGTGCTCTCGGCAGATCTTTTTGTCAACGAAAGAGCACTTATAGATGCGATCGACGAGCCTTCAAACAGGCTACATTCTCCAGAGGACGATTTCTCGGGGGTTGCGTCAATGGGGCCATTCTTTGCACACGGAACATTTGCGACGAAGATTTCCAGCCTGTCGACTCAGCGAGCTGCGGAACCAGAAGCCACTGGCCGATCAACCGATTTGTCAAGTTCTTCACATGCTCACAGCGATAACAATACCGTGCTACCACCTCAGCGCCTGTCCTTCGCTCCCACGGGACACAGAAGAGTCAACTGGGGCGACTACACGGACAATCCAACGTATTACGTCGTAGAGATCGTCACCTCGGACGGCATTAGTCAGGTACAGGCCTTGACTCGACCCATCACCCACTCGACCAATATCTTCGACCCCGAATTCGACCAATTGCGGCCTTTACATCGCCATATTCGCGAAAACGCCATGGACCCCGCCTCGCCATCTCACCTCATCCTGCTAGCGAGCTTGGAATCAGTACAACAAGAGATACGCGAGCGCGGCGGCAGCGGGCTGATCAATTTTGACGAATTCGACGAGCACATGCGAGAAGGCAAATTGCGCTTCTTGGAGTCGTGGATGGAATGGGTGAGCATTTGATGACTTGTGCCAGTTGCAATTGGCATAGCCTCTTCGTCTCACCGCTTGCCCACTTCAGCAAGCCACATATCGCTCTGCAGAACACTCCAGACGCAGGTGTCGATGTGGCGCGCAGAAGCTGAAACGCTGATGTGATCTGCGCGGGCGGGCGCAGCACACCACAATGTCACACATGGCTAACGTGCTCGGTGTAGTACTGTGCCCTGTGGCTTGTTGGCAGCGGTGTCATGTTTCCGAAGAATGATCAGAGGTCGATTATCGAGTATACGCGCGGGGTTTGGAGGTATAGAAATGCCAGACGCGTAAATCCGAACTGAGAGCGAGGGCTCGTACACAACCTGGGTGGTGGTGAACGATCCCGAAGATGATGAACATTTTTGTATGAAGATACGGCTCATTTTATAGTCATTAAGCATGTCGGTATCCTACACTCTCATACTGATACTGGATTCAAGCCGTTCGCATTGTTGCATGCACTTATTCTGTGAGAAAGCATGAGTAAACTTCAAATATTTGATTCATCTCTCTATATACAGATCTACTTGGGCGTCCCCAATCTACTCGGGAACTGCTCCATCTTAAAACTCAGCTCCCCACTCTCCTCACTCCACCTCCCCACCGGACTCCGAGGTCTCGCTCTCCGCTTCTCCATCTCCATCTCCTCGTAGTCCTGCGGCGTCAGCGGCTCGCTCTTGACTTCAGTCGTAGTAACGAGCTTGATGTCCTTCCCGCCCTTGATCGAGAACAAATCTTCCGAGGACTCGGTCGAGGATTGCAGAGTAACGCGACTCCGTCCTCTTGGACGCGTCGTTTGTGCTGAAACGGTACATTCGCCGCCAAAGCGACGGGCTGGCGCGGCCCAGAACGGCGCAAAGGTATCGAAGCCGTTGTCCTCGGCAGGGGGCTCGTCGCTGAAGATCATGATGCGGCGAGTGAGGGTGTAGAGGAGGACATCGAGCCAGCCGTTCGAGACGATCATGGCGCCAGATAGGCAGAGACGTGCGAGTGAGGGAGGCGAGCCGGACATGGCTGCCATACGGGCTGAGGCGAGAGGGATGGTGCAGACGACGTAGACGAGGGGGTAGACGACCATGAGGTTGGAGATTGATTTGACGCGCTTGGCTTCGTCGGGGGTGTAGTATCCTGAGCGGATGCGGGTGAGGAGGATGGTGTAGATGGTCGCGTAGATGATGACGTTGCCGAACTCGCTGGAAAGAGAAGTCAGCTTGGTGTAGTGGCGCCTGGCCGCATGAGAGGTTGCTTACAAGGTAAAGATCCAGACATAGTGTGTCCAAAGTCGAAGATCGTTCAAGTCGTGGTGGATCCAGCACCAAACTCCAGAGCGAACGTAAAGATCATTGCCGTACAGTCCGACTGGGATGGACGACACTCCAATGATGAAGACCCATAAAGCCACGATGGTCGCGTAGAAGTATTTTGGCTGAAGCCGATAATCCAGTATGACGCTTGCAAATGTGTGGAGTCCAATAACAAAACACCACACTCCGCTACCAAGATCCCCAGTTGACACCAGCCATCCTTGAGCAAAGCAGACCGGATTCTCCACTTCCACGCTTCCAAGTCTTAACCATTCCACATTCAACAGGAAAGCTAGTGCTTGTTGTATGTCGGCCCACAGGAGGTTGAAAATAAGTATGACAAATTGGTTGGATCTCTTGGATTTGATTTTCCATATCACCAACTTATATGCCAGAAGAAAGAGGAGGGATATCGAAGCGAAGAAGCTGATAAAGCCAAGTACCACAACTGCTCGAAGCCATGGATGAATATGTTCTGGTAATGGGAAAGATCCAGATTGAGGATCCAAAGGTGGCATGACAACCATGGCGAGAGTGGGTGGCCGAATGCGGGACCGAAAGGTAATCAGGTAATCACCTCTTTCTTCCCAACGCTATCATATCATATTGGTCGTCCCAGATGCAGTCGCTCAAAGCAAAACAGAAAAGAAGGAAGATTCTCGAAGTCGTGAGGCCCGCGGAATGCAAACGAGACCTTCGGTACCGGCAAGCAGGGCAATAATGTACGATGGGCCCCCAGTCCGCCCAGGCCCAGCAGTGAGGGGTGGACCGGGTGGTGCAGTAAGCACGCGTCTGATCCCAGGATGCCATGCGTACACATCCCTACAGCGGTGTAATCTGATCCAATCCACTTTAATTTGTGGACGGGCTTATTTTCGACCGAAAGGCAAGGGGAGAGCGGCACTTTGTTGCGCTAGAAGCATTCGCACGCTACTCAGCAGATACACGTTGCTTCAAACGGTGCAAGGCTGGCTTATGTGAAACTTAGCATAACCGGTGGACGGAAAGTAGGGTAGTAAGTAGATGGTACTGTAGCGTCCTAACGCATTCGCTCTGCAAACTAGCTGATGGTGCAGGCGAGAATGTCATCACTGTGTTGTCAAAATAGCTGCTGGTGTCCCAGATGGACATGCATGTCATCAACTCACCTCATCGTGGGATGCGAGGAATGTGACAAGCGAGAAGGGGCCAAGCGCAGGCCCAACAGCAGACACGAGTCGCACGCCAGGTGAGCGTGCGTTCGGCACTGCCTTGTACGATCCTGGAGCATGGGCGTGATCTTGGAAAGGTGTGGCGCTTCTGGGCGCTCCTGAAGTGTTCCTTCGGCTAATGTCCTGCAGCCAGCAATGAAGACCTTGGAAAGCGTTGGTGGAAGCCAGGTTGTTGCATCATGCGTATGCCGTATCCGGAGATCGGGCGAACATGTTGCGAGGTCAATACATCGTGCAGCCAAAAATTTGTAATGTTGTTGTGGTGTTGTTGTGTTGGTGTCGAGTGCGCTTGCCTATCATGTCAAGTGTCATCCGTTGCTGATCTCATCGTTGATCGATGCGCAACTAAATCTCCGAGGACTTCAGCACAGTCGTCGCCCGACGAGCCTCTTTTGTCAAACCTGGTCCCAATACCTTCCCCGTAACGAGGGTTGTAAAACCACATTCCTATGTCGATCAACCAAGACGTTTCCGCCGACATCCTCTGACGCCCCAGACTTCAGTCAGCTTGGCCAATGCGGGGATGGGAACGGGGACACAACCCATTTAAGATCAGCAGCCGAGCCAGATACGCAGTGCGTGAGAGTGCTGACGCTGATTGGAGTGTGTCAGGCATGCGCCGCTTCTCTGCAGGCGGACGGGAGAGTGACAAGACCGAATGTGCGCTGCGGCTGAAAGGGCTCACTTGTGGTGCCCTGGAGGTCTCACGATGCACAAGCCTATCAGAATCACAACGAACTAAACTTTCAGAATCCCGCGGAACAATTTTGGAACCTCGTGGCCCTGTGCGGTCCGTTGTCCCTGTACATCATCAATATTAGTCTCCAAGCAACATGGGTTGCCTGTCGAGTTTCGAGCATTCCAAATGCAGACACTTACCCCAGAAAAGGGGTCTTGGCTTTCACATGGACGATATTGCAGTGACAAACCTAGGTACGGTGATCTTCTCGAAAAAGGTATCCTGGTTTCAGATAACCTACACTTGGTGCCTGAGGTGTCGGTTTCGCCGCTGTTTCCGTCAAGGCTGTGTGCAGCCAGCAATGACTCGAGTCCATCTTATCCGTGATGTGTATCTTATCGCAGCGGACAAAGTGCCTGATCGACCACGTCAACTGCTCATCGTATCTTCCCGTTTTCTGACACAGTGGCGTAGAACCGTAGTCCGCAGACAGAAAAGATCTTAATATCGCGATGATGCTGTAACATGGAAGCATCTGGAGATCGGGTGGAAGTCTTATTGCTGAAACCTAGCAGACACTGGAACGAGGCATCAATTTCCATGAGGAGACTAAACTTCCAGCAATCAGAAGTCTCTGAGCACTCTATCATATGTAAGGAGCTACGCTCCGCCGCAAGGAGAGACTTCCTCAATTCCTGAAGACGTCTACGCCGCAAAGCTGTCAAAAACCTATCCCAAATTCAACAACCCCTTACCTACTATGTACAAGCGACCCGCTGTCAGTGTCCCTTCAACCCCAAAGTCTAAACTGCCCACCCGCATCACCTGCACCCATAACACTGGTAACACACCACGCTGCCCCTTTCCAATCCACTGCTTCGGCTGCTTCGGCTGCGTTGCGTTGCGTGCTTGGCCCGTGAATATGGAGACGTCCCGCCCCTATATGTCTCCTTGCATATAGGTGAGTTCACCCGAAGTGTTGGAGCACAAGGGCGGCCTTTCCAATACGGTTGGTGTTCCCGCTGGGCGGTGTGCAAGGCTGGGATACGCATTGCGGGAGTGGGGTATTGGTGGTGGGACTATTAGAGCTGGAGACTGTCAAGTTGCGGATGTGCTGCATAGGTACCGTAGAGAGTACGGATGTGGGATGACTAGCGAGGCTACGATTCGCGGATATGGGGCTTAGCTCATGTATCTACGTCTTGTGAGACTGGTCTTTTCTCTCCGATTCATGTTGGAAGCGTGGAGGGATGTCAACACATATGGTGAGAAAGTAAGTACGAAAGAACGTGGTACAATGAAGAGTTGATGATGCATGACAAATGGTCCCCAAGCCGTGTAATCGCCAAAACACGCCAGTGATGTAATCATGCAAGCAATCCAAGAAGCCTCAAAGAGAGGCATTAACAATCGCGCCGAACGGGTATATTCTCCTTTTTCCTTTTCCCCCAATGCTCGAACAAAATGTCAGACCCGCCCGCCAATTCTCTCCCGACCTTGATCGCGATCACCTCATCCACACTTCCTCACGACACGACCTCTTATCAATACTCGGTTACCCCCTGGGTTGCCCCACTGTATCCCTCATCCGAGGCCTGCATGAATCCAGTCTGCCTCGACCTGCCTGGCTCTTGCGTGCTCATGTACTGGGTTTCGTGCTCAGGCGATTCTTGACTTTGTTTCAAGATCTGCTGCATGGTTGAAATATCGTTGATGACAAGGTTGAAGGCATCTGATACTCTATGCAGCACCTTCGTGCGGTTGTAATCGTGACGGTGGGTCCATATAGCGTCCATGAGCGAGGCGTTGATTTGTTCAAGTTGCTCGAGCGAGCACCCCGATGTACTGGTCACCAATTGCTGATGAAAAGTTGCGACCTGCTCCTCGTCGAGAAGTAATTGCGGCTTTGCTTCTTCGTCGTTCAGTATAGCTCCAATGGTGGAGGTGTGTGGAGGCGGGGCCATTGGCTTTTGGGGTTGCGATGATTGAGACGGGTCGGAATTAGATGGCTGGCTGCTAACATAGTGCACTTCTATGTCGGGAACGTGGTTAGTTACATGTCGAGGAGACAGTTGAGGAGAGAGGGTAAATCGGTGAGTAAAGAAATTTCGCGAACCTTGCGTGTCGGGCAGCTGTGACCCACCCGTTGGAGGTACAAGTTCAGGGAAGCCAGCCGGGGCAGCTCCATTGGTGCTCTGAGTGTTGGGATTGGCATCGGAAGAGCGATTTGAAGTCTTCTGACCAGAAGTGGTCGTCGACGCGCTGTTATGGTAGTCGTTGGGATTCGAGTTCGGGTGCATAAAAGTCCGGCCTGATGCTTGCGACTTCTGTGTCTGTGTTGCTTGCGTGTCGATTCTGCTTGGAGTCTGAAACTGGAAGTCATGCTGTGTGTTGGTATTCAAGTCCTGACTGTCCGTCATATGAGTATCGTCGTCGTGCCGCGAGGGAACTGTGGATCCGTTCTGATGGCTGTGTGAACCCTCTTCACCACTTGTTCCATTTGACATTGCGCTGAAGGGAGGTGGTCGCAAAGGCGTGACAGGCGGGAGAGCCAAATGTCCCGGTACAGGCTCGCCCAAGATGATAGGGCCTGAACCTTCAGTCGTCCCCAATGAGTTCTGTGGTGGAACCCTTGCAATGTCGTCCTCAACCTCCTTGCCGTCGGCACGCTCTTTCTCTCTCTTCTCCTTCGCCTTGCGTTCTCGTTCCAGCTCTCGCTCGTAAAGAGCCTCCGACTCCTGAAGTAGGCCTGGGTTTTGGATCCCGAAGAAGTTGTCAATGTCGACCTCCACGTTTGTGACCATCTCGTTGCCCTTGAGTATGCGCTCGCTGTCGCCATATGTCTTGGCGTCTTTCACTAGCGTCTTGATATCGAATAGGAAATCTTTCGGGCGCTTATAGTACCCGTTAGACAAACGTTTCTCGATATTGCCAAGGTCAAGCTGGTAATACTTGTTGCCACTCTCGACATGGAGGACAACATCGACACCCCTAGCGTCTTTCGCACGCTCCCATGGCCGCACCACGCCTTGCTCTTGTTGCTGCTCGGGGGCGAGATCCGTCGTGAAATGACTGGGATCTTGCTCCTCGAGCAGATAGGCGTACCAGCTTTCCTCGAGCATTGGCTTGAAGAACTTTCTGTAGCTTTTCTTCAATTGATCCATGATGGGCTGGATTACCACCTTGACTTTGTTCAGAGTCATTCTGTCATGCTTCCTTTGTGCCTTCTCCCGTGCCGCCAGCTCTTTGGGGTCAATCACAGGAGCCACGATGGGCGCAGGCTCAAGCTGGGGTAGTACACGCTTCTTTCGGTTCTCAGGGTCTGGGAAGTCCGCAGGCGACATCCGAACGTAGTGGCTAACGTTGTTGAAGAATTCGAAGCGTCCTTCCTTCTCTGGGCGTTGCAGCTTGTACTCGTTCTTGCTGGAAAAGCCGAACAGATCTGCTATCATCTGTTTATCGGGCTGTTCGCGCTCATCGGAAAGCTCCATGATACCGAGTAGCATGATTGGTTCGTTCGCACCAACGCTTCGGAGGAGAAGCTTGAAGGTTTTGATAGCAGTCGGCGGCAGTGTCTGGTACCATACGTCGACGGAAGGAATGTAAATCACGCTTGGTTTGTGGCGCCTGACTTCGGTGAAAAGCTGTGTGACAGCTGCTTCAGGTGTGCGGGTGGGATCTTCCAATATTGTTGGCAAATCAAAGGATTGTACATGCAAGCCTTCGACTTTGCTTAGCAAAGCAGCGCCCAGATATTGTTGACCCATGCCTTGGAGGCCGGAAATCAGTAGACGTGGACGGAAAATACGGCTGCTCTCGAAGTTGCGCATGGTGGCTTCTCGCTCGAACCCCTTTTCGTCCTCACGGTCGTCATACTCAGCTTCCTCGAGGGCAGTGAGTTTCTTCCGCCGAGGGAGTATTTCGTCGATGCGGCTGATGATCTCTGCCAATGGCTTGCGAAGCAATGGCTCAATGTCTTTGGCCAGAGGCGCTGCGCTTGCTGTGACGGTTCGCTGTGAAGATGGGACCATTTTGTTGACCGAGATCATAAAATCCTTGGCAAGGACCTTGATATTGGCAGGATCGATAAGCAATTTCCGCTCAGAAGAGTAAATCTGCGGAAAGGTTCCTTGTACGGCATTGAGTGCAGCCTCTGTACAAAGAGCGCGAAGGTCGGCACCACCATAGCCCTTTGTCATCTCAGCGAGTGAATCCTTCATCGATGGTTGCAATGGCGGCTCCCAGTTCTTGGTATGTATGTCTAATATGGCGCGTCGACCGGCAACATTAGGTAGTGGGAAATAGAACTCGCGATCGAAGCGACCTGGACGCCGGAGTGCAGGATCCACAGAATCAGGCCTGTTGGTTGCACCAATTACGATGACTTGGCCACGCCCGTCCATGCCATCCATCAACGCAAGAAGGGTTGCCACGATGGATGCATGAATCTGCTCTTGTTTGCTTGATCGAACAGGTGCAAGACCATCGATCTCGTCGAAGAAGATGATACTGGGCTGCGTCTTTCGTGCCTCCTCAAAGAGCAGACGAAGTTGCCTTTCGGCTTCGCCCACCCATTTGCTTAAGGCGTCGGCACCCTTGCGCATGTAGAAGGTAACTTTCTGCCCATGCGAGCTAACACTAGATGCCAGTGCACGTGCAAGAAGCGTTTTACCAGTGCCCGGAGGCCCATGGAACAAGACTCCTCGAGGTGGCGTGATCTTGAAGCGAGTAAAGACTTCGGGATACAATAACGGCAGCATGACCATCTCTTTGAGCTTATTGATATGGTCGTCAAGACCGCCCACTCCGTCAAAGTTCACGTTGGTGTCAACACCCAGTGGGTCGGCGTCGGCGAGCGCTTTCTTGTCCTTCACCTTTCCAAGATTGGCGGGACCGCCACCAGACGCCTGTTGCGGGTCTGCGTTATGAGTCTGGGGAAAGCCAAACCCGGGTGCCGTCGCAGTCGTGGGTGTCATTCCCACCATGCCTCCGAAGGGTTTCGGCATCTTTTGGGTCTCGTCATCGCTACTGTCCGAATCATTCCCAGCTGCACCATGACCAGCCTCGACGCCACCGCCAAAGGGCCCTTGGTTGCTGAACAGGCTACGGTAACCTGAGCGACCACCTCTCGGCCGTGATCTGCTGGCGGTCGGCGCCGCATCGTCGTCGTCGAAGACTGCGTTGAGCTCGGGCCGGACCACGCGGTAGTCAACGCCTGCAGCGCGAGCGCGACGTCTGGGAGCAGTATCGTAGGCGAGGTCGTTGTCTGGCACGCGTCTGTTCAAGCGGCGTCGCTTGCTGGTGTCGAGCTCCTCGAGTTCATCTGCGAGCTCCTCCTGGTCAAGATCAGAGTTGTCATCGGAGGACGAATTGCGCCTGCTCCGCTGAGACTGCCTGGTCTTTCCACGGCGAGTCGATCTGCGCCCTGATCCAGACGCGCTCTCGGAAGCGGACCTCTTGCCCTTGGCATGATCGGAGTCGTCAGACATGCCCTCCTCCTCTTCCTTTTCTTCTTCCGCAACAGGTTCGAAGTCGCTGCTCTCATCTGCGCCTCGTTTCCGCTTGGCTGATCGCGCACGCGTGGTCTAGAAGAATTAGCTGAGTAGGTGACTAGTTATGCAAGAATGGTGCACTCACCCTCAAGTTCCGGCCACCCCGAGTGATTGGGCCTTCCTCTTCAGAGTCCTCAGCCGCGCCCTCGTGTTGAGATTCTTGGATGACGCCGCCCATAGCCTCGTCCTCGTCTTCGTCGTCGTTCTCATGGCTTTGTGCCTCTTGTATGGGCGAGCTCTCCTTGCTGGCCTCGACTTGGGTCTCTGGTCCACCGAGAATGTTGTCCAATGGACCAGGGCTGTCTTCGGCCTCGTCTTGGAGCATCGATGTCTCTTGGGAGGCCTCCATGATGGCGCTGGGATGCTGCACGCGTGGCCCTTTGCCACCTCGAGTTGCGCGCGAGATGACGGGCTCGGGGCTGCGCGTACCCTCCCGGACAATGTTGACGTGCCTTCCAGAGTCAGAGAGGGCTACTATTGGCGCCTCTACGTCGTGCGATAGGCGACTACTACGTCGCGCACCGGCCACTTCTGGTGTTCCGCCACGAGCGAGAGACTTGCTGCCAGTGCGCGTGCGCAAATTGCGACCAGAGGCGTGGTCGGGCATCTTGAGCTTCACAATGAGCGACGGTCGCTCGACTCCTTCGATGGACGGCTTCGCTCGTCGGCGCGAACTGGCGATGGGCTGGTCGTCGTCGTCTTCGGAAGGCGTGTCTTCGATCTCGTCCTCGCTCTCCTCGTACTTGACCTGCTTCTTGGTGGCGCGGCGCACGCTTCGGCCAGTGGCAGGGTTGATCTCGGGCTCTTCCGACTCGGATCGGTCGGTGAAGGAGTCGTCGGACACTATCTCGTCGTCGTCGTCGACGTCCGAGCCAGCATATACGCGGCGCTGGCGCTTGGAACCCTTCTTCTTGGCAGCTGGAGTGCCCCGGTTGCGTCGGCGCTGCGGTGGCGCGCGCTCACTTGCGTCGTAGTCGTAGTCGTCTGGGTCTGACGCGTTGGGGTCGATGTCGAACTTGCGCTTCGCACGGCTAGACATGGGGGTTGGTGCGGTGAAGCAGCTGTGGGTCTGTCAGGCAACCGTGGGTGAAGGACGCGCGATGCGTGAAAGTGAAAGGGCACCTACACCGCCGGCTTCAGTCCTGGAGTGCTATGATGACATTAACAACAGGCGCGATGAATGCGGCATGCGCGCTGGCGAGTGCAGAGAAGCGCGCCGTGCTGACTGTGGGTCGCTAATGTCTGTTGTTGTGGAACCGCCGACACGAGCACGATGCACGATGCGCGGCTGCAGACAGACGAGATGGCAGTTGAACAGGGCGCAAGGGGACACCGATGCCTGATGGATGTCGCGCAGAGTTGAAGGGGCCAAAAGCAGCGGACAGGATCGAGGATGGTTGATGCCGTGGTGTTGGGGCATGGCGCGCAACAGAGCCTAGCGCACCAATGAACGGGCCAACCAACACTAAAATCGACTTCGGACTGAGGACACGCGCAGCATGACATCTTTTCAACATAACAACAGCACTTCCATAAGTCGACCTGAAATGCTCGGAAAGGTCCAATTCATGCCTAAAACGGTCGCAAATCAACTTGAATCACGATTCTGGCATTTTTCAGAGAATTTTCCTGCATCTTCAGGACCATTTCCTAAGGCTTTTTTTTTGTGTCTCGAAAGCTCCTGCTGCTAGCGATCTGCAGGAACAGATGCGGCTCAAAATTAAGCTTTTATGCTCATGGACACCCGCCGCCGTTGACATGGCTCCGTGTGGGGAAGCACGTGCGCCCTTACGCAGCAGATCGCATGCTCCCGCCATCTCCCTGCATCGCCCACAGCGGCAGATCATTCCGATAGAGATTGAAAGATTCATTTCAGTCCACAACACGGTCGTGATCCTGTTGCATTCGTCGAGTAGTGATTCGCTCATAACAGAGATGCTGCCATGCTCTCAACTTTCAGATACTTGCGTGCTACTACCTATGAGCCGCGCTCTATGTTTCGATGCGAAACACTCAGTGTGCTTTTTATGGTGATGATGTTCAGTCCGGCTTTCAGATGAGTGTTCTCCTGGATCTGGTGTTGTAGTTGCACGCGGCCGTTCTCAGAGTTACGTGAGCACGGTCCACCTTCTCGCGCTCACCTCAATCGTGCCAGGATGCTGCGCACCGCATGACATTGACTCCACACGGCGACACATTGGCAAGTAAGCTTCAGAATCATTTGTTTAATCTTTGGTAATTCGATTAAACTTGTATGGCACATTTCCGACTTGTTCAGGAGTGCGTATGTGCCCTCGCCGAGTGTGAATGAGCTCGATGTTTACTCCAATTAACGAAACAGATGGCAGCTCGTGCTTTTTTGGTCTGGTCCTTCTATATTTAGCTAATTGTGCAAATCATATCGTACATGAGGTCATTATGTACAAAAAGTCGAATCCTCCGCACGCTCGACCCAGTGCATCTTATATCAACACCACGCGGCTAACACAAGCATATGAAGCCCAATGTGCGGGCCCCAGCGTGCCAGTATATCAGGCGCAAGCTATTCTTCGGGTATCAATCGATCGATGGCTGTGAACGGGTCAGCGTGTGGTGTTACTAGAAGCATGAAAGTCCACGTACCCTTGCCATCCTCTAATAGCCAGCCGGAGCAATCTATCTTCCACTTCTCTCCTTGAACTTCCACCTTCGCAATACCGAACCTGAGCACCGCATATTTGAATGACAGGAAGAAGTTGGTCCACTTCTGGTGCACCCAGCGTGCTGAGTACTCCCACGACCGAGAAATTATGGACATGTGCTCGAGGCCTTGAAACACGCTCTGTCGGCGCGCCCTGTCCGCCTCTAAAAGCTCTTCCACCATAGGAAACGTCTTCTCGCTTATGGTCGGTCCTCCCAAACTCGAATAGATGATTTGGTCTCTTGCCCATGGCTTAGACCGCACCGTCATGCGTAATTGTATCGGTCCACCTTGTAGACTAGGGAGGATTTCGAGAGCGCGAATTCGGTTCAAAGGCGCAGTGCATGTATAGCAACCGATGATGATGAAACCTATTCCAACCACAATATATGTCGGACGAACGAAGAAGGCAAGATCTTTCAAGTCTTTGACATCGTCTTGAAACTTGATCGAGTATGCGCCGGTGCCTATCCATAGCCCTGCCGTCCCATACACCTTCAAGTAATACCATCTGCTCCTGACTTCCTTGTATAAGAGCACCGGCTGGCGGGACTGAACAACTTGACGCAGTACCGGGTCATTGTTCACAAAGATGTTTGGTTTGGGTGCAAGTTGACTCTTGTATTGGTATTGGTATCTTCGAAGTATCGTAGAAGTAAAAGATCGTGAGTTTCGTAGGGCATTCGACCGGAAGAACTGCTCGCGGCAGCCAAATAGAGCGGCGCGCAAAGACGATGGTAGTCGGAGAGATTGTTGATGGAAGAAGCCCACGAAGCCTCTCGGAATTGGCGCCATTGCAAGGGCAGACGGAAGCGGCCGACAACACGTCTACGTGAGCTTTTGACAGTCGCCTCACCAGTTGGCAGCAATTGGCAGCAATTGGCGACGCTGCGAGAGTGGAGTAGTCGGAAGTAGAAAAGTCGTGATGGCGGCCCAAGCTCAGGGTCCTGCGAAGCTTAGTTCACGGCGCTGCTCAACATTTCAACAACCTCCGACCTGCTGTCTCTCGTGCACGCCGTGAAGCGCAAACGCTCGCTACCTGCCAATTGGTTCCCATGGCTTCCTTTGCTGCTGTCTGTAGAGCGTCGGCGCGCGGTGCGACTCAGCAGCTCCGCAACCATGCCTCACGCAGAGGTAAGCAGTCCGCCATCGGAGAGTGCATGGACATTACTGACGACTGTGTAGCTTTCCATCCTGCCCAGGCCGCGCTCGCTGCGCAAAACTTCAACATGCCTGCACTGTCTCCGACGATGACCGAGGGCAACATCGCTACGTGGAAGATCAAGGAAGGTACGACCAACCACACCAGACGCCCGTCCGATACCATGAGCATCGACCCATCGACCAGTAAAAGTATTCGCAACGGCGGTACTGACTGAAACAGGCGATTCGTTCTCGGCCGGAGACGTACTGCTAGAGATAGAGACAGACAAGGCGCAGATGGATGTAGAAGCTCAAGATGATGGCATTCTCGCAAAGATAATAGTACGTCTGTATTGCATACTGTCGGCTAGCAATTCTGACCATGACTGTAGCAAGGAGACGGCTCGAAGGCAGTTCAGGTTGGCACCAGGATAGCGGTCACTGCCGAGCCGGGCGACGATGTCAGCTCTCTCGAGCTTCCAGCAGAGAACAACCCCGCGCCGAAGAAGGCCGATTCACCCAAAGAGCAACCAAAGCAAGAGAAGAAAGAGGAGTCACAACCCGTACGAAAGGAGGAACGAACTTCCAAGCCAACACCAAAGTCGTCCGAGTCTCAACCCGCATCGAGCGGCAAGGCGCAAAAGCAGACATACCCACTATATCCCTCCGTACAGCACCTTCTCAAGGTCAACGGTTTACCAAAAGAAGAGGCAGACAAGATTCCCGCAACTGGACCCAACGGCCGACTTCTGAAGGGTGACGTGTTGGCATACGTCGGCCAGATTCAGACCTCATACCCATCGGAATCAGCTGAACGCTTCAAGCAGCTCGGCCACCTCGACCTTTCGAACATCAAGGTCATGCAGAAGAAGGATGCGCCAGCGAAGAAACCCGAGGCTATCGAAGCTCTTCCCGCAGAAGAAGTCGAGATCGAGATCGCTCTTCCCATCTCCTTCAAGGCAATTATGGACTGTCAGAAGCGTGTTAAGGACTCCATTGGCGTTTTCCTGCCCCTCTCGACGTTCATTACACGCGCCACTGAGCTTGCCAACGAAGACCTGCCAAAGTCTAAGACCGCGAAGCCTTCTGCTGACGAACTCTTCAATGCTGTACTGGGACTGGACCAGGTCGGCAGCAAGTACTCGCGTGGTCAATTCGTCCCCAAAGTAACTTCCTTGCCCCCCGCGACCATCCCTAGCACACGTGCGCCAGTCTTCAGGAAGCCTGATGTGCTAGATATCCTGACTGCTAAGAAGGCATCTGCTCGCGGTCCAAAGGCCGCTGCCGCCGGCGGAGCGGAGGCTGTTGTCGGTCCGTTGAACGTGTTCAGTGTCAGCGTGGCCAAGGGCGATGAGAAGAGAGGGCGTGTCTTCTTGGAGCGTGTCAGAAGCGTCTTGGAGGTCGAGCCAGGACGACTCGTTGTTTGAAGCACCCCTTGTACCTAGATAGCGTTTGTACATTATTACCTCTTCATCCGTCCAATATGACACTATATGGATTCATGTTCATTGTCGCGACTGGTTCGCTTCTGTGTCACTTGTGATGGAATTCCAGAATGCTCAAAAGTTGTTGGTAGACCTGGATGTGGAAATGATCGTACCATATCCACACACCTGTTTCGGAACAGCCCGCACAGTGGTTGTACCTTTTTGCTGCTTCAGGCAACTCGTTCCGCTACTCTAAAATCTACGCTAGACGTCTGCCTCCGCGTAAACCCGACGTTTCGAGGATATGATTGCAGATACGAGTGAAAATACCGGATTGTGGCTCTCAAGAATGATCGCGTGCTGCCAGGGCTCTGGGGGGCCTCGTATCGTCAAGCTGCGATGGCTTGCATAACAGCTATATGAACATACTCGTGAAAGCACATCGTGTTCAGCCATGGAATCAAGAGACGCGTTCCTGGGCGAGCGGCACGCTAGAGCCTGGTCCACAAAGTTTCCTTGGTCCGGGGCCGCACTGCAGCCTCGTGGTGATGCGTAAGAAGAGCGCATCCTAGCAGCAATCAATGACCCCAGACAGCGGCTCGACGCGAGAATACATAGTAGGCGGCTGAATCTGTGACCAGCATGGCATTCTGGCCAGGGCTGCAGCCGATCAGGCGGTGTGAGCGTTGGGACGGCACCATGTCAGCCAGGAATAAGAAAGCATTGCAGCAAATTCGTTGCAGTCAGCGTCGCCCTTAGGCTACGTGGTGTGCATGTCTGACTTGAAGTATTGACATCTGCCACCGGGTTGCTCTTTCCGTAGCCCGCGCCTTCCCCACGCCTCCCATCGCCGCATTGGTAATTTTTTGCTGCCGTTCCGAAGCTCGCACGCCCAAGCTCCCTCTCCACGGCCTGCGGGTTTGCACACCACTCCACCCTCTGTGACTCCTCCCCATCCCTATATTCCTTCTCTGCACGATAACGAGGCCAATTGACGCCGTTTCGTCCCGGAAGCCAGTCACGTTCTCACCATGGCGACGGTTTCGGAGCAAGTCAACGAGGTGCTGCTGGGGACCACCGAGGAGCCCCAGTTGTCGCAACTTACTCGCGCAGCGTTCATGAAGCACGCCCAAAAGGACGAGGCAACCGGTGACTACTTCCTCAACGAGGACCAGTTCATTGATGCCGTCGCGCCCGAGAGCGAAGACTATGTAAGCTGTCTGCCTGCAATGTGTCGACTTGAAGCTCATGGCGCGCCCCTCCACAGCACAAAATCAAGCGCTACCAGTACGGCATCCTCTTCGCTGTAGCCGACCGCGACAGGAAGGGCAGAGTCAGCATCCATGACTGGTCCGTCTTCCAGAACCTCCTTGCGAAGCCCGACGCCGAGTACGAGGTTGTTTTCCGCTTCTTCGATAAGAATCGAACTGGCTACATCAACTTTGACGAGTTCTACGAGACATGGAAGTCACACAAGACCGACAACAGCCTGCCCTTCAACTGGGAAGGCGAGTGGGCGGCGCTCTACATCGGCGGCAAGAAACACAGACATGCCATGACCTACCCTCAATTCGCCCAAATGCTGCGAGGGTTACAGGGCGAGCGCGTTCGGCAGGGCTTCACACACTTTGACAAGGACAAGGATGGCTTCATCGAGCCTGAAGACTTCCAGCGCATCATCCGCGACACCGCGAGCCACAAGCTTTCCGACTACCTCCTCGAGAATCTTCCCACTCTTTGCAACATTTCCGTTGGCAGCAAGATCTCCTATGCCAACGTTCGCGCCTTTCAGAATATGATCCAACAGATGGACATGGTCGAGATGATCATACGGAATGCCACACAGAAGAGCTCTGATGGCAAAATCACACGCACAGACTTCCTCAACGAGGCCGCACGGTTGAGCCGCTTCAACCTGTACACACCCATGGAGGCCGACATCCTCTTCCACTTTGCTGGTCTAGACGAGACCTCGGGAAGGCTCAGTCTGCGAGACTTTGCTCGTGTTCTTGATCCTTCGTGGCACACAGTGACATCCTTTGGAGCTGACCAAGTTGCTGATGCTGGACAGAAGGTGTTTGCAAAGTCCAAGTCGATATGGCATGACGTCCTCGAGTCTGTCCATCACTTTGCCCTTGGTTCCATAGCTGGTGCCTTTGGTGCTTTCATGGTGTACCCTATTGATCTGGTCAAAACCCGAATGCAGAACCAGAGAAGCTCGGGTGCTGGACATGTCCTATACAAGAACTCGCTTGATTGTGCAAAGAAGGTCATCAAGAACGAAGGGTTCACAGGACTTTACTCTGGTGTGCTGCCTCAGCTTGTTGGTGTCGCTCCAGAGAAGGCCATCAAGCTTACGGTGAACGACTTGGTTCGTGGCAAGATGACGGACAAGTCCACGGGGAGCATCAAGTTACCCGCTGAAATCCTCGCTGGTGGCACTGCTGGTGCTTGCCAAGTAGTCTTCACCAACCCCCTCGAGATTGTCAAAATTCGTCTCCAGATCCAGGGTGAGCTTGCGAAGAACGTGGAGGGCGTGCCAAAGCGATCAGCCATGTGGATCGTGCGGAACTTGGGTCTCGTCGGCCTTTATAAGGGAGCTAGCGCATGTCTGCTTCGTGACGGTAAGTTGGGTGCAGTTCAGCATCATACGATATCGCTGACCATGCTCAGTGCCCTTCTCTGCAATCTATTTCCCGGCCTACAGCCACTTGAAGAAGGACTTCTTCGGCGAGAGCCCCCAGAAGTCTTTGGGGGTTGTCCAGATGTTGACGGCCGGTGCTATTGCAGGTATGCCCGCTGCGTACCTGACCACACCCTGCGATGTCATCAAGACTCGGTTGCAAGTGGAGGCGCGCAAGGGCGAAGCGACGTACAATGGTCTTCGTCATTGTGCGCAGACGGTATGGCGGGAGGAAGGCTTCAAGGCCTTCTTCAAAGGTGGGCCTGCCCGTATCATGCGTTCATCGCCCCAATTTGGTTTCACACTAGCTGGTTATGAAGTGTTGCAGCGAGGTAAGTCTTCCTATTGATAGCATTCATCCACACGAGCATACTAAAACTGGAGTGCAGCACTACCGATGCCCGGCTCGGCTCAGGCAGAATCGAGTCTCGAGCCATCTGTTGGTCTCTCCGAGGCGAAAGCACCGCTACCATACCTCCGTAGCCGAAACGCTCTCAAAGTCATCCTCGATTTGGACGAGAACTTCGGACGACCTAAATTACCGGTCGATCACAAGTGGACAGGCATCCCAGGATTCAGCGGTACGAAGGCGTGATCGTCTAATGCACGTGTCTAGGCGGCTCAGGGCTAAAATGGGATTGGTGGAGAGCACGTGGGAAATACCAAATTTGGGCGCAACAATGCTTTATCAGCCCGTGCTTTGCTTTTTTGGCGTTTCTTCACTTGGCAGACTTGACTCGCTACGACGCGGTGGGGTGGTCCTGAGCAGTGAGTGGCAGGACCCTGATCAGCTTCTGCGCATTTTTAGAGCATAGATGCAGCATTTTCTGGTGCTCTGTAGACCGAGGCAGCAGCAGCAGCGCAAGACTGTACGATAGGAGAGCTGTCAGCTGCAAGCGAGCATAAGGCCAGCAGCAAACGGCGTAGCAAAGAGGGGAAGACGCATTACCTGCAGTTGGCCATGCAAGTGCAGTCAACAATGGCCCGATACGTACATAGGACAGGACAATTGGACAGGCTGGCGGCGTGCTATTCGACGATTAATATATTTTCTGTGAGCATAACAGCGGATAATGGGCGTTGGCTGGGGGTGGGCCAGACATGTCAATCCCAAGGCGGTTGGGACTAGGCCCGACCAGATTCCCCACGTACATGAAAGCGGGGTGCTTCTCCAGAGCCGCAAATGTCGCTCGTGGTTAGGGTTGACAGTATAGTATACGTATAGTATACGTAGCGGTATCTTTGAAGATAGCACATACTTAGCAGGGATAATTGAGAACAACTTGTGAGTAGCTTAAAGCTGCCTACTCAGATATGTCTAAGCTCTATTGAGTGGTAAACAACATCTGCCACATGTGTTCATTGGCTAGACCAATCTGACGTAAGATTAGACTCGAGGCGCTAACTAGGTAGACTCTAGTCATAACCTTGTCGAGGACAATGGACGTAATGTGAAAACTATCCACTCTGTGAATGCACATGTATAGAAACTGTATTGTCAATGTGATTACGCATACGTATGTATACAGCGTTTATGGCCCGTCTACGTACAGATGCATCCCTACTCGTGGTTGGTGAGGAGGCTGTAGTTCCCGCTGCGCCTCATCAAGGCGCCGGCGGCATGCTCATCGAGAGCTGTCCGAGGCACTCGCTCGCTCGCACTGCTGCTTGATGTGTGCTGATGGCAATCCTGCGACGCCCTCTGTCTTCTCCTGCCTACGCCCATCGCTAGCCCGCCGTCGTCTTCCCAAGGCAGAACTGCCATCCCGTGTCCCGCCCGTGTGTCCTCCACCGCCCACCAGTCGAAAGAGGGACCCAGAATTTCCCCCGCATCATCAGCCTCTTGCCAGCGCTCCGTTGCAGCTGGCCCTGCCCGCGCCGTCCTGCTGTGGTGTGAGGCCAGGCGAGCCTCACTGAACGACTCCTTCACCCATGCGCATCGTGACCAGTTGACTGAATGCTCGCGATCGGCGCCCTCTGACACCGCTTTGGAGGTTGAAAGTAGTCGTCGCACTGGCACTCTCGGGTATGTTTTCACCGCGCAGAGCCGCAGACCCTCCGCCGCCCACACCCCAAGCACTTACTCCAGTTTTGTTGTGGGGTTGTGTCTTCACGTCTCCACACTGTTCAGTGCGCACCATGAAATCAGAATCATGTTTTCTTCTCTCGCCCGCTGCGCTCCTCTTATCTTCGTCATTCCTCCCCTACTGCACGTGCACGAGCTGGTATAAGCCTCAGCCTTGCTCAGCACGAGCAACAGCTGGGTCCTCATCTCACCCTCTGCTCAGCTCCATGTCGTCTTGCCACTCACACCGCTGTACACTTCCATTTGCGACATCGCCGCACTGCCGTCACATGGGAAATGCACTCCTATGCAATGCTGACTTCCATCAGACAGCCACCGTTTGCTTTCTGTGTAACGCACGCTGCTCCTTTCGCGCTTCCAGGCTACGCGGCAAGGCGTTCGATAAGCCTCGTTGAGCGAGATCGTCCCCTCTGCAAAAACTCAACCGCCGACTTCCTGCTCGATCCCATCTGCTACGGGCCTCATGCAATATTATTCCGACGAAGACTTTGCACCCAGGAGCCCTCCACTTCAACGTGTCCAGCCTAAAGCGACCCCATCCCCATCTCCTCCCCCGGTCATCACCAAAAGTTACCCCCCGACAGTTAGTTCTCCTTCGTCGTCAAGAAGACAAAGGAAGGCTAATCGCCGCAAGACACGACCAACGCAAGGCGACTGGGTCCTCATTCGAGAAATGGCACCAAATCAACCGGAAATCGCCCAGCAAGTTAGCCAGCAAGCACTAAATTCCTCCGATTCTTCCGACTCGGGTCACGAGGACGACGACGAAATGGAAGACCAATCGACCGTCGCCTCGGGACCTAACACGGCGGTTCAGCCGGCGCGTTCCACCACTCAGCAGAATAGCGCGCAACAACCCGGCAAAGATGTATTTAGCACTCCAGGGCAGCCCACAGCAACATCCATGCACAGAGATTCAGTTCTGGAGGCGGACATCAGAGCGAACACATTTCCGATAGAACGACGAGCTTCGGAAGTTTCTTATGGAGGCTCTTTGTCAAATGGTGTGCGGCGAAATACTGGCGATGCTAAGTCAATGTCCGGTGTCGCATTCGCCATACATCCGGCATCGTCTGCAAATGCTCCAAGCCAACGTCGAGACTCCACTGCAACATCGCATGCTGACGAGTTGTCGACGAATCTCCATCAGCTCCAGATTCCAGAGACAGAGAATAGGTTGCCCATCATACAGCCTCAGACGCCTCTCAATGATGCACCGTCACCAAACACACAGCAGCCACTACCACCCATCTCACATATGGTAGGGGATCTCGCGCGGTCAGCATCGATCAGTGAAGAAAGTAGAGCAAATGGACCAGTTCATCGTCAGTCGATATCTTCTATGACACACTCCCCGACAGCAAGAGTGCGCCAGATGTCTATTAGTTCACATACACACACTCCCGTATCGCCTTTTCCGTTGAGTGCATCTTCGCCAATCAGTGCCAGCAGCGACATATTCCTTCGCTCGGGTTCAGGTCATATGTTTGGAGTGGACAACAGGAGACCGTCTCAGGTATCTGACAGTGGTCGATATCCGCCAACACTTCACTCTGCGTCAACGAGTGAAGGGTATCAGAGCTCCGATGGACCAAGTCCAGCGAGTCACACTACACCAGTTGAGAGCCGACAGAGACTATTGAGTTTAGATGGTGCGATGGCGGGAACCGCGATTATTCTTCCTCCACCAAATGGATCTGGGATACAGCAAATGGGCCAGCATGGCATTGGGAACTTCAGGTGCGATTATCCGGGGTGTAACGCACTTCCATTCCAGACGCAGTATTTGTTGAAGTGAGTGAATAGAATCATTTCATGAGGGCCGAGCATGCTTGCTGACCATAAATCAGTTCACATACAAACGTTCACTCTTCGAATCGCCCACACTACTGCCCTGTTGCAGGCTGTCCGCGATCTGAGGGCGGCAAGGGCTTCAAGAGAAAGAATGAGATGATTCGGCACGGGCTCGTACATCAGTCTCCTGGCTATGTGTGTCCATTCTGCCCGGATCGAGAACATAAGTATCCACGACCCGATAATCTGCAACGGTACGTTTTTCCATCCAGTCACACCATCGTCCGGACTCGCTTCCTTCCAAAGAACAAAAGCTAATAGCATCTAGACACGTCCGAGTCCACCATGTGGACAAAGACAAAGACGACCCTCAACTCCGGGACGTTCTCGCACAGCGACCAGAAGGTGGCAGTCGAGGGCGCAGGAGGCGAGTCAGCGGTATTGATTGAAAGGCTGGCACAAACTACACTACACCGTTCAGAACCCCCGTCCACAAGGGACCACGCCACTGCTTTCCTTTACTCCGCTACCCTTTTCACTATTTAGTCTCAGCGCCCTCGGCCCCGGCATTCACGAGGTGCCTTCTCCTATCTCCGGCTCCCACTGATACCTCTGTTCGGCGTTGTGGTATGTTGACGAGCTGCTCATGTTCCATACCATCTAGGCGCCTGTCTCTGCTCACTATGCCTCTACTATCTTTCTTGTAATTCCTCGATTCGTCGTCATATTTTCTATCATTCGAGGCTGTAGGCTTTTAGGGCGATGGAACTCGGGCCTTGGGAGGCACTTTGTAGCTACAGTGGAGAAGGGGGAGATCTGCATAGCTATAGCCGATGGTGCCAGCCTTCGATGTATGGCCTTGAATAAAGGCAAAGGGGGTGCTTGCCCTGTTATATACTAGTTCGTCATATGTTCTTAATCTCTGGTCACGGTGAGGGAGGTTGCTCCTGTGTGACCCATCATGCAATTGACTACTTTATACAAGCGTGGCCCCAGTAATATAGTCAGGCTGCGTCTTGGGGTGTCAATAGCAGCGTGTCTCCGATTAGAGCGTGTATCTTCCAAACAGTACCCTCCTCTGTATTCGGAGAAAACTGTGCCTACGGTGCTCCATATATCCTCCACGCTTACTGCAAAGCAGAACCAACACTGATCATGACTCCATTTATTCTAAACTCACGACCCAACAGCACCAAACCAACCCAGCCCAAGCACGGCCCCAAACACAATAGCACATGCTGGAGGCACGCCGAACCAAGCAGTCTCAGCATATGTGACGGCAGCAACGACGACCCACCATGGTTCCAGCGCAAGGCTTTTCCCATCGCTGCTTTCGGGGGTCAAATACCCAATCTCCCAGAGCCTGTAAACCGCAGTGAAGACCAAACCCACGGCGGTGGCGTTGATTCCGCGCAGAATGCTGAGCACCCAGTTCTTCGTGCGCATGGCCTGCCAGATCGATTGCATGCCGACGGAGAGGATGATGCCCGGGGCGAAGATGCCCAAGAAAGCCAGTGCGGCACCGAAGATGGTTGGCACTTTCGTAGATGCTATGGTAAGCGCGCCAAGGTAGATTGAGAAATTGAAATTTGGGCCTGGGAAAGCCTGGATGATGGCGAGACCGAGCAGAAAGTCTCGGGGTGAGACCCAGCCGGGATCGACCACGTAGGAGCGAAGGAGAGGAATGACGACTGGCCCGCCGCCGAAGATGATGGTGCCGGCTAGGTACATGTTTGCGAAGAGATCGAATGCGAGGCCACGTGCGTCGAGCGTACCGCGGATGACCATGACGAGGATGAAAGATAACAAAAAGCCGGCAACAAGAGCCAGCCCGGCCTTGACAGAGATATTGTGCGTCTTGGTGTCGGTTACGGGGACTGTCTCGATACTCTGAGGCGCAGTACGAGGTTCTGATTGTGGTTCATTTGCGTCTTCCTCCGGCATGATTCGATCAGTCGAGCTACCAGCTTGGACCTTTCGTCTGACAGCTTCCGGGCGCCGAACAGACAGCTCTTCGGCTGGCGGAATGTCCTGTGTCGCGTTCGTCTCTTCTGCATCGCCTACCTCGTCCCTCGCTCGTCTCCTTTTCGCTGCATATCCAGCTCTCAGCTTGCCAATCTTCTGGTGTAGCCACGCATCCCACATGACCGTAACTATCCCGCCAACGACTATCAGCACAGGGAAAAACCAGAGTGCGTTGTAGCATAGTCCAGCGCATGCGCCGAAGATGACCAAGATGCGGGTGAGGCGGTCTTTGATCGCCTTCTCCGCGAGCTGTACTGCAGCCAGTGCAATGATTCCAACCGTACTGGCGTTCATGCCGCTCAAAAGAGCATATACGATGGGAGGGAGCCTATCCGGCATTTTCTGCACACCAAGCGATAGCGCATACATGCCAATGGCTCCAGGCAGGCTCCACAGCATGAACGCGAGCAGAGCAGCCACGATACCGGCATGGATCATGACGATGCAGAAGACCATTTTGGTCGATGCCGGACCAGGTAGAGCTTGACATATCGCGAACAATTCTTGATACTGCCGAGGATGTTTTAGTCAATGCTTTGTCTGATTATGGATGTGTCTTACAGTCTGCTCATCAATCCATTTACTGCCATTGAAGCCAACCCCCTCCACGAATCTGCGATGGAGGATCTGGAAATGCACAGGAGGCCCTCCGAACGCAGTGAAGCCGAGATCCCATGTCCGCGCAACCACCTCTGCGAGGCGCCATCCTAGCTTCTCCGTGTTGGCCTGCAGCGAGGCATTGCGTCGCGTGCGTGTGTGATCGCGAAGCGAACTGATGATGGATTGGAGGGGCATGTTTTCATCCCAGCAGCAAAGGGTTGAAGAATTGTCCTCTGAGCCCCAACCCTCTGAAACGCATTTTGGGAGTCGTAAATACGTCTCGCGAGGAATGTTGTCCAATCATCGAGCCACGTTATTGCGACATTTGGGGCTGGATTGAGCCAAGGCATGGCATCTCGCTTGAGTTAGGGTGAAGATGCTAGAGCGGGCGGTCCTGCGCCTTGCCTGTTCTGATCAAGCGTTTGGGACGGAAGAATTGCATCCCTCGAACACGGCACCAAACCAACTATCTTCAACTTGAGTTGAGCAGATCTTCATCAATTCAGGCCTCGGCGTCAAATGTACCGAACAGCGTCATGCGCTTGCTTGGTGGCCAGCCGGATAACGTTCCTGCAGCTGCATCTACCCCACAAGCTGGGGAGTGATCTCGCGGGGAGCGTGGAGATGAGGCTAAAGATCGCCGTTAGTTATGATAGCATGCAAAAGGATATATATCCTAGCTGCGATCTTTCCTCTGCCATGTAGGTCTCTTGGTCAAGATGCTATTATCTTCTACACCTGCGGTCATCCTACAAGTGCTGTCAATATCTCCATTCATCCCATTGATTCTTGCGACGCCATATCCTCAGTCAACAGGCAATTCCACTCATCCAATCGTCAACCTTGACTATGTCTCCCTCCAGGGCGCATCATCGCAACAGTATAACCTGACGTACTACCGCCGAATCCCCTTCGCAGCGTCAACAGCAGGAAAGAACCGCTTTCGCGCGCCACAGCCTCCATCGCCGATTACCAATGGAACGTATGACACAGACAGAACATTTGACATGTGCCCTCAGCGCACGGTGAATGGATCTGAAGATTGTCTGTATCTAGGGCTATATTCACGACCATGGACCCCGAAAGAGAAGTTGAGACCTGTGCTCCTGACGTTCTATGGTGGAGGTTTCATTCGAGGATCTGCATCGTTCGACATGCCACCATCTGCATACCCGGTTCTAAATGTCAGCTCATCTAATGACTACGTTACCGTATACTCGAACTATCGTACCAACGTTTTTGGCTTCCTGCCTGGTTCTAAAATCGCTTCACACCCTGATGTCGACTTGAATCCTGGCTTGCTCGACCAGCAAGCTGCTCTGAAATGGATTCAAAAGCACATCAGCAAATTCGGCGGCGATCCCAAGAATGTCACCATCTGGGGCCAGTCCGCCGGAGGAGGAAGCGTAGTCGCGCAGACCATCGCCACCGGAAACCAAGGTCTCAACCTCTTCACCAAAGCAATGAGTAGTTCGCCCTTTTGGCCCAAAACACCACGCTACGACGCCCCGGAGTCGGAATCCATTTACCAACAAACTCTTCAAGACGTCGGCTGCGCCAATGCCACAGACGAGATCGCATGCCTTAAATCCGCAGATCTCCAAACCCTCCGAGACAGCGCGCTCCGCCTCAGCACAAGCCAGCAATACACCACCAGCACCTTCACCTTCGGCCCCGTCATCGACGACACCTTCCTCACCGTCCCCCTCTCCTCCGCCATCCGTACCCACAGCCTCAACGCCGCCCTCATCCTGACATCCTACAACCTCCACGAAGGCGAATCCTTCACACCTCCAGGATTCGCCAACAGCACCACTAGCCCAACCGACGGCTTCAACTCCTCCCTCCCCAGCTTCTCATCCTGGCTCTCCTCTTTCCTCCCCTCCCTGTCCCCACGCGACCTCTCCGCCCTAACATCCCTCTACCCACCCACCGGCACCGCAGAACAACTCTCCTACAACACCACCTCCACGCGCGCAGGCCTGATCTACCGCGACCTCGTCCTCGCGTGTCCTGCGTTCTGGCTCAGCAACACCGCGACAAAGGGGTGGATTACAGAATACACGATCAGTCCAGCGAAGCACGCGAGCGACGTGCAGTATTGGAATACGGTGGGGGAGATCCAGAAGAGCGATAGAGAGACGTATCAGGGGTATGCGGGCGCGATGGCGAGTTTTGTGCAGGCGGGGGATCCGGATGCGCATAAAGTTACGGGCGGGGACGTAGTTGGTGTACCTGGGGTGGAGAGTGGGAGACAGTTTCTTGTTACGAGTTGGGGGTTGAGGCAGGGTGGGTTGGGGATGTTGGAGGAGAGGTGTGGGTTTTGGTTGGGGGTGGCGGGGAGGGTGCCGTTTTGAGGGCGTTGAGTTGGAAATATATATATAAGGGAGCAGTGCTTGAAGTACATAAGTGGATGAATGGAATTGAAAGCTACCCAGTCCCACGACGCCATCATGTCTCGTACTCAAAAAGTCATTATCATCAAGAAATAGACAGCGAATCAAGTATTTACTTCCTCTCGCCCTTTCGTCCCGTCTTGCGCAACCTCGCGGCGAGATCAAGCATGCCATCCGCCCAGATGGCCATATCATCAATATCCCTCACCTCGCTTCCGCAAAAGTCACGCAGGAAAGCTCCCATCTTCTCCTCACCATACTTCTCGCCATAGATCACCTCTGCTCGAGTGCCAACATCTGTCTGCACGCCCTCAGCGCCGAGGCTGACACCAACCTCAAACGTGACCTTGATCTTGGTCTGCAGCGTGGGCAGGAGCATGTTGGTCGAGATGCCCATTTGTTCGTCTGAGAGGATGAATTCGTCGGTAATGTAGTTGGTGTCCAGCCATCGAACGCCCTCAGCAACCGCAAGCGCGGCGGCCCAGCCATTTTTGACAATGGTCAAGAGATCGGCGATGCGAGTCTGTGATTGTGGGATGCAGTGCAGGTATGCACGAATGAGCTGGAGGAAGAAGCGTTTGCTCGTGGTCAGGGGACGAGGATGCGGCATGGCCGAGTCGCCGACATAGGCCAGCGAGATGGACTGGTTGGGAGTGTTGCCGCCAGTCATGAACGCTGACGGCTGGAAGTACAGCTCGAGATCATTGAGGTGTGTCATTGTGATGCTGCTTGATGATGCCGAAGTGATACTCCAGCCATGCACTTGTTCGAGCGCGTTCACCTTGGCTACGAGACTGTCAGTAATGCGACTGAACACGGCATTGATGAGCTTACCTTTGAGATCGTTGACTTCACTCGTGGACCAGCCGCGACACTCCTCTCGCACACGCTCGGCTGCTTTGGTTTCCTCTATGCACTCCACCTTACGTTCCTTGGCGGCCTCAATGCGGCCTTCCTTCGCCGCAAGTTCCTGCTGCAGGCTTTGAAGAAGCTGTTGCTTCTCCTCCAGCTCAGCGTCTGTGGCGACAAGCCTCTCCCGAGTCTGTTCAAGTTCTTCGCGGTCGCAGCTATTGAGTTCATCGTGTCGCTGCTGGAGCTGCTTGCATTCAACTGACAGGCTCGCTTGCTTTTCGAGTAGGGGAGGCAAGACCGCATCGAGTAATTGTTCTTGGCCAGTGAGCTTCGTGTCATCGCGTTTGAAGCCATCCAATGTACTAAGCAGGCCAGACTTGAGGTCGTGCAGAAGGGTGCTCCGCCATGTGTACCATTCGCCACGAGCTTCAAGCCTCGCATTTGTCTTCAAATTCTTGAATTGAGTGTCCATGACAGTGCGCTGGTCTGGCGGGGCTGTGAGATACTCGCTGAAGAGCAACGGGTTCTCTTCAAGTACGTTGGCTTCCATGGTGCGAACAAAGTGTCGTCCATCAGAGATGTACTTCTTCATCTCGTGGCAAGCATGTTGATACAACTCATACTCTGGCAGAGTACAAGCACCAGCAACGACGAAGCGATCCAGAGTTTCCTCCTTTTCTTCGACCTCTGCATCATGGAAAAGGGTAGGGGCAGCAGTATGTCGTCGCTTGGTCGTACTAAGATCCATGAATCGGATTTTTGTCATATCGAGGAAGTCTTGTAGCGAGATGCGCTCGACTTCAGACAAGTCTTCAGCAACATCGTCGCCTTCTTCAGCCTCTTCCTGTTGTGGCTCACCAAAAGCGACACGCTTCTTAGGACTCATACTTCGCCTTGGCGTTGCTTTCTTTGGAGTTGGCGTCTTCTGCTTCGGTGTTGCTTGCTTCTGAGGAGTCTGAGACTTCTTTGGTGTCATGGCTCGTTTGGTTGGTGACAACAAAGTCTGCTTGCGAGGGGTTGAAAGCAGCTTGATGTTGTTCGTCAGCAAGACAGTGCTCTTCAGCAAAGGCTCTTCTCTGGGCGCATTAAGAGGGCTGAATTGGACGTTGGACAGAGATGAGCGACGTCGGTTGAGAATGGGGGCAGCAATTGGGTCCTCAGGAATCGGCATGTGGGCCTCACGCCGGCTTTGACTTGTTGGCGTGGAGGTATTGAAGTGGGATTTTGGTGTGCCCTGAGGCGTCTGGCGAACAAAGGGCGAGGGTTCAATGTCCTCAATATTCTGCTGTCGAACAATCTCGGGAGTGCCAGGGTCGAGATTAGGATAGGGGACTTCGGAAGGCAATGCTATAGGTGCGGCCTCTGTGACCGTGTCTGGCACCTCAGCAGCCTGTGCTGGAAGAACGGAGCTTCTTCGAGACGTAGGTGATTTCTGAGAAGACTTTCGTGGCGTGGGTGTGGTCGACGCTTCCGGTACCGGTTGCGCAACTCCATTTAGCTTTTCAGGAGTCGCCATTGCTTGACCAGCCCGCTTGATTCCTGGTCCAACGATCTTGGTGAATTCCATAGACAAATCCTCGTCCTCGTAATCCGCTTCGGCCTCCCCGAAATTTGCTACTGTCGTGGAGCCACTCTTGATGCTACCAACGGCCAAGGTGAAGTCCATTGTCGCGTCTTCGTAAACAGATTCTACGCTGGCTCGCCTGGATGTTTCAGTCTTTTCAACATCCTTGATGCCACCGATTGCCATTGTCAAGTCCATTGTGGCCTCATCCGAGTTGTGCTCTGTCGACTGGCGGCGTTGACGCAGACTGGTTCGCCTGCTTGCAGGGCGCTTGGCCGGGCTACCCTGTGATGCATCCAGCATAGACACTCGTCGCTTGAGACTCTTCCGTCGGTTCGCTGGCGCCTTTGATTCCATGGCTTTGATGCCTCCAAGAGCCGTGGTCAGTTCCATACTCATATCGTCGTCCATGTCAGAACTTTGTGCATCGTCCTGAGGCACAATCCGGCCAACTGCGCGCGTGATGTCCATGGTCATGTCATCCTCGTCGTCATCCGCTTCCGAGACTGGCGAGGACGCACTGGCGTTCTCCTGTTCCGGCTGGACGACTGCACTCTTCTTTGCCCACGGTTTGAACGACGCAGTGATCTCGTCTTCTGCGATGTTCATGGTCATGTCGCCATCGTCTTCAAGATCGAGCCTCTGAGTGCCGGCTTGGTTGGTTGCTTGGCGCAAAGCAGCATCGAGTCTGGCACTGCTTTGTGACAAGTCCTCCGAGTCTTGCGCAAGCTCTTGAACTTCTGTGAGATCGCCGTCATTATCTGCGTCGGAGGAGCTGCCGTGCTCTTCTACACCACCAGGTGACTGATTATCCGCGCTCAAAGGGCTGGATGAGTACATGTCGTCAGGGTTATTGAAGTTCATAGGAGGGATGCCCGAGCTACGGCGATTCTTCTTCTGGTGCTTCTCGCGCTGGTTGGCCGGCGATGAGCTCGGCTCCGGTTGTGGCTCTTCGGCTTGTTCTGGAGGGGTGGATGGAGGCTCCGAGGGATCTGAAGTTTGTGCTGGCGATGCTGGCGTGGATGCTTGCGACACGCCCGAAGCTCTTCTTGTGGCGTCAGACGAAGCGGACGAGCTGGTGGCGTCGCGCAGGTATTCCACTACATCCCAGGTGTGCAACGTTGCTTCTGGTGCGAAGGAAACGCGTCGCCTTGCTGTGCAAGTGTCAGTTACATGTCAGTTGTTGTTGGCAACTTCGCGGCGCACCAAGCGATTTGCGGCGAGCATCGCGCCGCTTCTTCTCGTCCTCGTCGTTTGATGCGAGGATCGACTTGACAGCTGGAATGAAGGCGGATTTCCTGCGGTTTCCGCTGCTCTCTTTCAACGCGGGCGCCTCTAGCTCTCCGAGGCCGCCAGGACCAATGCTCTTGCTGCGCGCTTTGCGCGAAGATTTGGCAGGTGATGTCGTTGCTGCTTTGGGCTTCGTCCTTGCGACCAGGCCATCTGCAATGTTGCCTTTTCCGTCTGTGGCCGCCATATTGAAAAGTGTTGCGGTGGGGTGTATTGGAGGTGTTTTGGACGGATGCGACTAAGGTAAACAGGAAGTCGCGGTTGGTAAACATGCCAAGCGGTCCGTGCACACCACCTTCTCCGGAATCGTCTAGACGTGTACTCTTGAGATGAAGTGATAGCTAGGAACCTGATGCCATAATATCGCGACTAATTCAGCTAGTGGACCTCCGTGAGTGAAGTTGCTCTGTGCAGTACCCATAGATCTACTCACCATCAAAAGCAGCTGAATCTTGGGCGCGAACGTGGGACATCATACACATCTGGCCTACTCGAAAACCCACTGCCTGCTGTAGGCTCTGCACAGTATTTCCATGCCAGTCGACTAACTCTCAACCAGCCAGTGGCACGTATTGGCACCTTTCGTGCTCGCAGATCGTTTCCAGTTCTCTTGCGCTCACGTGCTTGCGCGACACCGTGATCCATCTCGGCTAGTACGTCCAAGCGTCCAATCGTGGCGCGGCCCGAACAAACAAGAGCACCGAACCACAACTACAAGAGCGGACCGACCTACTTCCAGGCTCTTGCACGCCTTCACGGCGTGGAGCGGCGTCTTATCCTCGATGCTAGTCGGCCTTGTTCTGAGCCCGTCACTCCTAGTCACAGACTTACCTAAACACCGAGTGCATATGCTGGGTGGGGAGCACGCGAGGTGCTGTATCGATATACACGCCTGAACCAACGACCTATCATCCAGCTGCTAGTTTCTAGCGAGCTCAGATGCACAGTCTCTGCTGCGCGCTCGATCATGGCCTACGTCAAGGGTTCAAGTCTCAGCAACCCACTCACTATCGACGATCTCGAATCAGAGGCAGGACCGAGAACAAGTTCAACCCCGAAACCAAAATTCTATCTGGACTTGACCGAAGATGATGCTCAGGAACTGCCTGTAGAAGAGGAACCTCCAACAAGTCTGAATCCCCCAAAGAGGAAGAGCGATCGACAAAGCATCAGTGCACCACGAAGCAGTATATCGACAAGAACTCCAGCAGGTGACGATGTGGAAGCACAATCCCGCTCAACACTGCGACAGGACGCTATCAGCCGCGCGCTCAGTCGTGACCGGATTGCGACACCTTCAGCAAACACTGCTGATGCCGCGTTCCCTGCGCCTCGCGGTCAATCACCAAAAGGGGCCACATCTGAGACACGTGAAGTGAATGCAGATCTCATGGCACGCGGTGCCTTGCAACAGAGTACTGCTGGAAGACCGTCTCCACAACCGCAACCGTGCGATACGCTATCAAAAGCCAGAGCAAGCGTCGAAGGAATGCACAATGCAGAAGCGCGAACCGCAACTAACGCCGGGACAGCTGGTGAACCTTCAGGTGCACCAAATACACAAAAATCGCCATCAACTCTTCTCGTAGACAATGCAGTGGGCAAGAGAGATACTGTCCCACCACACAGCTACAATGCAACGGAGTTGGAGTCAACGTGTGAAGGGTCCACAGGATCTGCGTTCGGAAATCGGGCCGAGGCTGAGCGCGGACAGACCAATACACGGCGCGTCGACAGCGACGCGTCAAGACACCCAATGCACGGCCATCATGACGGCAGGTCGAGTGCCAACAAGAAGTTGACTCCCCTTGAGAAAGGCTCTCGAAGTCCAAGGCGTGTCAAAAAGAAGCACAGAGCTGTCAAGAGTGCGGGCAGGCATAGGGCTATTGAAACACCTCAATCACCTGCAAAGAACCATGACCACTCGTCAAGTTCCACGCCACTATCGAAAAGTCTTGCGAATGTCGAGACAGATCTTATAGCTCCACCGACGCTCGGCCGACACAGGTCGTCACGGCCATTTACTGAACATCCTGGGGAAGACACTACCGGCCCCAGGAACGCCTCCGAAAGTCGACAAGGTGCCCTACGCGCGGCAAGCAAACCATTCTCACCGATTGGTGCTGGCCCTTTAGATATGGGAGCTCAAAGCTCCAGTCTTTCTCCGTTACGGACGTCACTTGAGGAGCCATCCACCAACGCGCCGACTATCGCTTCTAATGGCCATGCAGCAGTATCGAATGCTTATGAGGGTCATGTGGTACCGGATATTGATCCTTCTTTAGAGCACCACGACAACGCATATGTACATGGTACGCCTTTCTTCGTAAACATAAGATACTACACGTTTCAAAATTCCATGCACTCTTCGATTGTAGCCTGGACAATGCACTGATGATGACACCTAGGTCCCCCCAATGAACTCATGGCTGATGCACTGAACGATCTTGAGGCTGCTCGGCACAAAGTTGAGGCATGTCTTCAGCGTCATCTGCAAGATCGATTTGAGGACCATGCGTACTTGGTGAAGGTATGATAACAAGCATGTTCTCTAGCCATGTTGAGCTAATACGTAGAAGAACGTAATGTGGCGTCAGAGGACTTGCTATGAACGCGAAATCCGCCCTCGCACAAACGCTAGTGAGCTTCAGTCAGCTTCACCACCTCAACAAAAGTTTGAACAGTCGCAATCGCCATTTGGGCACATGCAGGATATTCAGAGCATGTCTGGAGAAATACATGCATCAACCAACAAAGAGATAACACAGGAGATGCTCACAAAGCGTACATCGAAAGGCCCCACATTAAAATCAGCTTACAGTGTTCCCGTATCCACACATGTTCCCGAGGAGCTACAAATTCCCTCTTTCAAGGAATATGTCCGATTGAAAATCAACATACTGACTGATAACGAATCCAAGATTCTTACGTTGCCATACCTGGGCGAAGACGAACCAGAAGATCGTCAGGACGTCCTTAGAAAGGAACTTCCAACGAGGTACGAGATCCTTCACGATAAGAATGCACTCCTGGATCTCCGACACGAGCAGTGCCGATTTTACTACAAGACCACCGAAGCGTTTCTCACAGACATTGGTGTCTCCTGGGAAACAATGATCTACTGGTTGCTCTCTTCTGCTGCAGAGCTACAGCTCTCCAACCGAAAGTCTGACAAATTTACCGACTTTGAGGATGTTGTGATGAGAAGAGCACCGTACGATACCGAAGTCTTCACTCGCGACGAGCAAAAACTTGAAGGCACCAAGGCCGCCTTGTTCGAGCCCGGGCCGCCCCATTGGGAGGCACTGCTCACTCGGCTCCAGAAACCCAGCGTTGAGCATCTCAGACTGGTTGCTCTTGCCGGCGCAGCATTTGTACTACACTGCAACTTCAGTCCCTGGTATTTGTTAAAGCAAAGTGAGACGATGCAGGATCATGTCAACGCAAAGTTGAAACGAGCAGAAGAGGCGCCGGACATCACGTTCAGAAGTATGCTGTGCCGGATCTGCCACGAGTAGGTACGAGAATCTCCATTGAAGGCTATGCTGAACAAATATAACAGGCATGACTGCGTCTTTCATGGCGCAATACGAGAGAATCCCAGGAGCGACACTGAGACAGACGACTCTGAGAAAGACGACTCTGAGAACGACGACTCTGAGAAAGACGATTCTGAGAAAGACGACTCTGAGAAAGGCGACTCCGAGACAGACGGCCCTTGTGTGAAAATTGCACATTACGACTCCGAAGATTCTGACGTTGAGAAGATCATTAACTATAAGTTCCCGGTTAACCCAGATCGTTCAGATGATAATGAATGGTCTGAGTCAGGGTTGAAAAAACACCGGCTATCACCACCAGGACGGTTCAAAGCCGTTTGGTGGAAAAATGCTGCCAAGTATAAATGGGAGGATCGCAAACCTTTTATCCCTTGCAACCACCCTGGCAGCTGCGTGGACGCCAAATGCCGCTGCTTCAGAGAGAACATCAACTGCGAGAAGACATGCAGATGCCCACAATCGTGCAATCGCCGCTTTCCTGGATGTACGTGCGCTCAAGGCAAGCGGACCTGTGTAGCCAATACTTGTCTTTGCAAGAGCTTTGAAAGAGAATGCGATGCAGACCTGTGCGGAACGTGTGGCGCGGATGACGTACTGGATCCGATTCGAAGACATGACGAAGAGTACATTCAAACCCGATGCAAAAATGTTGCGCTTCAAAGGGGTGTCCCAAAAAAGACTTTGCTGGGCAGATCAGAGGTCCATGGATTTGGGCTCTACGCTGGCGAAGACATATGCAAGGACGAACTTATAGGTGAATACACTGGCGAGATCGTATCAAGCAGCGAGAGCAAGAGACGTGGGATCCTCTATCACTACGAGAAGAACATGTATCTGTTCCGGGTTAATAAAGGTCGGTCCCACATTGTATTTTGTTGTTCAGGCTTGCTAATTGACCCGGACATAGAGCAAGAGGTCGATGCGACATACATGGGCAACAAGCTCCGCTTCATCAACAACGCGGACGATAAATACACGAATTGTACGTAGGGTAGCTAGTCATCGACGTACGAAACATGCTAATTTTATACTGTGATCTAGGTTCGAGTCGCGTTTCTCTCTGCAATACGGTATTTCGTGTGGCTCTGATCGCAAGTCGCAACATCAAGGCTGGAACAGAGCTTTTCTTCAACTACAATTACCCAAAATACCTTACCAAGAATTTCAAGCAACCTCAAGGCAAGGTTGTAGCAATTAAGCAACTGGTGAACGGCGCCAGCAAAGCCGGCAAGAACAGAGCATCGTCCCACGCATCTTCCAATAACGACGACCGCCGCTCTACTGTTACCAATCCGGCCGTGGTAGCCGCAACAGCTAAAGCAAGAGCCGCGAAGAAAGCAATACGAGAAGCCAGGCTTGCTGAGCAAGGGATAGGGGCAGTGCCTCCCAAGAATGCAAGCAGAACATCGAGGCCAGCACGAAAGTCAGCTGGGAGCTCAGGTTTCCAACTAGTCCCGCGAGATTCGAGCGCTCGAGGTCGATCAAGACATGCAAAGGGTTCTGCAACTCGAGACGAGTCCGCCGCATCCGCACCTGTTACAGAAAGCATAGGTGCAGGAAGTGTCAGGCGAGGAAGGTCAGCAACTACTCCTGTAGTCGAGGAGACTGAAAACGAAGACGCGGACTACAATGCCGATTCAGACGGCGGGGCAAATGGCCTCGAATCACAAGCTGATACAGGGGATCAGGATGCGACTTCGCGAACCTCGAGCAGGTTGCGAACGGTTCCTACAAGATTTGCTGAGGTCATGGCTGTCAAGGAGGTGAAGAAGAAGAAGAGCAAGCTGAGCTCTCTCGTAGGGACGAAGAGGAAGAGACCGGTCGTCCTTAATAGCGACGACGAGGTGTAGCATTCCAAGGCCCCCAGGCAGGTCAGCGTGACAGGCGTTGTGCATTGCATGTCTACTAACTGGAGCTGAATGACAGGACTTGATTTTGCACGTCAACATTGTAACACAAACGATCGTTACAATAGTGTTCAAATTACATTACATCAACGAAATATGTGCAACCCTCACTGTCAATCCCCCAGAGTGTACAAAGAGATTCGACCTTCCAGCACGAAACGCGAAGTAAACAACTATGCATACATAGTAATCAATACAGCAGAAACACATCTCTCCTTTCTTGACATCTACGAGCTCTTCCCCTGAGCAGGAGTAGGCGTCCCACTACCCCTAACCTGCAACTTCTTCGGCTTCTTCTTCGGCTTCGCTTCGTCTGTCTTTTGCTCCTCCGCAATATCCTCTTTCTCCTCCTTCTTCTGCGGCGGCACACCCGATGGCTTTCTCTCAAGTTTCTTCGGCGGCTGTCTCGTCGCCTCACTCTCCTTCCTCTTAATCTCCGGCTTCTTTTCCCCGCCATCTTCCCCCCTTACTTTTGCATCTTCCTTCGGCTTCTCAATCTCCCTCTCTTCCTCCTCCGTCTTTTTTTCTTCCTTCTTTGGACTACCGCTACTTCCCCCCAACTTCCTCGGCGCCCCCTTCTTCCCCTTCAAACTCGCCACCGAAGACGCCAGATCCTCTCCCTCCTGCACATCCTCGACCATGAAATTTGCCGCCATGCAGCGCCCCCCATTCTGACTCCCCACATCCATCGGACACGCGCTAAACACAACCACCACATCGCGATCCGCACGGAACCGCACAAAGGACCGCTTCTTCCCCTGCGGCTCGGCAACAGATAGCACCGCGCCCTTTGCGCCCGCGCCGTCAATCGAGCTGATATTCGCCGTCTCCAGCGGCGCATTCATGAACAGATGCAACGGCGTCGGCGCAATATTCACCGTGATATCCGCTCCAATCGCCCTCGCGCCTTTCAACCCCGCACTCTCATTCAGCTCCTTGAGCGCAAGGACCAGATTCTCCGCACAACTTCCATGCTCCTCTGGCTTCTCGACGCCCAGCGCGCTGTACAGGTTCGCGTCGCACGCGGCGGTGAGCGTGTCGTGAGCTCCGGGCGTCGTGTCTTCGACGAGCGTGAGGAGCGGGTTGCGCAGGTTGGTGAGCAGGGCGGAGTCGACGTCGGGGACGAGCTTGTGCGAGGAGGCGCGCGTGTGTGGGAGGGAGAGGTATTCCATGGGGGGTTGGGAGGAGGAGGAGGGGTGCGTGGTGGCGTAGGCGGAGTAGACGGCGTAGACGGAGGAGGCGTAGCCTGAGCCTGTTGCAGCTGATGGAAAGTGTTAGTCATGGGCTTTGTTGGTTTGTGGTGGAGGTTGAAACTTACCAGCAATAGTCCCAGCTCCAACAGGAGTCTTGGAGAAGTCGTACAACTGCTCTGCGTAGCTCTTGTTCGGATCACGGTAGTGGCTCGACTTGAAGGCACTCACGGCAGTCTTCGAGTCTGGAATCTGCACGTTGGGCACGTAGCTTGAGAATCCCTTGCCTGTAGGCAGATACGAAGACCACTTCTTCGTGTTCGCCTCATCCTGCGCCTTCTCGTCTTGTGCGCCTGTCTTGGTCTCCTCTTCCGCTTTCTTCGGCGCGCCTTTGTTACGGTATGGAATGGATGGGAGATACGAGCCCCAAGTTCGCTTCGCGGGCTGCTTCGACGAGGATGCTGTGGATTCTGTCGACTTCTCATTCTCAGGAGTCTCAGGCGCTTGCTCAGGCGGGTCATCATCGTCATCTTGCTTCGACTTCTCCGCCTCCTTCTCCGTCGATTCAGTCTCTTTCCCACTCCCCTCGTTCTTCTCGATAGACTCCGTCTCTTTCGCACTTCCACCGCTCTTCTCACCTTCTTCTACCTCCTCCTCAGTTCCCTCAACAGCCTTCCTAAGCCCCTCAGCCTCCCCCCTCACCTTTTCCTCATCCATCTCCTCACTTTCCACATCCTCCCCCTCCTCCGGCGGCGGCCCCAGACCAAACGCCCACATGCTGACAACCTGCTTCCCGTACGTATTGATCACCTTGATCGTCCTACCCCTCGGGACAAACGTCGCAACGCCATGGCGCGCAGGAATAGTCTGTAATTCACCCGACATGTCTTCGACTTTCAAGTCTGTTTCTGCTTCCTGTGCTTTCTTTTCCTGCGATTTCTTCTGCTGCCTCTCGATTGCAGATAGGACAGACACGACAGCTATGCCGGCGAGCGCGCGGCGGGAGGGGAATTGTGGCGCCGTTTTGAAGCACACAGTTGAAGTCGGACGTCAACAAGAAAACCGACTTCCAAATCACAACAATTTCCAGCTTGTGTCGTTATGATGCGTACAATGTGCGATTATTCACAAATGTTGGCAGACACCACTCTCAAATCGCGGAGAGAGTCCAGACACTCTACTAGTGACGTGATGGGCGCCCACATCCCTGCGCCCCATCATCAACGTCCCTCGTCCAACGGGTATTGATAACTGTATGCAATAGGCCTCGCCTTGTTTGAAAAACGTCCCACGAGCGTGGACGGGCAGGGGATAGGGCTCATGACGCAGTTAGTGGGTTGGGGGAAACCGGCTTTGGGAGGGGCGGGTGGAGTTGGCGATGGGGCTAGTGTTGGGTGGGGTGGATGATCGCTTGGACTTGCATGGGATTGCTTGCGAGGATGGGAATGGTCTTTTTTGTCTGTATTGCTGGATGATTGACGAGACAAAATTTTGAGAAAGAAATAGATTGGTGTCGCGTGTGCAGAGGTTCAAGAGACATTGAGGACTTTGCTTGATTCGTGAGAAATTTTGTCATTTGCCATCGCGACATGGCTTGCAGACTCAAGACTTCACTACGCTCCTCTTCCAAACACACCTCCCATTAAAACACATAACCCCAGTTTTTCACACATTTCCATCATCAAGAACATCAATCTCCAAGATTAGAGCTGTCGTAGTAGCCATCCATGCCCCCGTCCCTTCCTTCCAATGGTCCATGATCAGATTGTGAGAATGCTAGCACAACAACTCGTAGCTAGGCATCGCGGGAAGAGGCTGTGGCGCATCAAGAACCAGTAGTTCCTATGTACTTACAGAATAAGCTTGCCTGCTCTAACACCCCACTTTGAGTCAAACCGGGCGAATAAACGTACAGAAATGTATGTGAGAAAGATTGTCTACACCTCACAGATCACCAAATAGAACCCCGAGCTAACGACACACTTGGCGACTCTATGGAAACGAGGAGGTGGTGGACAAGTATATGACCGGCGGGATGGAAACGCTGACGCTACTAGGGGGATGAGGAGAGCTTGCGACACATTTCTGGGGAATCATGTCCAGATGGCTGCTGACACCATAAGAGGGTAGACATATACTTCATACCACCACACCGCGCTACGATTCCGACGACCATATCCTGACTTCTTAATCAAGATATAAGCCTCGGATCATCCCTCCCCCTACACGCCGCCAGCAACATCCTATTAAACGGATCCAACGTCTCCACCCCCCGATCATGCGTCCAGCTGCCCGCCATATCCCCATAACTGAACAACGCCTCCTCCTCGCCCAGAATCCCCACGGGCCTCAAATCCCAGTCATCCTGCGTACAGTCCCACGCATCAAAGTCCTTTGTCAGCGGCAGGCGCGCTAGCACAGGGACCTGGTCTGCGTATCCTCCGCGCGTCAGACACGACCATGCGCATCGCACAAACACGGACATCATGATTGTGCGGCGGAGGGATTCGTTGAAGACCCATGCGGCGTATTCAGAGTCGAAAGTCTGCGGTTCGTCGGAGGCGCGTTTCCAGAGCTTCGCGGACCAGATCTGCAGGAGGTTGTTGTGCTTCTCGGCTTCTTCCTGGAGATTGAGGTCTGGGTCAAATAGGCGGATGACTTGGTACACGATCATGGCCTGCACAGCAGCAAGATGCTGCGGCAGTGTCCAGTTCCTCGCGCCAGCAGCGATGCTCGCAATTTTGCCCATGATCGCCCTCGCCAGAATCCGCTGATTCCGCACCGTCTTGTTCAGATGCAGGGCAGATATAGCCACGCAGTCCTGATACGCCTGCGGCTCATCCGACCCATACAGATCCTTGTGCAGGAACGACGTGGTGCCCGAATCCGCCATGGTGCCGACAAAGCTGCTCAGATTCGACACAATGTAGACGACCTGCGGGTCTGTGAGGAACGTCGGACACGTGATTTCGGGGATGAGCATGCGCGTCAGGGGCGCGCGCGGCATCGTCCGGGGCATTTCTCGCGGCTTCTCGAGGACCCAATCATGGTGTGTTTGGAAGTCGTCAAAGGACTCGGGGCTCGACGACGAGCCGCTCGAGTCGCTTGTTTGGAAGAGGAATGGATCAATGCTTGCGTCGGCGGCGTTGAAGTTGATGAACGGCTGGGGAGGAGGAGGCGGGCCAGCAGCAGTATTCCCCGACGATGCTATGTTAGCTGCAGCAGTAGCAGCATTGGAACTGCTACCACCAACTACTGGTGTCGCAGTAAGGTCTGGCGTCGACTGCCGAATCACGACTTCAGCGGGCACATGTGCGGCTGCTGCTCTCCTGGAGCTGGACGCGTCGGGCGGGGTAGCGTTTGGGTACTTGCAGTCGTAGCCCTTCAAGCAGCAGCGCTTGCAAAAGGGGAAGCCGAGATCGCAGCGTCGTTTGGCCTTTACGCAGGCGAAGCAGCTCTTCTTGCGGGTGCTCGAGATGTAGCCTAGCATAGTCGCAGTAGCAGTAGTGGGAACTTAGTGTTCAGGGCGGTGCGGGGAGCGGGATAAGGAGTAATCTCCATGTGCTGCTGCTGAAGCGAGCGCGCGTGTCTTGGGCAAAAAGCATCGTGTTTTGTGCGACATGGCTGTACTGAAGAGGCAGCTACATTGCGATCGAAGCTCGTTTGAGCAGGCCATCGTCACTTTGTAATAAGAAAAGTCAGCAGCGCGCCTGAGTCAGCTTCAGATGGTGCCAGGATGCGTAGAGCCTGCGAGATGGTGGAAGTCCGCTGGCCAAGCACTTGCCCCTGGCCCCAACAGCCTTACAAGAGATCATACGAAAAGCAAGCGATGTCCTCGGTTTTCACGTCGCATCCCATGTCGCGGAATGGACCTGTTCGTCATTTTACAAAGTTTAGTTCCCTGATGTCGCCGTCTCCACTCTCGAGCCTCAAACATCCTAGAATAGACGCCGATTCCATCGCATGGGACCTTCCATATCTAGCCTCTTGGCCGCTTCACAAGTAGACAACCACCTGAGGCACGCAAACGCGGTTTGTTTTTCTTCGTCGCCGTCGCTTTCAGCTGCGCATGTGATACGAAAATTTGTGCTGTGGTAACAATGAGGCCATCCAGACTTCCGCCATCGGCGCTGCCTTTGTCTGGTCAGGCCAGCCTCCGCTCAGGAATGGACCGCACTTCGCTTCGTTCCTGACATCATCGCGGCTCGATGGTCCGTGTGCACTTTCACATGCTTCTGCAACGCAGACACGCACGGCGGCCCCACGCATGCGCTTCACTTGCCTTCAGCCTTTTATGCTAGCTGAAAAACACCCGAACGCTGCATCTGACAGTCACTTGCACACCAGCCGCACTATCATTACTCCTCGGAAAAACATCAGAAGCCGTCCCCCGTTGGCTGGGGACTTGTACACGACAAAAGGCGCCCGGACACCGAACACTCACAAGTCACGTCTCACCTGACTTGATCTGACGCTTGTATCGCGCCGGACAGCTCGACGCCCGCCATCACCACAATCACACACACCACCTCGCAATGAGTGCGAGCTCGAGTTCACATTCTAGCATGGAGGGGATCGACAGTCCTGGTGCAAAGAGGGCGCTGAGCCTGCTGTTCACTATCCCGGACCGCTTCTACGACTTCTGCCACTTTGACCAAAAGACCTTCTTCGAGCTCGCCGACTGGATCATGGAGCACGTCGCATCCCAGCTATCGACCAACATCAGCATCGAGGAGAGCCTGTTCATGTTTCTCGACGTCGTTGCGCGGGGAAACAGCTTCACCAATGTGGCGTACGAGTGGGAGCATGATGTCCAATTAACGGAGAGGTGTGCCTAGTGCCCGATGCCATTTAGCCGCACGCCGCTAACATGTATGTCGCAGTATATTCCTGAACGTACTCAACGCTCTGACTGTCCTCCACGAGAACAAAGAGATGGATCCTGAGGTGCCGCCCTTCAAGCAGTCGCTCAAGGCCCGGTGGAAGGGTGCGAGGTCGCTGCGCCCAGGCCGCTCGCGCATGGACGGCCTCATCAAGATCGGCGAGGACGAGCTGTCACGGGAGGGCGGCCTCGAAGTCGAGCAGGAAAAGCTCAAGCACGCCCTGGAGGCGCTCAACAACTTCATCCACGAGCAGGCCGAGTACTGATGGCTGGCTCCTCTGGTCTCCTATATCTTATGCATTGGGTCGGCGTTCGGTAAAGGCTTGGGAAACGGTAGCGACAAGTATTCGCATCGCATGGGCTGGGCAGGACGGACAAGTCCTCATTGGTGTTGTCGCATGGCTTCAGACTTTTCTTCGTGTATACTTCGCTTCGATGGAACACCCACTCAATAAATCTCTTTACTTGAGCATCCTCATTCCATCTGCACTGGTCCTACTATCCCCTTGCCCAGCATGCTCAGCCGTCCTTTCTTGATGCCCAATGCCTGCTCGATCCTGCTCTCTGGCTCTCCTCTCGCCTGCCTCATCAACGCCAAAGTGATGAGGCCAGCATCAAGGTACTTCCGTCCGCCAAAGCTCTTCCTTCCAATATTCTTCAGCTCGCCCTCCGCCTCGTCTGTTATCCGCTGTCGGGCTTCGAGCACCCGGAGGACGGGATTGTTGCGCGGGTCGGGGAATGCGGATGCAGGTGGCGCTTGCATCATGTCTGATGGCTCGTTCGTGGATCGATTGCGCTGCGGGTCGAACTGTGAGGTCGAGGTAGGCGAGTAGTGAGGGTTGGGCTGCACAGCACCCAGGCTGCTCAGCCGGGAGGCGAAAGCTGGATCTCGCACATCAAGCTCGATTGCTATATTCCGATAGACGTTAGCTACCACGGCGATATTGTTGTGTGCGTATTCGTCTTCGCATACCCTGTGTCTTGGTCTCAGCTGCCTGAGGAGGAGGACGCGCAGTTGTGCCAGCGCTGGGTGTCGCCTGTGCGGAGGGCGCGGAAGTTGCGGGAACTCTCGTCGTAGCCGTCTGAGGGGACCGCGTAGGATATTTACGCACACTCGAGCCAGCGGCCCGGCCGGCTTTCGATGCTGAGTTTCCCATTTGTGCGGATCAGGACCGGGGTGTGGGGCGGGTGTGGTTGTTGAGATGTACGGCGTCGCTAATGTTAGATAACGGGTGAACGCTTTTGTTGTGGGAGCCCGCGTCCACGTCATGTCACGTGGGACGATATCGAAGACGACACACGCCGCAATTGGCATCGCTCAATGCATCAATACTTCATTTGTGTACTTTTGTGGTGTTGCTTATCGCTGTTGTACAGTTACTCCAATCATTGGCCCTCACAACGACCCGTCTTCGCGGTAGTGCCCTGCGACCAAGAAAGCCAGCTCCAGCGCTTGCTTCTCGTTCAACCTTGGGTCGCAGTATGTTGTGTAGTTCATGCCCAAGTCCTCGTCTACGAGACCCTCACTTCCTCCTGTGCACTCAGTTACTGCATCGCCAGTAAGCTCGAGATGCATGCCACCGAGGAAGGAGCCGTGCTGCTTGTGAATCTTGAGCGCAGACGACAACTCCGAGAAGATACTGTTGAACGACCTAGTCTTGATGCCGGTAGGTGTGCTTCGAGTGTTTCTATGTGGGGTCAGTTGCTGCATGCATCAAACGCCTAGGCTGTTGACTTACCCGTGCATCGGATCGCATTGCCAGACAACAACGTGTCCGCTGCTCTTCACGGCCTCGATGTGCGCCCCGAGCATCGACTGCACCTTATCGGCACCGTAACGCGTGATAAGTGTGATCTTGCCAATCTCTTTGGTAGGGTTGACTATATCAAGCAGCTCCACCAGCTCGTCATTCTTCATCGATGGCCCAACCTTGATGCCAATGGGATTCTCGATGCCTCGGAAGTACTCGACATGGCCTCCGTCAATCTGTCGTGTCCTATCTCCGATCCAGATGAAGTGGGCCGAAGTGTTGTACCAGCCCTTGCCATCTGCTGACGCCGTTGTTGGCTTGTGGCCATATGGGTGCTTGAGTCTTCGTGTTAAGCTCTGTTCGTACTCAAGCACAAGCCCTTCATGACTGGTGAACAGGTCGACTGTCTGCAGCTGTCCTGAAGTGTCTGCGCCAATCGTCTTCATGAAGCGCAGCGAGTCTGAGATGCTCGTGACAATGCTCGTGTACTTTGACTGCAGCTCCTTATCGCGGACATGGCCAAGTTCCCAGTCCATGGGGTTGTGCAAGTCAGCGAAGCCACTGGACAACTGCCCTCGGATGTAATTTGATGTTGTCGCAGAATGGAAGTAGGCACTGACGAGTCTCTCGGGATCCACTCGCCGTTGCTCGGGATCATAGCCATTCAGAATGTCGCCACGGAAGCTAGGTATCTCTTTGCCATCAACCATCTCCATCGGACTTGATCTTGGCTTAGCATATTGTCCAGCTATCCTGCCAATGCGAATAACGGGCTTGTTCGAGCCCCAAATGAGCACCAAACTCATCTGCAGCAACAACTTCATCTTAGCATCAATTGGCTCGTCTGCGCAGTAAGAGAAGAGCTCGGCGCAGTCACCACCCTGGAGAAGAAATGCTTTACCCAGAGCGGCATCGCGAAGGTTAGTCTTGAGGCGAACAATCTCTGTTGGTGTGACGATTGGTGGAAGCTCTGATAGCCGCTTGCATGCTGCATCCGCAGCTGCTTGATCCTCGTATTTGACGACCTGCTTGATAGGTTTTGAGTGCCATGCTGTGGACAATCAGCAGTGTGTCACATTTGGCGCACAAGGACTAACATGTTGGCGACCATTCCGAGGACGATCCAGTTGCAGTCGTCTTCCCGTCCATTTTGTTTGACTCTAGAACCGGCACAGTTTCGGGCAGAGCCTGTTATTGTTATTGTCCACGACTTGTAGCTGATACGTATTGTGTGAGGTAATTCTCCAACTTGCCAAAACACAGTCTCTGCAATGAGTCAGCCGTCAAGTGAATCGTGTCAGGTAAGTGAACAAATATTGGCGGAAACTCGAGTCTACGCCAGTGTATGTTAATTTGGAACACCGGCCCAAGGTTTGCCCGCCAAAGGGTGTCAATAAAGACTCGGGCACATGACTCAACCGCGGCACAGAGTACAGAACGGAGTAATCCCTTGAGAAGGGAACTTGGGTGCTGAGAGGTGATGTGACACTTACCACGTAGAGGGCGCTACGAGTGTAACAATATGGTATATGCAACTCTGTAGATCGAGCGACAGATCTGCGCAGTAATTCCAGCTCGTTGTTCAAAAGTTCGAGTGCCTGCAAACAAAAAAGATGGGTACCGAATTCGAACAATGGCCCAGCAGCTAGCCAATAGCGGCTTTTGATTTCTCCCATTGGTCGCATTAATTAATGCAATTAAGCCAGTTGCTGCGTCATACCCCACATCAGCTACCCGCACCTCGACGCAGCTGTCAACACTCCTCTCGACCACGTTTGTAAAGTCGCATACTCTTTTCAATCGTCGCCATGGCCGAGCCACAGCCCGCAGAGGTGCACGAAGGTGCCGCCGACCCACACGCGCCCACCGGCACAGCAGAAGACCGCAAAGCCGCCGCCGCCCTCTCCACGCTCGACACTCAAGACGAGTCGGGCGCAAAGAAGGAGGTCGACACCAATGCGCTGAACAATGCGATGAAGAATCTCGATGTCAAGGCCAACAAGGGAGACGAGAAGAAGACCGTCAAGGTGGAGGCGGCGGATGTGAAGCTTCTGGTAAAATCACTCGGGTGGAATTTGGTGTGGTGAAAGTCGAAGCTAACATTGGATAGGTCGCGGAGCTCGAGGTGTCCAAGGACAAAGCTACCGAGCTGCTGCGTGCGAACGAGGGGAGTGCGGTGAAGGCTATGGTCGCGTTTGTCACTGCAGAGCCTTGAGTTTTGGTGCGACACAATACCCTGTTCGGAAGGAGCGATGCGAGCCCGGTGCTGCCTGCATCCACGAAAACACGGCATGCAGACGATTTGTGAGGTCCAGGGGGAGCAAATACTGTGCTAGCTGTGTCACGACTTGCATCGCAGTGTAGCAGCGCAGAGACATGCTGGTGCTCTGAGCATTAAAACTCCAGGTCACCTGAAGTCTACAGTTCGTGGGCGACCATGTATATGTACCCATATCCTACACAAGCTCGAGGGATGATCTGAAGACATCGTTCAGTGTAAATCACAACATCTTTATTACGTCCACTTCATGTAGCTAGCCCAACGACTTTACGAACCACCAAGCCAGTGACTTCAGTACAAGTACATATACCTCGTACCACACGAACAAGTTCCAGAGCACAAAGAACTGGCACCGACCATGCAAAATCTCAACTATCAGATTCAATTGCAGATACGAAAAAGCGAAGGTATACTACATCCTACATCCACATCACTTCCACTCAAACTACACCATGCATCATGCTCCAAGCATCAAGCGAGCTTTCCCTCCTCTACCCCTACCCATTCAATCTCCCCCCATCCACACCCCTTGCGCTAATCTATCTCACAACCCTCGCAGCGTCACACCCAGGCACACACGTATACGTCGGACACCCCACCGCAACGCTCAATGTCTTCGTCACCGTCTCGCACTTTGTCGGCTTGGGCGTCGGCACAATCGGGACGATTGTCACGATGCTCCTAACCACTTTCTCCATCCTCGGTACCGGCCTGTTCAGATCGCACGGCGTGGCGCGTGGTGGACACGTAGGCGCCGCACACGGTGGCGTAGGCTTGAGCGTCACGACGGTCGTGACTGTAGTAGGTGGGCACGCGGGCGTAGGCAGAGTCGGGATCTTCGTCGGCGCAGGCGGAGGAGTGGGGCATGCGCAGAGTGGGCATACGTTCGTCGCCGTCTTGGTGACTGGACACTTGGGGATGCCGGTGACAGTGTCGACAGGGTCCGAGCCAACGGGCTCGAAGAACTCGGGGGTGTAGTGGCATTCTGGCTTGCAGGGGATCTTGGGGCAGGCCTTGATCGGCGAGACGGTGGTGGTGGAGCCGCATGTGAATTGCGCTGCGGCTTCGCGGTCTTGGAGCTGGGCGAGCGCTGTGGGCGCGGGAGCTGCGTCGCGGCCCCAGATGACGGTTGCAGTTGGCTGGCCAACCTCGTTACTGTTAGGTTGTGTGGGGACAGGAAGGGGAGGAATCTCGAATGGGCCAGTGGCGGTGGGTTCGGGGGCCTCCTCGACGGGAAGACTGACGTCCTGACGCTTGCCCCAGATGACAGTTGCAACGGGAGGTTCGAGACCAATGGTGTTTGGCTGTGTGGGAGCAGGTACGGGATCTTCAGGCTCCTCTGGAAAATCGGGATCCTCAGGGAAATCATCGTCTTGACGCTTGCCCCAGATGACAGTTGCAACGGGAGGCTCGAGACCAATAGTGTTGGGTTGTGTAGGAGCAGGTACGGGCTCTTCAGGCTCCTCCGGAAAGTCGGGATCTTCAGGGAAATCATCTTCTTGACGCTTGTCCCAGATTACAGTCGCGGTGGGAGGTTCGAGGCCAATGGTGTTAGGCTGTGTGGGAGCAGGAATTGGCTCTTCGGGCTCCTCAGGAAACTCGTCATCTGGAATCTCTGGCTCTTCAATCGGCTCAGTCTCCTCTTGACGCTTGCCCCAAATGACAGTTGCAGTCGGGGGCTGAATTCCAATACTGTTGGGTTGAGTAGGGACAGGGACTGGCTCCTCAGGTTCCTCAGGCTCACTTGGGAAGTCAGGATCTTCGGGGAAGTCATCTTCTGGCTCCTCTGGCTCAACGTCCTCCTGGCGCTTGTCCCAGATCACAGTGGCGTGAACAGGCTCAAGACCAATTTGGTTTGGCTGCGTTGGCCATGGGAATGGAGGAGGAGTCGGCGCAGCTGCGCGCTTGTCCCAGCTCAAAAACCCAGATGGCTTTCCGATACCAACTTCGTCAGACTGCTTCGGTGGCTCCGGTTCTGGATCCTCGGGCTCTGGCATAGGCTCTTCAGTCTCTTCAGGATATTCTGGCTCGCTGATGGGCGTTGGCATGGGAACAGGAGGTGGGGAAGGAGTCGGAGTGGGCTTTGGTGTAGTCTTGGGGGTAGTCTTGGGAGTCGGGGTTGGTGTAACTTTCTTTGAGCTGGAGCTTGGCTTCTTGGAGCTCGAAGTCGACTTCGTCGGCTTTGGCTTGGGCGGTGCTTTTGAAGTGCGAGGGGGTGGTGCGTTCACGTCACGCTTGTCTCCCCAGCTGATAGTAAAGGATGGTACAGGCACACTGATTTGGTTGGGTGGCTCTGGGATCGGGGAAGGTGTTGGGGTTGGCTTGGGCGAAGGGCTAGCTTTTGGGGTCGATACAGCGATCGAGGATGCTTTGATCGAGGAAGGCTTCTTCGACGGCTTTGGTGGCGGTGGCTGCCAAGGAGGATATCCAGGATGTCCTGGCTTCTTGGTAGTTGCGGGTGCACTGGCCCAAATCGTGGACGTGTACGAGTACGTATATGATGATGACGCGGGAGTCTTAGGGCCCTCTCCATCCCATGACACCGAGTATGTTGGTGTTCCCAATGAAATCTGATCAGTAGGCTTACCCGGAGCTGGGACCTCGGGCTCATCTGGAGTAGGGGTAGGTGCTGGCGCGTCAGTCTCCCATGACACCCAGTAGCTTGGTGTGCCCAGCGAGATTTGGTCCGTAGGCTTGCCAGGAGCAGGTTTTGTAGGTTTGTCTGTTGTGGTTGGTGGCGCGGGCGCGTCAGTTTCCCATGATACCCAGTAGCTGGGTGTGCCCAGCGAGATCTGATCAGTGGGCTTGCCGGGAGCGGGATATGTGGGCTTCTCTGGGGTGGGTGTAGCAGCAGGGGCGTCAGTCTCCCAAGACACCCAGTAAGATGGAGTGCCGAGAGAGATCTGGTCGGTTGGCTTGGGTGGGATTACAGGTGGCAGCTCAACGCCCTTCGAAGGCTCAGTGGTGGGCTGAGGGTCGCTGTTCTCGAATGACACGCTCTGTTGAGGCGGTGTCAAGATCTGGCGGTCTTGCAGTCCTGCAGGCAATGCATTGATGCTGTCAAGTGTCAGTATAGTCATACAAAGCGCTCATTGTATTGCATACCCAGCCGTGAGGCCAAGCAAAGCTAGCACGCTTCGCTGAGCGGGTGCCATGACTACCGTACGTTGTGCGGCGCGTGGCAAGGAGAAAAGCTTGACCAGAGGATGAGCAGTCGACTGTACCTGACCGTCGATGACATGCTTCTATGTTATACATGTCTCCAGCCACTCGTCCAGGCTACTTCGGCTATGGCAGCGGTTGTACTTTACGCATATGAACTTTACGGGACGAGACACAATTTTCTGTAGCACAGTATCGACTACACGCGTGATGTACTCCAGATCTTGCGTTAGCGAGCCCAAGTAGGCCTTTTCCGGGCTCTAGGTCGAATTATTGACCTCGCGCAGCAATTAATGCTGATAAACCTCGGAAGGGGAAATGTGCATGACCTGGAAAGACACTATTCTTAGACCTCAAATGAATGGAACTGAGCTCCAGAAGCAATAGTCTGGCTGGACGAGGAAAGCAGTCGGCACAGATAAAGTGTATCTTGTTTGGATATATTGATGGCAATTTGGTGATCGTGATACAGGGATCCAGCAGCAACCGAGCATGGTTCAGAACCGTGGTGAGGAGCCGGCATACCCTGTCATGTTGTGCAACTCCACAAGGGTTGAGACGCCCAAAACATTGAGGCCACTCTTTTTGTTTGTTCCAGCCTCTCGCTGCTCATGAGTCGCTCGCTTTGGTCCGGAAGCGACTGTACTCGCCAGAATGCTCAACCTCATCCGCGAGTACAAGAGCGAGGGCCTACGCTTCTGCCGGGTGTGAACGTCGAAACACATCCTGGGCAGGGCATACAGAAATGCCAAGTAGAAAAATGCCTAATTATAGGACAACCGTAGAGAAAGATGCAGACATACTTGTACCCGAAGTATTCGCATAGTTGGTATCGCATACGATGGGCCAGAATGAACGAGATTGCAGTCTATCGAGCCAGCACGCCGCCGGGCGACCAATCAGATAGAGCAGCACTGTCACTGGTATGAACGTGAGTCCGTTCGGAAAGAGCCGAAAGCCAACCGAAGATATGCAGCAACCTTAACCTTGAAGGACGTAGACTCTAGCCATCTTCAACCGGATTCAGTAATTGGTCAAGGGGCCACTTTCGTATAGCACGGATGCTGAGCGGACTCGCATGACCAGCCTCAAACATTTCGAGACCGGCCCAAGCTATCATTGCAGCATTATCGGTGCAATAACTTGGAGGAGGGAAGTGGAGTATGATCTCAGGAAAGTCATGAGCGCAAAGCGTGCTTGCGAGTATGTGCCTCATGAAAGAGTTGGCAGCCACACCTCCGGCTAGCACAACGGAGCCAGGTGCTGATTCTTTCGGGATAGTTCGTAAAGCGAGGACAACCCGATAGGCGACATGCTCGAAAGCTGCACGCATAGTCTCACGAGCAATGGCTCGTTTCTCGTCCAGGCTAATAAGGCCAACATCCCGTTCAGTCTTGGTCCGTTTCCTAGTCGAAGCATCCGTCTCGTATCGAATCACTCGCTCGACTCCTGTCAACAAGCCGGAGAAAGTGAGCTCTATGTTCTTGATTTTTGTGCCGCCGTGTGCTGTGATTAGTGGCTGATTCAAACTCCAGCCCCACTTTGTAACGTTCTTCATTAACGCTTCTTCGTGATTCGACGGTACCTCGTACCAATCGTAACCTCGGCCGTATGCTTCCAGATATTGTTTGGCAGAGCAACCGGCCGCACTGGTGGAAGACTGAGGGCGCATTGAGGCATTACCTCCGGAACCTTGGGCATCTGCGCCGCCGTCGGTTTGCATGAACGCGAACCGTTCAAGGAGAGCCCCGTACATTGTGCTCCGTGTACTTTGCAGCAATTCGGGCGGCAGTAGGATGCGCGCAACTTTGTCGAGGCATTCTCCGACCGCAATATCACTTGTGGTGCCCAACAGGCGATGCTCCGTCAGTGATTCCGATTGTATAATTAAGGTGTGACCACCAGAGGCAAGAACCGAGACAAACGGAAAAGCGGGCTCCGGTGATGTCTCCGGACGTTGTTCGAGGGCGCTCACGAGTCTTGGGGTCAGGGCATGTGCTTGCATATGGTGCACACCTACCAAGGGTATCTGCCAGACAATCAGCTCAGTTACAATCATATGGTTGCTGTCAATACCTGCCATGCTACAGCCAGACCTTTGGCCGTGTCGAGGCCGGTGAAGAGATTAGACCTCATGCCCGGCCCTCGCGTGACAGAAATGAAGTCCGGCAACCTCTTCGCCGTGACGTCGGTCCTTTTGTAATCCTCTTCTCCATGGCTAGCAATATCCGCGGTGTCATTCGCTAGATTGTTGGTATTCTCGCGCTCCTTTGGTGGGAAGTGGCTGATGGCATCGCTCACGAGGGAAGCGAGATTCTCCTGGTGAGAACGGAGCGACACAAGCGGATGCACCCCTTGAAACTCGGCATTATTTGCAGTGATCTTCTTGTGGAAGCGGAGTGTTGCAGAGGCGCTTTTGCCGTCGTTCGCCTTCTCTAAAATGGCGACGCTCGTATCATCGCAAGAGGTTTCAATCGCAAGTGTCATGAGACGGCGACGAGGGCGCCATTGCGGAGGGCACAATATGCGCACACGTGCTGAAGCCTTCACTGAGGCCACGCGATGCCACATAAGCTGTCGAGTGCGTGCAAAGAAACGTGGTGTTTGTACGAAGGTATTGGGAGACCGCGACAATTTGCTGTTGCCGATGTCAAGGGCCGCCTCGGTCGAAAGTGACGTAGTCTGCCGCGCATCGGTCGTCTTCACATGGCCGTTAGAGCCTCAGCATTACATCCCACCTGACCACCCCTCTGGTATATCGACAATGCGACGCGTCTCCTCACAGACCCATCCGCCATGGCTGACGTGAAGAAAGACACCGACGGTCCAGAGCCGTACTCGGCTTCTGGCTTCGACTTCACGTTGCTTCCAGACTACAATAACGACTTCATCAACGACGACGACTTCGAACAATTCGCCAAAGCGCTGGCTGAGCCAGAGCAGCAGTCCCCCTCCACCGAAGACCTCCTCGCCCCACAACCCGAGCCACGCAAGTTCTTCTCCGCCTTGAACGACTGGCGTCCCATCCATCAACGCGTACGGCGGAAGAAAAAGAGCAAAGCCGCTCCACATCGAGGCAAAGACGAGCATAGAGAAGGCCTATTCTACCAACTTTTGAAATGGCCTCTCCTGTTCTTCGTGTTGGGCTGGCTACTGTTTCTCAGCGTCGCCTACGTTTTGACTCGCCTATACATCTATATGTACGAGCACATGGTGACATGGCGAGGAACACGGCAGAAACTACGAAAACGGTTGCAGAATGCATCATCATATGAAGATTGGATAAAAAGTGCCAAAGATCTGGACACGCACCTTGGAAGCGATCTCTGGAAAAAGAAGGCAGCATACAGCTACTATGACAGTACAACGATCCGCCGAGTGCATGAGCAGCTGGCGAAGCTTCGCCTGAGGGCTGAGGCGGACGAGACTGGTGACTCCAGCGGGTCCTCGAAGCGCGATCCAAAGACCAACGGCGAGCCACGACCCATCGAAGATCTCCGCGCCTTGCTAGAAGCCTGTCTGAAGAACAACTTTTGTGGTTTTGAGAATCCCAGGCTATACAGTGAGACCTACTATGGCACCAAAGATGCCCTACAAAGCTTCGTCGACGAAGCCGAAGCATCCTTATCTTTCATCCTCCGTACTAAGCAGCTCGACTCGGAGAACAAGCGGGCGCTTTTCAAACACCTGGGCAGCAACTTTGGGCGCACCGCCCTATGCCTATCAGGTGGAGCGACGTTCGCATACTATCACTTTGGAGTAGCCAAAGCTCTCCTTGACGCTGAACTACTACCCGAGGTCATCACGGGTACCTCTGGCGGTGCTCTGGTGGCCGCGCTAATATGCTCAAGAACTGACGAAGAGCTCAAGAAGCTGCTGGTGCCGGCGCTGGCTGGACGGATCACAGCATGCCATGAAGCCACATGGACATGGATGAAGAGGTGAGTTAGTATCTTCTCCTGTTAATTCTTTAGTACTAACATGATTAGGTGGTATGCCACTGGTGCGCGCTTCGACAGTGTGGACTGGGCTAAAAGATGTGGCTGGATGACACGTGGGAGTTTGACTTTCAAAGAAGCATATCAAAGGACTGGGAGGATCCTCAACGTCAGTTGTGTTCCGGCTGATCCCCACTCACCCACAATCCTTGCGAACTACATCACGGCACCTGATTGTGTGGTCTGGTCCGCTGTTTTGGCGTCGGCTGCAGTACCTGGCATCCTCAACCCTGTCGTACTGATGAAGAAGAACAAAGACGGGACACTCTCGCCGTACTCCTTCGGCCACAAATGGAAGGATGGAAGTCTGCGAACCGATATTCCGCTCAAGGCCCTGAACTTACATTTCAACGTAAGATTCTCCATCGTGAGTCAGGTCAACCCACACATCAACATCTTCTTCTTCTCGTCACGCGGATCTGTAGGCCGCCCGGTCACCCATCGAAAAGGTCGTGGTTGGAGAGGTGGGTTTATTGGCTCTGCGATAGAGCAGTACATCAAACTCGATCTCAATAAGTGGCTCAAAGTACTTCGTCACTTGGAGCTGTTGCCTCGCCCGATGGGCCAAGACTGGAGCGAAATCTGGCTACAACGATTCAGTGGCACAATCACAATCTGGCCCAAATCGATCGCCTCAGATTTTGTTCACATGGTAAGTTCATGGTACTGGCTATAGAATAGTTGCTAACAGATTGCAGTACGTTGCCCTGAGAATCCCCTGTCAACTTTCACCGTAATTTTGTTACAAACCTTTACTGACTATATACCCATGTAGCCTCTCGGACCCCACACCACAGCGCCTCGCTCGGATGATTCATGTAGGACAGCAGTCAGCTTTCCCGAAGCTAAAGTTCATCGGAAATCGTGCCAAATTGGAGCATCTCATACAGCAAGGCCGTCGTCAATATCGACCACGTGGAATGCGAGATGGTGATCTCACCAATATCCTCTCCGAGGACGATCTTCAAGGGCTGCTCAAGCGCACTAAGAGTGATGGACTAGGCAAGGAGGCGGCATACCCACTATCGGGGTCGGAATCATCTTCAGACGCAGGCTTGTCGCGGCCTGGATCCCCAATCACCTTACCACTGGGACTCACATTTACACGAAAGAACAAGAAGCCCACAGAGGTGGATACTAAGAGTTCTCTCGAGACCCCAGGTAGCCCATCATTATCGAAGCGACTTACTGGATGGTGGTCGAAGTCACCACGAGGAACACAACCCTCCACACCGAAAGACCCGTCACGTTCTCGCTCGCCTCACCTTCACCACGATCGCCCGAATTCCATGTTCGAACTAGGCCCGCCTAGAGAGGTTAGGGATCTGCGAGCACAAAGTAGCGAAAGGCGAACAAGCGACTTGATTGAAGAGATTCGTCGCCGGAGCAGTGTATTTGTAGAGGGCCGGGCAGTGGAGGGTGAGGACGACGAAGACGAAGAATCTAACACGCTTTCTCGTCGAGCACAACAGCATGAAGGCGGCACAATCGGGGACGTTGATGGAGGTGCAGAGGACTACGGCGAAGCTGCAGAATTTGGCGACGACGAAGACGATGGGGATGAGGTGCAGAATGTAGGAGCTGGACTTGGTATTGATGGTCGTGCGCTCTAGACGTCTTTGCTATTACCTGTACTCAACTAGAATATTATTAATCAGCCATTTCAGTCCATGATTGAAAGACGCGCCGATAGCGTGAAGCTTGCTTGGCAAGACGTCATCAACACGCTTCCCACGCGCTGTCACAAGGCAGCCGTCGGACCACTCAAATGTACATACGACTTGCACTCCAACATTTTCTTTCATTCAGACAGATGGACTGTGGTTCTGAAGCACGGCCATGGGTGTCACTGGCCTCTGGACTGTCCTGCAGCCATGCGCGCGGCCCATCAAGATCGAGACGCTGAACAAGAAGCGCCTCGCCGTCGATGCGTCCATCTGGATCTACCAGTTCCTCAAAGCCGTGCGCGACAAGGAGGGCAATGCGCTGCGCAACAGCCACATCGTCGGCTTCTTTCGCCGAGTCTGCAAGCTCCTCTTCATAGGCATCAAGCCCGTTTTCGTCTTCGATGGTGGCGCGCCTGCGCTCAAGCGACAGACCATCAGCAACCGCAAGTCCCGCCGCGAGGGCAGACGCGAAGATGCAGTCAGGACGGCGGGCAAGCTGCTCGCTATACAGATGCAGAGGGCGGCCGAGGAAGACGAGAAGAAACGGAAGGAGGCTGCTCGGCACCCGCGCCACCAAGACGAGCAAGAGGTCTTGCCTGAGAATCTGGTGTATGCCGACGAGATTCTGCAGTCGCAGCAGGAGCGCGCGGAGAACAGGAAGTTCAAGAAGAAGGACCAATACCATTTGCCTGACTTGGGCAAGTCCATGAACGAGATGGGTGGTGCCGACGATCCCAGGGTCATGTCGCTCGAGGAGCTGGAGGAATATGCCCGGCAGTTCGACCGGGGCGAAGACATCAACGTATACGACTTCTCCAAGATTGACTTCGAGGGCCACTTCTTCCAGAGCCTACCCGCCGCCGACCGATACAACATTCTGAATGCAGCTCGGCTTCGCAGTCGACTGAGGATGGGATACTCGAAGGAACAACTGGACACCATGTTTCCTGACAGGATGGCATTCTCCAAGTTCCAGATCGAGCGTGTCCGCGAGCGCAACGAGCTCACGCAGCGCTTGATGAACCTGAACGGCATGAACGATGATATGGTTGGTGTGGGCGGCTCAAACCGCGTGGCTGGCGAGAAGGGTCGCGAATATGTGCTCGTCAAGAACGATGGCGTTGAGGGAGGGTGGGCTCTTGGTGTTGTGATCAACAGAGACGAGGGCAAGGCACACAAACCGATTGATGTGGATCTTCCGGCACCTCCTGCTGAAGAGGACGACGAGTGGGACGAGGACGAGGACTTTGAAGACGTACCAATCGAGGGTTTGAACCGACTACCGAAAGCAAAAGGAGCGCTGAGTGCTCAAGAGAAGGAAGGTAGAGAGTTTATATCAAGTGAACTAGCAAAGCGACGTCGGCGATTTTACAATTCTCGAAAGGATAGACCGGCTAGGCCTCGTAAAGCCTCACCAGTCAACCAAGATCCTGACTCACTCTTTCTGGCCGATGACAAGGAGGATGAAGAGTGGGAGAATGTACCAGGTGCCGATGGCGATGATCTTTTCGAAGACGCTGGTGATGATGTTGAGGATAATCAGTTGCAGCAAGCAATTGCTCTATCCATGCAACCAAACGGAGAAGATAAAACTCAAAGTGTAGCTTCAGACGCCGACGATGATCCCGTCCGCGAGGTGTTTCAACAAAAGCGTGCTGCGGATGCCAATCCATTCGCAGGCGTCAAAGGGCGAGGTCTGGCTATTGCGAGATTGGCGAACCAGCGAAGCAGTAAATTGGCCCCGAAGGGGCCATTTGAAGGCAGCGACAGCGAAGGAGATGATATGGACTTGCAGGCGGCGCTGGCCGAATCACGCAAGTCCAAAAGAGCCGTCAAGCCTCGCCCTGCATCACCAAAGCCAACGCCCAAAGCCGCTGCACCAGCAGTGAAGCCTACGCAGAAGTCAGCCAATGCTTCTGGATTCGATGGACCACTCCCTTTCGAGAAGCTCAATCTGGGCAGTTCTATTCTAGGCAAGAAGAAGATGGAGAAGATCGAAGCGGATACTGCGGGTGGCTTCGAACGAAGTCTGCCGTCGGATAAGAAGGACGCTGCACCGCTACCACCATGGTTCAGTGGGAAGCGTGACATTGACGAAGAACTGAATGCTCAGAGACAGGAGGGGAGAAAGCAGTGGGAGGAGGCGAAAGAAGAGGAAAAGAGTCGTTTCCAGTTCCAAGAGCTGCCCCGGATACACAAGGAGGCAACAAACGAAATCATTGATCTCGATGCACCTCCAAGCCAGCCGAAGGACAAGCAAGTCATTGCGATTGACTCTGACGAAGAAGATGCCTTGATAGAGGATGCTCCAGTCGTGGATACCGAGCTGAAAATGGGCGACCTGGCTGACAAAGTACGAGCTGAACCTCCCAGAGCACTTTCTCCAGATCAGGAGGCACCTCCTCAGCAAGATCCCTCGTTGATCAAGAAGATCCCTTTTGCCGAGGAATCTGATGACGAGCCTGTTCACTGGTCAGAAAGCGAGCCGGAAGATGAGACACGTGCTCGAGCACCAGCTCGTGAGCCTACCAGGTCTCCTTCCGAGGAGTTTGAGGACGTTCCCATGTCAGAACCTACTATTGAGAGAGATACTGCATCTTTGAAAGCACCGCCAGCTGAAAATGTTGATGTTGTCAACGATACTGCCTCGGCTGAGCCAGCCAAGTCGCCATCTCCAGATTTTGAAGATGTGCCTATACATGCTGGACCACCATCACGTCCAAGGCGTCGCTCCTCTACTCCACCTCAGCTGCAGGGCCCAGATGATCTTGAGATCCCCATTGTTCCGCACAACGGCGTGGCAGATGACATGGCACCACTCGATCTACCTGGCAATGAGTCAGATCAGTACTCCGATCCTGAGGATGCCGACTTATTTGCCTCACTCGCTGCTGAAGCCGAAGAGCATGAACGTTTCGCCAAAGAAGTCACCAACAACAATGCTACACGCGTCAACTTTGACGAGGAACTCAAGTCCTTGCGCGCCCAACAGAAAAAAGATCGTCGTGACGCCGATGAAGTAACGCAAAGCATGATCACCGAGTGCCAGCACCTCTTAACTCTCTTCGGTCTGCCCTACATCACCGCACCCATGGAAGCCGAAGCCCAATGCGCCGAACTCGTACACCTAGGCCTGGTCGACGGTATCGTAACAGACGACTCCGACACGTTCCTCTTCGGCGGCACCCGCGTCTACAAAAACATGTTCAACGCCGCCAAATTCGTCGAATGCTACCTCTCCAACGACCTCGTCAGCGAATTCAGCCTAACGCGCGACAAAATGATCGCCATCGCCCAACTCCTCGGCAGCGACTACACCACCGGCATCCCAGGCATCGGCCCCGTCACCGCGCTCGAACTCCTCGCCGAGTTTCCCGACCTCCAGGACTTCAAAGACTGGTGGACAGGCGTCCAAAACGGCACAATCTCCAAAGACGCAGATAAAGGAAGCGCGTTCCGACGAAGATTCAGACGCGGCCAAGCTACGAAGCTCTTCCTCCCACCTGGCTTCCCCGACCAACGCGTCGCAGACGCATATCTCTATCCCGACGTCGACTCTGACCCCGAGCAGTTCCAGTGGGGCGTGCCTGATCTCGCGGCCCTCCGCACATTCTTGTCCTCCCAGATTGGCTGGAGCTGGGAGCGCACGGATGAGGTGCTCGTCCCGGTCATCAGGGATATGAATAGACGAGAGAAGGAGGGGACGCAGGCGAATATCACGCGGTTCTTCGAGGGGAGTGTGGGCGCGGGAGCGTTTGCGCCCAGAGTGAGGAGCGGAGGCGCGGGGAGTGGGCCGAGTGGGAAGAAGAAGGGGAAAGCAGCGGCGGGGAAGAGGTTGGGTGCTGCGTTGTCGCGGTTGGCGGAGAGGGATGGGGGGAGGGGAGGGGTGGATGATGAGGATGCGGATGGAGATGGAGATGGAGAAGGTAATGACGTTGTTGTGCCGAAAGGAGGTCTACTCAGCGCTGCTGATGCGGAGCCTGCGCCTTTGAAGGACAAGCCCCCGCGTAAGAGGAAGGGCGGAAGTGAAGCTGCGTCAGTATCTGCTGAGGATGACGACGATGATGAAGACGACGAGGCGTACGAAGAGCCAAAGAAGAAGAAACCTCGAAAGACGCGGAAGACCAAGGCGGCGACATAGTCAAAACAGCAATACTATACGCTACAAGCAAACATCCAATCTTGCTAAACGACTAGTAGTATCTCCAAGACCAAAACAACTTCAGAGCTTGACCTGACCCCCCTCAATGCCCTTCAAATCCCCCTGCTCAAACGCAACATACTCTCCCGCCTTCAACCAATACAGCCGATCCCCCTTGGCGCTCACAACCTCGGGCTCAATCCCCTCCTTCTGCAACACCGTCTTCTGCAACTTATTCGTCCCCGTGGTCGGCATCTCCGTCGTGACTCTCAGCCAAATCGGCTGCGCGAACCCGGGCAACTCCTTCTGCACATGCTTCGCCAGACTGCTTAACGTGTCCTGCTTGACATCTACATCGCCGGATTTGAGCACTACAGCCGCGCAGCCCGCGCGTCCGTCGTAGCCGGGGACTTGCACGCCGTAGACGTTTGCTTCGGCGACGGCGTCGTGGCGACCGAGACAGTCTGCGACTTCGGCGGTGGACACGTTCTCTGCTTTCCATCTAAATGTGTCGCCGAGGCGGTCGACGAACCACCATCTCCCCTCGCTGTCATTGCGCATTGCGTCGCCGGAGCGGAACCACGCGTCTCCCTTGCTCTTGACGTCTCGGAGGATCTTCTTGTCGTTTGCGCCCTCGTTATTGAAGTAGCCCTGGAACTTGAGCTTGATCTGCGCCGGGTCGAGTTTGAAGAGGAGCTCTCCTGGTTCATTGGGCTTGCAGACTATGCATAGCCCCGTCTTGGGGTCGCGGAGCGGTTCCTCGGCATCGTCGGGGTTCGTGCGCACAATGCACATGGAGAGGGAGGAGAGGAGGGATGTTAGGGATCCATTTCGACCTACGGCGCCGGAAGAGAAGGCGTTGGTCGAGCAGTTCCATAACCCACCGGGTGATTCTGTCGCGGCGTAGAACTCGTAGATGGTGGGGATGGAGAAGCGGGCTTTGAATGGCTCCCAGACATCAGGGCGAAGGCCGTTTCCAAATGCTGCGCGCAGGTGGTGCCCCTTGTCTAACGGTGAAGGAGGAGCAGAAAGGAGGTACCGACATGTTTCGCCAACGTAGTGTATGATGGTTGCTTTGGACGCGTGGATCTCGGGCCAGAAGGTCTTGTGCGAGAACTTCTTGGACAGGCAGATTGTGGTGCCGGCACGTAGGGCAGGGCAGACGCCGAGAATGCTCGCGGAGCTGTGGTATATTGGCATCGACGTGTACACGACATCGTCGCCGCCGAGCTTGAGCCAGCCAGCAACGAACTTGGATGCTCCCCGGGTTTTGTTCCAAGATACGATGGCGGGTTTGGGAAGCCCCGTCGTGCCGCTTGTGTAGATGAGCATGGCCATGCCGGCGCGTGTTTGTCCCCCTCGTGCGCTGTCTGGTAGACGTGTGGCTGGGAAGTTGAGGATCTGAGCCTCGAGTTCTTTGTTGAAGTGCACGACTTGAAGTTGTCGCGAGAGCGATTGTGGTGTCGTGGTTTGTTTCTGCACAGATTTGGGCACCTGGCCGGCCTCGAGCTGAAAGGCGTACTTGTCTTCTCCCAGCGATTCGAAGCCGTGTTGGCTCAATGCGTCTCCTTCGTATTTGTTCCTCAGACTCTCGTCCACAACCACCAGACGTGCTGAGCTCGTCTTGATTGTATGGACCAGGGGCGCCCCAGTCAAGTTGTAATTGATGAATGCAGGCTTTGCGCCAATACTCCACAGCCCGAACCAGACCCAGATGAACAGTTCAGAGTTCATGAAATCCATGGCGACAATCTCCTCCTTCTCCACGCCCTTGCTCTTGAACCAGGCGCCATATCGCAGCACTGTATCGTATGCTTGTGCGTATGTATATGTTCGGCCTTCGAAGATGATCCAGGTATGGTTCGATCGGCTAGATTTCGCGTGCGACTCGAGCTCGTAGAAGAGGTTCAGGGTATCGCGGCGTTCGTTGAGCGCTCCGTCGACGGCCACGCGTATAAGACCACCGAGGAGAGGGACATCTTGCGAGAGGCTGAAGCGCGCATTGGCGTATGCGAGGCCAGCAGCTGCAGCAGGAAGAGCAAATGGAAGAACTGTTATGGTGATGTTTGTAAGTCGACGAAGCTGGCACCGAAGGCGCGAAGCTTACCAGACATGTTGGGCAGTCGCGTCACGCAACCTTACTTAGTTCGGGCGTAAATTCTGTCCAATCCACACAGGCGGTACAAATGCGATGATGACTTCTAAATCGCAAGAATGACAATGGAAAGACACGCATCAAACATCAACATACGACGGACTGAATGGCAAGTCATGCACTAGGATGTCGCATCCACCGTGCCACTCCATCCGCACCACCTATCATTAGCATATGAACTTCAGACGAGCCGAGGCATACATCGCTGTCTACGAAGGGCTTAGTTTCTGGCCCATTACCCCAGCGCGGCAACCTTCCCCAGACACCAAGTCGCGCCCCCTCTCTGCTCGCTGCCGTCTGGCATGATCGTCGTCTTGTCACTACGGAAGTGTCGGTCTTCCGAGCCGAGTGTTGGGTGTCAGCTCGTATTGAAACCTCACAGTTTGCCGAAATCAACAAACCACTGCGCGGCATGCAATGATGAACAGCTCGGAATAACGAGCATCTGAAAGCGATCATGGCATCTTCACGGTCATTCTTCATCGCTCAATGTGATACAGAAGATGCCTTCGGACGTTGTCCCAAGAAGACGTCACTTCATCATTGCGCAGCTCATCACAACTTCACATGTACATGCATCCTCTCGACATACTCAGGGGAACTTATTCCGAGGTTCGCCGTGGTACGAAGGAGCTGGTTTTGGGTGATGCACCACACACGAGGTCTGGACCCTTACGACTCTTCCAGGAGTACTACAACAGTGTATTACGAGATCAGACGACAGTATATTACTTATAAGAGATATCAGGATCCTTTACTAAGATTGAATATTACATCAAATCTTATTAAGAATCCCCCTAGAAGAGTCGCAAGACTTCAGTTCCCGTGTGCGGTGCATCACCCAAAACCAGCTCCTTCGTAAAGTTAGGTTGATGTTCTCTGCATGGCGTGCGCTTGCTCTCATCCCTTGCACAGGGCTGATACACAGCATCAAGACCACGCCAATTGCTATGGAGCTTAACGCGTGGCTGTCTTTTCTCGACGCGCACAAAGAAAATGAAGCTCGAGACATGGACGACAAACAAACAACAGGGGCTGTCCGCTTGCGGGTAGCTACAGCTGCTGTTCGCTTTCATGCCTTTGTCAAACAGCACAACAAAGGCGGCTTTACAGAGGTGATCTGAAAAGACCTGTACGAGCCATCAAGCTTGTTGTATCTCTTCTTTCCTCAGCTTGCCACTCAAGCATATTCATCTTTACTTCCAACTACTTGCACCTCTGCGAAGAACGCTCCACAAGCTGGCGGTTTCTCTCTTCCAAAAGTTCCCTTGATCAACAGTAATGGCATACTCAGCAACCAGCAGCATGGACGGCTTGGTCGAGATCACAGATTCTGAGATGCAGTTAATCAACGACAATAAGTCCATGGACCGCGAGTACAACGATCGCCGACTTGCACAGGCGGTAAATTATATGCAGCAAGATGGCGGCCCCGACTCACACATGACCTACATGGACCGCGTGAAACGCATCGACGAAGCGCTTCTCAAGCAGCTTCCGCTCCAGGGACAGCACTTCAACCAGAGCCTGTACCAGCACCTTCAAACACTCATCCTCCAAGCTAAGAGAGAGTACAATGAGGCTATTGAGGGGTCTTCCTCGCACATGGAGATCGATGAAGACGATGAACTCGACTTTACACCACCATCGTTCGAAGAGGCCCTCGAACGAGGAGGCTCTGAGCCCGGATCTCCAACTCCCGCTCCCACTCGCAAAGCGCCCATCAGGACGGCTCTGACACCTAAGCGTGCAGGAAAAGACGACAATGTTGAGCGAGTTCGCAACTTCAAGTATGGAGGCTCAGACACCGAGCCAGAAAACTGGCACAAGGACTTCCCTCCAATTCTTCCCTTTCCAGAGACTCTCATGATGGCTCATTGGGAGAGTCTGAAGATTGACTACGATCTCAACCGCCCCAAGGATGCTAAGACTGTGGAGACGAACGTACCACTTAGCCATCCGTCACTCGAGAAGTACTTCAACCTGCCTTTGTACGAGAGCGGCTCGCGGTTCAAGCTGCCTGCCGTCAGTGAGGACCTTCAGAATGAGATTAGCAAATATGGTACTGGCGACCGTCTTGATAGTGTCTTGACCGACTTCTACGACCCGAACGAACTGTACGGGAACGTAGATTACGCGCCGCGAGTATTTTTGGAGAAGTTCAAAGTGGGCAAGCAGCGTAAGTATCTACGTCAGCCATGTTTCTGATCCGCTCTCTAACACATCCCAGTGGCACCCAGCACAGTATCACCTTCTCAAGTTCGCCGTGCTCTAGCTGGCACGCCGACCCAGCCTCGAAGCAGCATTCTGCGCAAGGGTATGTCTCAAGCATTTCCTCATTTTGGAGGTGTAATGTTCAATTCTAACAATACACCAGCATCCTTCTCGCAGGCCAGTCCATCTTCACGCACCGAGAAGACTCCTCGCCCTCAAACCCGCGCTCCCAGACCTGTAGGTCGAGCCTCCCCACCCTTCAGACGTATCAACTCCGCAGTCCGCGCCGCCGAAGCCGAAGAAGCTCACATCGAACAAGCCGCAGCGAAGAAGTTGGCAGCATCAAAGCCTACATCTACCCGCAAAGTCGCTTCGCACGTTGCTATTCCACCAAAGCGTGGTCCTGGCCGTCCTCCCAAGGCCCATGTCGAGCCAGTTGCTGCTGTTAAAGCCACCCCCAGCCGACGCACGGGTACTATTGGATTCAAGCCTACCGTATCTTCCGCACATGCGGGCGAGCTATCGAGTGTCAAGTCGCACACTGGCAAGCGCAAGCAGAGTCTTGGATCCCAACCTTACGCTGAGCCAAAAGCTGTTGACGATATGCCTCGCAAGAGACGCAAGTCCACGCCGGGTAAGACTGTCAATTTCGTCGATCTTGTCGATGTCGAGGAGGAGGATGATAGCGACGATGAAGTCCATGTGATTACCTCGCGGATTCAATCCCCCACGCCTGCTTCGTCGTCAAAGAAAGGAAAAGCGGTGGCGAAGGGGAAGGGGAAAGCGACGGCTGTGAAGCCGGTGGCTGGGACAAGTGAGAGTGCCGAGGATACTCATGTCGTTGTCTCGCGTGTCAAATTTGATGGATCGCAGACGAAGGGTACGGCCAAGGGAAAGGGCAAGGTTGTAAAGAAGACGAGCAAGGCTGCTGCGGCGGGGAAGGCGGTTAAGAAGAGGGAGGAGGCGAAGGGGAAGGGAAAGGCAAAGGTGCCTGTAGTCAAGGAAGTGAGGACGACGAGGAGTGGAGCGAGGTATACTCTGTAAGATGATTCCGAGTGCGATGTAGTCTGTTGTTGTTCAATGCTTCAGCTACCGTTGAGATTCATTCTTTGAGCTAGCTAGTAATCATCGTCTTCCCTTCAATGCTCGATCCCAACCCATCCTCCCCTCCCTATATATCCCTCAACCCATTCATCGCTCTCAACTTCCCTTGCTAACCGCCCTGTGACTACACTCCGCTCGTGATCCCGTCCGCGAACGAAGAATGGCTCGAAGCCACTTCCATCGCGTCCACGTATCCAGGTACCTTTGCTGCCACTGCTGTTGGAGCGATCGAGTACGAAGCCGCTATTCTGCCGATCTAGCTGCAGGAACCAGTGGCGCTGGTGGACGGAGCCGATGGTGTTATGTGAGCCAGGATATGCGTTCGTCGCGCGCGTTTGTGCGTCTTCGTCTGTGTCGGTATCTAGATCTTCTCCTTGATCTCGCTCGCGATTGTGCTCGTGTGATAGGGCCTGCCCACGTGTGTGAGATTGTGCCTCGATCTCTGAATCGGACTGAGCCTCGCCTCGCTGCACTTTGGTCTCCTTTCGACCCTTCCTACGCGTGGCAGGGCGTTTGATGATTTCATTGGTCGGGAGGCGAAGAATGACGGTGTAGTTGTTTGGTAAGCGTGTACCGTGGAGGCGTAGGCGGATATATCGGGTTTGGAAAGCGGCGATGAGTTTCTCATTCTCATGCTCTGGTCCACCGTTCCTACCTTCAAGCCTCGTGGAGCTCGGGGGGTCAGACTCGTCGTCAGTAGTCTGCGGACTGGGTATGCCTTTTCCGTTCCTGCCTGCTGTCTTCCTGGGAAGCACTTCGTATGTGCCTGTGTCCCAGACCAACAGGCTTCCGGTCTTACTACTCGCGCTTTCGATGAGATGGTTCCACAAGTTGTGCACGCGGGTCTCGATGGCCATACGTCCTATGCTTTTCGAGTTTGCATTGCCCGGTAGTCCCTTTGGGAGGGCAAAGGAGATGCTGCTCGACTTGGAGAACTGTAACCTCAGATCATAGTGCACACCAGCTCGTGGGTGGTTGTGCTGATGCACGACGAAATGATTGCCATGGTCATGGTCGTTACTATTGTAGAGCTCCCCAAATTCTTCGACTGGCAAGCGTGCTACATCGGACGCTGTCTGACGAGCTACTCTACCTAAACGGTCTTTGAAGTACGCGAGGTGGTTGTCGACCTTGGCTTGGCCTGCTTCTATCGCTGCCAGTGTGGGTTCGGCTTGCTCTCGCAAATCGATGCATTGTCGTGATTCATCATCTCCTGAATTCACACCTTGTCTTGAACCAACAACTCGTATTGCATGTGCATTGCGTGTTATAGCATCTTCACCCCTGGCTGCAGGGTCCGAAAACTTCCTTCTCTTCCTGCGTAATGGGGGCGGGGGCGATATGTCTCGTGCAAGGCTGGGGGGCGCATCCATTTGGTGGATCGGCGGTTGTAGTCGGGGGGAAGATTACTCCGCTATGCGCTTGTGTTGAAAACCCTCGTGTAATGGAACGTCCAAGCCCGTCGCGCGGTACACGCCAATCGTGGCGGAGTGAACGACGGAAGTCACGTTAGCGTGGGACCTACCGGTAGTGTCCGAGCCAGCCAGTGGCAGCATCTTTGCGGGTTGACAACCTCTGCAAATTCACACCCCTCCAAGCAAACCTCGAACAGACTCCCCACGCAAATACAAGATCTTGTGTACAGATCAGGTTCTGCATGCCAATACCGGTATGCCAAAGATGCTCCGCTGCGGGTCGTTAGGTGGTCAACACTTCGCTAGCTTGGGGAAATGATTTGGGGGCCAGAACTCGTCAGCTGCCATGGATCCGACCAAGCGATGCGGCTCAAAGATGCCCGACACACAGCCATTCATCGGAGAGCACTGTTCCTCCTGTTAGAGCCATCTGAATTCTCTCGTCTCTACCTGAAAGATTTTTGGACACAACGTTTTCGAGAAAGGATCTGGCAGCGTTCACATGCACCACTCTCTACACAAATAAAACCCCCGAATTGGCGTGCCGAAAAGTGCGGCGTATGCAACGGGCGACATATCTCCCGATACGAACTGCGAAGTACGTACCAAGTCCAGGCGGGAAGCATAGCGCATCCTTCGAGCAGATCAGTAGCCGAAGTTGGCGTCTGGCATGGGAACGGCTGGATTCCAAAAGACGTAATCACCTATCGAAATAATGCACGAAGGAAGAAGGATAATGCCGTGTATGAGCGAAAAATTCCCGAAGCCGATACAACCATCTAGAATTGGGAAGCATTGCATCTCGTAGGGCTGTTAACCCACTTGACGATTCCCTGCCGAGCATCGCAAGCACATTCAGGTGGTCACGTTCACATGCTCCACGATGGAACATCCCTCCTCGAAAAGTCCCTGGCCTGGAAACGGTGAGGCGCATCTGGGTGTCGGCCTGAGGCTGGCTGTCACCGCCCCTGCCACAGGCTCCACAATTCATTGAACGTGCTCGGTGGGCGTAATCCTCAGCTAGCCTGTTGCGGTAACCCACAGGAGAAGGATTCGATCGCACTCACGACAACGCATCCAAGCTTCTGGCCGTGTCCAATTTTACAACAAATGTTCCCACAGCCACGGTAGGGCGTAAAATGATTATACCATTCTGGGCTAGACGTCGTCTGCTCTTGGCCATGTTTCTCACCAGATACACGGGTAAGCCAGCCACATGGTTAGGCCATCCGCGCAGGTCTCTTGGTGATATCCACCATTGTAGGGCCAAGTCTCCGCTGTGGCATTGCCTTTATCGACACTTGCCGCTCATTGCCAGTTGATCTCTCTTTTGCTCTCTTTACTCATCTCTCGACTACGGCGTATAGCACTTGCTGTCTCACGTCGTCCACCCAACGACACTTTGCGACGAAACCGAGCACAGCGCACAATCGAAGAGCAGAATCATGTCGAACATCACTTTCTCATGCCCATCTGGCGGTAACTGGTAAGAAGTATGATCCAGTTTCGACGCGGAACATACTGACAAGCATAGGTACACCTGTCCATCGGGAAAATTTGTCGGATGCTGTGGAGTCGATCCGTGTACGGATGGGTGCAAGCAAGGCGATCTTCGACCTGGAGGTTTTCCTGCCAAGGATCATGGAACTTTTCCAGACGCCAACTGTGAAGCCGGAAGCTCATTTTACACTTGCGCACCCGGAGCCTATCAAACATTCTGGGGGTAAGTTGTCAAGTACCATCGCAAGTCCTCGTTGTCTGACCACTTTTCATAGCTGCTGCAAGACTGCTGGCAAGGTTCCATGCGCAAACAATGCTACCTGTGAGGCAGGCGATCTCACTGCAGCGTTCTTAGGGTCACCCCAATTGATCGAAGACTATGTGGGATCAAAAGAGGGAGACTCAAAGTCAAGCAATGGCGCTATTATTGGAGGAGCTATTGGAGGAGGCCTTGGAGCTGCTATCATCATTGGTGTTCTCATCTTCTTCTTCTGTCGAAGGAGGAAGCGGAACCAGAAGGTTGCAGAAGCCGAAACAGGAGCCAACGCATCTACGCCAATGATGAAGGACGGATTCCAGGACAATACCAACAGGCTCTCAACACAATTTGGACAGTCACGTAAGTCAACATCAAACAGTTTGTATCTACTGGTCACTGACGTAGCGCAGCACCACCTACGTACTCGTCACCGGACCCCAACTTCTTTCAAAGCATGTCACCAGCCAAGGGCAACCCCTACCAGCCATCCCAGCAAATGTACGGACACGAAGGTGCTGCGCCCGTCGAGATGCCAGCCGAACTTGCATCACCTTCCAACAACAGATACTCCGAGCTCCCTGCACAAGCAACGTCGAGCAGGTACTCTGAACTACCTGCCGGTGCTGCACAAGCCACAGCCGAACTCGAATCACCGCAGACCTCACCACGACCCAACCAAACGGAATTCTCGCACGACATGGCAAAACACGCCAACTCTTCGACCGGAGAGGAGAGGAGATAAGGCCGCTCCAACAGCATTTCTTTGTGTTCGTCTGTACTTTAATGCTAATTTGTATATACCCATTCGCTTCAGCCTTGCGAATATACTCACTCCCACAAGTACGAAGGAGCTGGTTTTTAGTCATGCACCGCAACATCCACTACACAGAATGTCATGTCTATAAACCTTATCCGGAAGTACTACACAGCGCAAAAGTTAGACAGATTTCTCTTAAGAAGCAAGTATAATACGACAGGAGTATGCGTAAAATTAGTAGCTTATTCTTTAGACTAGTTCGCGTAGTCAATCTTGGTGAGTGGGCATGTGCGGTGCATGACTAAAAACCAGCTACTTCGTAGTGTGTGTACATATATCCCCAAACAATCAAATCCCTCAAGCCACAACCGCTCAATACCTGCTTTTCCTCAATACCTCATCCTGATGTCCCAGATTCCATTATCAATCCCCAAAATAGCGTTCCCTAACCGACTCCGCCACCCGGGCGGCCACCCGCCTCACCACCCCGCTAACCCAAAGCAGCAAAAAAGCACACACTAACGCGCTCCGCCCAAGACAGATGACAGCAGCTGCATGCACCACCACCTCTCACCATCCCCGCTGTGCGCCCCAGGTGGTCTCGCCGCAACAGTGCGCACAAGACAATGTTTGTCGCGTGGTGCCACATGCGCTTGTGCACGCTGGTGGCCCCCCAAGGACTGTGTTCGGTGGCGAGTTGTAGCGAACGCGGGAGGGCTGCGTTGGGGCCGGGTGGTTTGTATGGTTGGAGCCGCGTTTGGGGACCACTGGCTGCATGAGGCGCAAGAAGGCGCGAGGTAGGAAGTGGTGAGTGTTGACGATGGTGTATCGATGTGTCTGTACCCCGCTCAGGCTGTGTTTTTGTTCAGCTGGACTGGATGGCAGAGGTGGGCTGGAGCTTTGAGACGTATGTGTTTGTTCTGACATATGGGGCTTTGGATGCCAGTTCGAGATGATTTTGTGAGTTTGTGAGTGATCTTGTTAATCGATCTTGCCTTTTGTTTTCGAATAGCTATCCTTTAATACTTGATCACGATTTGAGTTGGCAATGTCGACATCGTCCTCCCTCCCAGCCTTTGGGCCCTCATGTCCATCTGGTGGGAAATGGTTTGCGTGTAGTTCAGGATCGTACGTCTGTCCATCTCCTCCTACCAATCCCACCTCACCAACTAACACCACATCTATAACAGCAACTTCGTAGGTTGCTGCGGCACAGATCCATGTTCCCTAAACTGCGCCCAAGGCAGCCTCTATCCCGCCTCCTTCAACCCCTCCTACCACGCAAAGTTCCCAGACGCATCATGTCCATCCGGCTCGAATTTCTACACCTGCACGGGGACAACTCCGGTCTTCATGGGCTGCTGCAAGACGAATCCGTGCCAGGCGGGTCGCTGCGCGGGCGATGCTCTCGTGCCCGCATTTCTGGGCTCGGATTTCCTCAAGAGTCAATATGGCGCTGTAGCAGGGGGGTCCAGTTCGAGTTCGAGTTCGAGCTCAGCCCGGCCTTCAAGTACAGGTACAGCGGGGACAGCTTCAGTGGCACGCGTGAGCACGTTGGCCACGATTACTTCCAGTACCGCATCCTCTCCAACAGACACATCAGCATCCCAAGCTTCACCCCCTGCTGCTATCCAGCAAAAAGACGGTCCGCCCGTCGCCGCCATTGCTGGAGGAGCAGCGGGTGGTGCATTCGCCCTCGCAGTCGTCATAGGTTTGCTCATCTACTACTGCTGCCACGCCAAGAAGTCGCGGCGCGGCCACGAGGAGACTGTCGTGAGGAGGGAGAGCGATCTGGCCGCTATGGCGGCTATGAGTGTGAATGTGCAAGGGAAGGGGAGTGGGTTTGATGGTATGTGTTGTCCTGTTGTATTGTGGAGGAGGGCTGATACTGACGTGTGATGAACAGCTCCACCAAGCTACATGTCTCCGAACCCAAACGATTACTATGGCGAAAATGTACATGCGGATGCGGGTCGCTATCATCAGTATGTCCCCGAGCCGCAAGAGATGCCTTGCGATACGCAGAATGTGGGTGTGGCGGGATTCAGCGGCAAACCTGTCGGTCATCAGAGGAATCTATCCGAGTTGTCGGGTGAGACGGCGATGAGATCTGAGATGGATTCACCACATGTTGCTACTTCGCCGAATGAGCCACATGCTGGCTGGCAGGGCTCACCGGGTGGGTATACGGGATCAAATTGGACGCCACAGCAGACCTGGCAGACGCAAACACAAACTCAGATGGGCGAGAGTCAAGCTCAGGGACAACCGCAAGGACTCGGGTTGAACGGCAATGATATGATTCATCGGACTACGACAAGTTGATGTACGATTACCACCTAGTCCCCTTCTTAAAGGTGGGCACCTCCTCGAAATCGTCGACGGACCACTTCAGCTTGCCTTTCTCGTCTATCCAGGCGCCCTGGTCACTAGACGCGATACCCGCCGATTCATTCTCTTGGGTCTCATTCTTGCTTACTCCCATATTGTCCCGCGCCAGCCATACTACCGGTGTCTTGCTCGTGTACGCTGGGTTCATATACGCTTTCTTCACTTCTTCCTCGCTGTATTCCGGAACATCGTCCGCGTCGAAATCGCCTTCCCGTAACCACGCTTTCATCGCGGTATGGCTTGCAAAGATGTGAGGCTGCAGGAATTGTGCGACAGGGGTGGCAACATTCTTAGGAACATGTGTGCGATTGCTGATGCGCTCGATATTCGACTCCGTACTGCGCAAGGCGTCTGACTCGCCCTCTTCAGCTGCTGTAAGAAGAGGTGCTTGTTCGTTATTCTCCGATTCCAGAGCCAGGTCGACAGGGAGATATTGCTCGAGAGGTGCAAAGTATCGGTTGGTGGTGTAATTGAAGATAACAGTGGCAATGAGGAGCACACCAATCATGATTGAAGGTCCAGTGGCTGAGCGCAGGCTGAACAGACCAAAGAGGCAAAGCTCGGCGATATAGATGCCAGTGAGTATCTGCTGTAAAGCGAGGGTATAGCAGTGTCCTTTTGTGTCGACCTTGGGCTGCACGGTGTACAGCAGCATGTAGCGGTAGCTATAGTAGAACAGAGCAAGCCCAATAGCCGCAAAGCCGAGCACAAGGGGTGCGATACAGGCGTAGGCGATTGCTAGATAATGTTAATTCACTCGTGTATCAGAACTAGCCGAGATACTTACCGATGATCACAAAGTTGACATACTTTGGAAACAGCTTGCCCCACTGCATTCCCCTCAGGTACGTATACCGAGCATACTTCTGCCGTGGTGTCTTATCCCATAACTTGTCGAAGAACACGAATGAAACTACATCGGAGTAGTTTAGAACATTGCTCGGAGCATTGCTCAGTCCTTGGATCACGAAGTATGTGAGATAAGTGTTTGACGCACTCGGCAGCTTGTCAGCGAGGAGTTGTGGTATCGAGGTCGGATTCTGCGCAATCTGAGAGGCGACAGCCGCCGCTCCTGAAGCTAAAGTAGTCACCAGGAAAACTTGCAGCACCTGGAAGACAAAGTACCACTTCAGTACCCGGATCTCAGCTGAAGTGTTGGTAGCTTCACCAAAGGTCTTGAAGATGTCTGTGAAAATTAGCGCTTCATATGAGATACAGGAACCAGGTAGACCTACACCTGAAGATCTTGGGTACGTATGATGCCAGCATACTCAGAAGCAATGGAGGCAACAGACCCGAGAGGAGACTCATGACCGAGGGTGGGAGTCTGTTGAGGAAGTCGAGCCATTTCACGTTCTGTGCCAGATAGCCGATATTCGAGACGGCGCCGACAAGGGAAACTGGTATCGACCAGAAAATGATCGTTGCAACTACAAGCGCAATAGCGATGCCGTCTTGGGAAATGCGACGCGCTGGAGCTATTGTGAGATTTTCCCAGACGATTTCGTTTGGCGTAAAGCCAGTGTATCGAGGAGTCAAAGAAAGGATATCTGCAGATGCGATCTGTTGATAGGCTCGCTGTGCTGCGGCCTGTGTGCGAAATTCAACGAAGACTGCTGCTGCGCCGCCATGGCTTCCAACGGTTTCATTTGACTCTCTGGCCTTCTCAATCTCCTCTTCTTTCTTCTTGATCTCTTCACGGTACCAGTCAATGCTGTCGACTTGCTTGCCAACCGGCTTTGTTGTCAGCCGGTGGGTCGGTCGCAGTGACTTTCTTATGCCATCTGAAAGGCTCTCGTATGTGATGTCTCGACGACTGTTCTTCAGCTGTCTCTTTCTGCCTCTCTCATTCGCTTTTTGTATCAGCGACAACTCAGCTGTCTCCAATTCCTCTACCAAGGAGTTTCTCGATGATACGAGCGATCGTAGTTTGTCACATTTGGTGACAGGCCACACTCGCACGGCATCATCGCCGAAGAATCGTTGCATGTTGCTCTTGTCGAGGGCCGCTGTAGGTGCAGACAGGAACAGCACCGTACGTCGCGACAACCGCTTCGCATTCGTCTTCGACAGATTCCAAACTTGTCGCAGACCAATAAGCCAGAGTCGCTCACGCGCCACAGTGAACATGACAAAGCTGAAGAAGACCCAGGCGACCGCTGCATGAGCATAGAGATGGTCCTTCTTCTTGACATTGCCAATCGAGATGCGATTGAGCTCAGTCGCCTTGCCTCCACCAGTGGCATTTACTGGCATCAAAATAGGCCACGTAATGCATGCGCCAACAATGCAAATGAAGATAAGAGTGCGTAAGAAGCGAAGGAAGAGGTACGAGTCGAGCGATTGATGGTAGAGCGTGAACTTATCCGGCACCACTCTCATCGTATGCACCCAATCCCAGTACGAGCGGTTCTGACATGGCGTGCGATCTTTCTTCGGTACAGTCCCAATGTACGTCCTTGGAAAATAGATGTTTGGAAAACGCTGTCTGATGAGAACAAAAGCGAGAATAAACAAGATGGCGATTATTGTTGTTGGGATGACTGCCGCAGCAACTGCACCGAGTGATGAAGGTGACTGTCAAAAAGATCAAGTCAGCTTGTATGCATTGATACCAGAATGTAATGTTGCGTGTCCGTACCGAGTTCCCACTGCTTGTATTGTTGCTGCTCGCACCAAAAACAGTTTGTAGATCCATGACGTTGCGGAATGAAGGTTGCAATGGAGACGTGTCGGATATCAGGGTATCATCGCGAACAAGGCGCGAGGAAAGACAGAAGAGAACCGGATTCGAGCTTCAGGAGGTCTCGATACTAGCTTCGGCGATTGTGGGAGAGCTTGTGGACGGTCTGGAGAGGCGTGACAGTTGCCTATTTACACGACGTCATGCTGGTCCAAGCGCCCTCTACGCCTCACCCGTCCAACATCGCTCATGAAACATAGCAAATGTCCTTGTAGAAATTGAACGAGCATATTAGATAAATTACTATGTATGTACTGTCTGTATCCAAAAGTTCCTGCAGGGTATCGTACAGCTCCTCCGTGGTATCAGACGCTCTCATCCAAGCTACAATAGTTTCCGATCCAACAACGCCATGCGAGAACGTCCAACACAAGTGCCGCCCAATGCAGCTCTATACAAACATAAAAGATGCTGTGGCGACCTACAGCCACAACAGCCAACGCAAAACGCCCCAGCCGAACCCAAACACCCTCTTCACAGATCCTACTAATACAACAACGAGCCACAGCCACCACATGAAAGCGACGAGTGCCCATTCAACCAACATCCAACCGAAGCCTCGCAGCCATCGCATTCTGCGTCTTCTGGCTCGCAACATCCGATCGATCTCGTCGGTGATTTGCTTGACCTGCAGAGGCCCCTGACCAGAAATCTCGCTGGTGATGCGAACTGCAATGTCTCCGCTCTCGAAGATACGAGGCATGAGATCTGTATCAATATTCGACCTCAAATTGGCGATTCGCTCTGTCAACTCTTTGACTGTTTCATCGCGGAAGTGCCGTGTCGAAGAGGCAAGCGAGCGAGTCGACGATTCAAGCTCGCGCATCAGGATCCGAGCAGCCAGAACGTGTTCCTCCTTCTTCGAGACGGGCACAAGCTCCCTATTCGCGGTGGCTGCGGCGCGAGCAAGGAAATCTGCAGGTGGCGACCTCTTGGCATGGGCACGCCGGTTGATCTCTTTCGCTTTGACACCTGAGCTTAGGAAGAGAGCACGAACACGAGCAATGTCAGCTTGCGTAACGACATCCGCTTGAGCCTTGCGGTGGAGGTCGTTCCCGGCATCATCGGCGATACTCCAATGCCGCTGGCCATCTAGTTTTGGTCGTGAGCTGCTCCGTTCTAGATTCCCGGAATTGTGCCTCTCTCTAAGCGCAGTTGGAGGAAGACCTCCTAAGCCAACACCACCGGGTCGTGAGAGAACATCATTGATACGATCTTGACTGTGACTGCGGTGGCGGTCTAGTATAGTCACAGAGGAGGATGTAGACACTCTCTCCAAGTCCATGCGTGGAGGGGCAAGCCTATCAAAGCGAGGCGAGCGACTATGCTTTCGCTCTCGGTTCTGCCGCGAAATGTGATCGCCAGACATGATTTTGCCGTCTGCATCAATCTGCGACTCATGTGCTGGTCTGAATGTAGGCAAATCGAGATGATACCGATCCTCTTGCTTTGGAGTGGCGGCGTCCAGTGTGCTAGCAGTGGCTGATCTTGAGAGTGCAGGCCTCTTGGATCTACTGCCCTTCAAAGAACCGTCTGTGCCATACTCTGCGGTATGACTATCAGACATGGTGTCGGTGTCTTCGTCATCCGGACGATCTCGTCTGAAGACAAAATCTCCCATTTTGGAGCCTTCATGTTTGACACCTTTGAAGAATCGAGTGACAGCAGAATGTGGTTCTCCGGTGTCCTTACGGCGTAGCCTATCTGGGCTCGGCAAGCTGCTCGTGCTTTCATTCTTCTTGTGCGTCAGAAGAGATCTGACGGCGCTAGGTGCCGCCATGATGGCATGTCCGACATGACCACTGTCTTGTGTCTCCTCGCTCGTCTGCCGGGATCGCTGCTTCTTTTCGAGCTCGGTCCAATCAGCTTCGGGGAGGTCATGTCCGTCTTTGACATCATGCGAGTGGAACGGGTTGAATTTGCTTCGCTTCGACTTCCTCGTCGCAGAACTGTCACGGCTTGGTGGAGGTGATAGATTCCCTCCAATATGTGGGAAGCGCTTCTGATGTAATGGAGTACTTGGCGCAGTTGTGTCTAGCTCGTCCAAGGAAGATCGAGGCTCAATATCGTCACCCAGAGTGCCGGTCGTCCGTACCCTGGGCGGCATCTTGAAGTGTCCAGGGTGGTCCATACTGGTGAAACCGTTGCCGATACGAGGTACTTCCAGTGAATCTCGAGAAACACGTTCTTCGGGCTGATCGGGGTGTCTTCCCCACTTGTCGGGTGTGTCAGGCGATATGATGGAGGGCGACTTGTTGTGGTCCTGATTCTGTTTTTGCTTCAATATGGTTTCCAATTGAAGCGCCAAGGGGCCAGTAATATGCTCGTTATCGACGACGATACGTGGTCTTCGTTTTGCTGATTCGGCATCTGAGTCTGATGAAGAATCACTGTCGATGTTGTTCCGCAGACGTGACCCTCGTCTGCCATGTCTTGGGCTGTCGTTTCGGAAACCAGGAAGAAGCCTTCGTTTGCGGCCGCGCTCGCTCCCCTTTTCGCTCTCTCCGCCACTCACAGGTTCAGTACCAATGGCAGCAACGCCTTCTACCCAGCTTCGCCTCCGCTTTTCGGGATATTCCTTGCTTGCTTTCGGCTCGAGAAGGTCGGGCTTCGGGGCTTCCTTGGGCGGGAAGATTCTACGACCGTGGCGATTCTCGATGACGGTTTTGTTGTCGCCTTCTTCGAGCCAGTATGCGTCAGCAAGCAGTTCCTCGGGAGCAAATGTCCAGCCTTTGTGCGGCTTTGGTTTGATGGGCTCCGAGCTACCGGGATGGTCTTCATGTAGCTTCGGCAAGAGGACTGCATCATCGCGACGATAGCCCGGATGTCTAGCTTGTTGCTCCACTTGATCCACCCAATGGCTGACTTCATGAATATCGGCGAAATCTTGTGGGGTGTGAACAAGGGCTCGTCTTTCTCGGGCTCTGCTCCTCCTGTTGCGGATGTATTGCAGCGGGTTATATGGACGGCCGAGATCGTGCTGCTTGCCCGCGTAGGAGGGCACCCGAGTAAGCTGCGCCTGTGGACTACCAGGGACATTGTTTGACGACACGAAGAAGTTCCCAGGAGCATTAGCATCTGGCTTAAGAGGTGGGAGAAAATCCAACAACCGAAGGTACTGCAGGCGGAGCTCAATGTAGTCACGAGCTTTGTCTCGACGAGCTATCGTGGCAGGAGACGGGTTGAAGCTCTGAGAGCCTGGGAAGGCCATTGAACCACTGCGTTGCATCGCCGTCGACATGTGTCGAGACGGCGAGCCCCTGCCGCCCAGTGGAGACATATTGCGCGACATGCGCCGTTGCTCGTTAAGATACTGTCTGAGACTGCCACCGCCAGCACCATGGTTTGAGAAACTGCCTTCCCGTTGCACACCCGATGTAGCTCTTTGCTGGGAGCCCAACAGGGGGCTAGCACTGATGTTCCTCCTTCGACTCTCACTCAGATTCAGTGCCATGTGGACGAGCTGGTTGGGATCAATAGCCGGCCGCTGCGACATGTTGGCTGGAGCCCCACTGTCAGCAGGAGTGCGTGGTCGTTGCGCGCGCGCGTTGTCTCGGGTCTTGTCTACTCGTATCTCGTCGTTGGGAAGGGTCCCATAGTCGGTGGATGCTACATGAGATGACCTGCTCGTAGCACTGTGTCCATCGACCTGCCTTCCCTGCGGTAGAGACATGCCATGATGCCCATCAGCCTCGGTTATGTCCGAATGTCGAGAGCTGCGTTTCCCCTTGGCATCGTGGGCGCTTGGTATATGAGAGTGACGCTTTCGAGCAGTATTCGCGAAGCTCGAGTCCAGCAAGAAGCCTCCAGATCGTCGAACGCGATGCCTACGCTGCGCAAAGTCCTGCTCGTCCACAGTGTCTGCAGCCTGTATGCCCTCCGCATTGTCTCGGGGCACGAAGCTCTGCCGCTTTGAGCTTCCCTCGCCATTCTCGACATAGGGGCCCGAGCCCCTCGAATGCAGTGTGCGCGATGACGTGGCCGACGGTTCTGACGAGACGGAGGGCGGGCCGCCGGTGGAGGGTGTGGACATGGCCATGGGGTTGCGGCTCTCCTACCTCGGTCGTTGAGGGGGGCGCATCGCGGAACAGGGCTGCGCAGAGGAAATGCGCCGTAGATTAGTCGTGAAAGGCCAGGACGAGATGGTCAGAGGTGAAGATAAAGCTATGTTGAGTATATGGTATATGTGGGAAGCCGCGATTCGCTGTCGTATACAAACGTCTGGAGTGCAGGCGGGAGTCGCTCGTGACAGACGCGTCTAGATTTGAAGGGGACGTGGAGCCGATCTACGTCAATGTGTGGGGGTCCATGCGTCCTTCAACACCTCAACTCCCTTTCTGTCTCATCTCTATCTCTAACCACATTTCTCACCACGAACCTCTCCATGATACCAATAACATGTGTCAATTAAGGGACACCTAGTGCTATACACGTTGTGTAATCTTGAGTGGCTTCTAGTTACAACCCAAAGCACTCACTAGTTGCAAATGCTTCAGCATCAAGTGATGCATTATCAGATGCGAGCTGTCGTTTCAAGATTTTCCTACTCCTGACTCTCAAGCCTTGCCATTTTCATCGAAGTATCCTCCGAACTACAGATCAAGATCTATGTGATATCTCGGCTCATGCCGTGATCTGCAGTCGATCTACGGAGTGCATGTCCGGATACACATGTCCCGAGTACACGATGTTTAGCGCCGGCCACGTGAGTACCACTCCTGACTCCTGAAAGTGCTTGAGCAACTTCATCACGCAGGAGGCCGAGGCAACAGTCTTCTTTGTAAGATGTGGCCATTATCTCCTCCGTCTAAGCATCATTGGTATGAAGTCTTTCCTGACAGTAGGGATATCTCTATATATATATGTCTCTCTCTCTCGTAATAGAATCGAATCTCCCATCATATCATTACAGCCGTCTAAAAAGCCAGACCCACCTCATGCCTTCTCTGGAGTATTTAGCGCCAACTGCAGTGTGACTTGCGCAGTCGAGAGCCCATCAATGCGGTTAGTAGTCGGCCGCCAACCCTCATTCCACGGCAATCGCTCCTGCTCTATCATATTGTTAGCAAAGCTCCCTTCGAGCCATATTGACAATCTCGGCACTTACCGAAGAATATCTTGATCCACTCCACCGACGCTTTGTTTGTCTTCGGATCCCTGAACAGCTGAAAGTATGCAGATGACTCGAAGTAACTAGCAAACGTCTGGCTCGTTCCATAAAGGAAATTTGGGTTCTTAGCCTTTGAGCTCTGTACGCGGCCCCAGCGCGCTGCGGCTACTTCAGGGATGCCAGCATCGCTCGCGCCCTTGAAGAAGCTCAGTGTCTCGTTGAACACTTCGGCGTCGAAAGCTTCGTTGCCGCCGAGGTCGATGTCCTTTCTGCTCAGACTTGCGTCATGCTCGATGGCGTTGTGTTTGTTCAGATCATCGAGATCAAAGGCACCGCTGGCGGGATCTTTTGATAAGGAAAGACCGAGGGTGGCGAGCGACGTCGCTACCTCTGCGGAAACGTTGAGACCCTCGCCGAGACCTTCGACCAGAATTGGGATGGTGTAGTTATGACCATGACGAGGGAGAATGCCATCTAAGTATCAAGAAATTAGTCTGGTCTTGTTCCAAGGAGATCTTAACTTACGGTTCGCGAGTGAGTTTAACGCCGGGCATGGAGAGCGGACAAAACCTTCGCCTTTGGGATGCCATTCGGCGAATTGGACGGCGGTGACCATGCCCAGCATCGCGCATCTGGCGAGAAGGAACTTCATGTTGGAGTCCGAGGTCGAGGTTGAGTGAGCGTTGATTTGAATGTTGAAATGGAGGCGAGAACAGGAGTTGACTTGGAAGTTATTGTACGAGCGCACTTCGAGTCGTAGTCGTACAGAAAAAGTATCAGTCAAGAGATTGAGCGGAGGTTGAGAGAAAGAATGACTGTAGTCAGAGCTTTTGTATGAGTAGTGAAGTGAGAAGGTGCCAAGACCAAACAGGTGGACTGTTGTCCTAGAAGGGAAGGCGCAGTGAAGGTGGTCAGAGTGCGCCTGAACTGAAAGCTGACAGTCAGGTGAACGCCAGCTTCTTACGCCGGCGGAGTGAGAGAGCTTTTTATATCTTTATATAGTTCTGTATTCAATAAATCTAGAGGGGTGTAGATCATGCGTCGATCGCTATACTAGCATATGGAAATTGGGCTAGTGCAGCACAGAGCCGTATGCTAAAATGACTTCAGCAAGGCTGATGAGCGTAGTCTCCATGATGTAGCTTGGCAACTCTGCTCCTTCGAGTATGATGAGGTCAAATCTTCGGGTTGGCCAGGTGAGCTCCGTCGATAACAGAGCTTGCTGTCCCACCTTCGTGCTGTCACCATCGTGTATCACCCGCACTGTATCACAACACAGTATGTCATTCGGGTTCTCTTGCTCTCCAGTCAGGAATGTGGGTGAGTAATATTGACCTGACCACGGGACAGGTTGCAGATGATCATGCCACGCGATGGTGCAACCGTTGACCAGACTCCCAATTTCGCGCAAACCCGCTGTCAGTAGAGAAGAGACTCCAAGCTTATGTAGCTCCCAAGGGGTAAAAGCACTTCGCATGCAGTCCATTTGTGACTTATCCAGCATTTGTATCGGGGTAGGTGTCCGTGCATATCTGTTCCTCTCAGCCACAGTGTATTGTTCTGGATATTGCGGTTGTTCTCTGGGCGGAAGATCCTACGCTTGCTCATGGAAGAAGCTGTAAGTAGTCATGTCCAGACTTCTTCTATGGCGCTCTGTAGGATACGCATCCATCTGCATTCGGCGTCATACTAAGCAAGAGATGCTAAGATCTTGCGTAGGGCTGAAAGCGTTCAGGCCAGGACCAATGACGCACGCGATCGATTACGCACTTGAGCGAGGCTTGGCTAGAGCACGAGGATGCGATTGTGCCAGCTTGGTTTTTCTAACATTATGTGAGAAATTGTACTGGCTTTGTATTCCTCGGGTGATACTATTCAGGCGGTGCCCCCTAAGAAATGTTCTCCAGGCAGTTCTCCTCATAACTCACGGGTATTTTGGCAATTGAGCATTGACTTACATGTTCGACTGCGGAGGCGCTTCCAACGGCATGGCCACGCACTTGGAAGCAGTCAGTGCAGATTGGAAGATTTCACAGTCCTCTCAATCTAGGAAGCAAGGCGCAAACAGCGCAGGCATAACAGCCAGCGTGGTTCATCCCATGGCAACAGCATGAGCCTCGAAAGCTTGAGTGAAGCCAGTATGTATGAACTGGCACCTGAGTGTCGGTATCCACATCATAGCTGAAATACTCGCCGGTCGAGAGCGTGGTGGCACTGCGATGCTAAGCATGTAAGTTTAGGAATCGACCAAGTCGATTCATTAGCGAAGTGGCCAATCTTCGTCCTCTGTATGAACCGAGGGTAGGTTGGCACGAGCCAGCAGAGGGTCATGAAAGCTGAGAGACAGGCCAGGCTGTCCTTTCAGTGCGACTATGGCTTCAAGCTATCGTGATTCGCATTCAGGCGTATTGTGTAGATTTCCGCCCCACGCCGGGGCTGTGTAGAGGGACCTCACTTCGATGCGGAAGTTGGTACTGAAAAGCAATATGCCTCGTGCAACATGTACCCGGAGATCGAGTGATATCATACCAATGGCCTACGAGCCTTGCAGACACTGCAATCACTGTGCAGCCCTTTTTGCATGAACGAGCCAACCTAGATGGGGCAACAAGGAGCGAACCGTCCAAAGGATGCGTTTGGTGAAAACTTGAAACACTCGCTTGTTCGCTCATAGGCGAGAGGCTTACAAATCAATAAGCGTGCTCTTACACCCTAGCTCTTTGGAAGGACAATTGTGGAGCAACTACTGACGGGAAGGCTGACCTGAACCAGGCTGAAGAGTCAGAGTGCTGAGGGCCGGGCAAGATGGGAGCGAAGTGCGAGGGCATCAGGATCGGATTTCGCTCGACCAGCAGGATGGGAGATGGGTAGGTTGCAAATAATTGAAGAAAAGACACGGCAACCTGCGTTTCCTCGATCTTGAGCGTGTCCGGTCACAGGAATAAGGTTGGTCGTCCAGCGAGCCGACGAGGCTTGATAGCTTTGCACGTCAGCCTCGGAGGGGAGAGGACCGGTCTGACGTCCATTGCCCGCAAACGTGCCAAAACCGACAGCCAAGGATTAACTCGAGGATGCGGGGACCGGACAGGATCCCAACACTTTTCCCGCTCGTGTGGTCGTATTACTTACATCTGCGGCGCCCCACCAGGTGCGGTGTCTGAGCTCGACGAGCGTGTGGTGGACTCGCACGAGGTGACAGCGGGAGCGGCCAGACGATAAGACCTGGCGTGGTGGTGCGGCCAGGCGATGATACTGTGGTTGTTCAGCTCGGCTGACGACGTCGGGACGCACCAAGTCGCTCGTAATCGGCGACCCATGGTAAAAGAAACGAATCTCTCCGAAACTTTGATGCGCGATTGGACTCAGTGCCGCATGGACCGCAGAATGGCGGCTGGATCCGGACCTTGGCCACGAGGCTGGGCAGCACAGGAGCGAGGCTAGGGAAGAATGACCAATATGCTGATGCTATCCATGTCCACAGGATGGGACGGATCGCATAGTGCTGGCACGATGATGCAACGCCTGCGCTGAGCGATGGACGAGCCAGCAAACCGCGGGCCCGCGAGGTCGAGAAGCTCCGCGCGCCGCTCAATCGGGAAAAGCATAACCACGCCTCGAACAAACACAACAGCTCGCTCGCCCCCGTCAAGCCCGCAAATCGCCCTCTGCTGGGCATGCAGCTGCTTGCAACGGCGCAGTGATGCGAAGCAGGGTTCAGCGGGATCCTTCACGCACCCTATTATCTGGCCAAACCGGTAAAGCATCCTCCCCAGCTTGCCCGCGTCTTACTGCCTGATTTGCTCCGAAGACCAATTAGCTCTCAGCTGGCCGCTTCAAGTGGTGGCTGCAGGACGAGTCGCCCACTCAGATGGCAGAAACAAGGCTGCTGAACTCAGCCTCGTCCGCCTTGCGATGATCGGGATATCAGGCAGAAGGTATTTCGTCTGCCCAGGCCCCGCGCGTCTCGAATCGACCGACAGCCGCATCGCAACACCCTAACCACCTTGTTCCTGCCCTCAATTGCTCCCCGGGTACGTGCTAAAGCCGAACAGACATAGTCGCCGTTGGAACGACCGCTGACGCTGCCCCACCCAGCCAAAATCAAACTTTGGCCCGTCCCCAGGCAGAGGGACTGATCCGCGGCCTTCCTAGCCCTGCTGGACCCTTTGATATTGTTGTGAATACATGCCTCCCACGAGGACTCGAGCCAAGATGAAAGAGCAAGCAGCAGCTGTTGCCGCTGATACAGCACAAGCTGCCGAGCCTCAGAGACCATCTTCGGCCCAGAAAGAAACCATCGTCACTGCTCCGCCTGCCGACGAAACTCCGACTACATCACCAACATTCTCAGCATCATCCAAGACCCCAACTCGCAGAATACTGCGGTTGCAGTGCCCCGTCTGCTCAGACTATCCCGACGGCTTCCGCAGCGAGCATGAGTTGCGCCGTCATACGAACCGCGTCCACAGGAAGACGCGCAAGGTCTGGGTTACTATCGACACTTCGCCTGATAAGTCGTTCCTCGCCAACTGTAAAGCCTGCCAGACTGGCAAGAGGTATAACGAATGCTACAATGCTGCCAGCCACCTCCGCCGCATGCATTTCCATCCCCACAAGCGCGGTGAGCGCAAGATGACTGCCGCAGAGGCTCGGCGTGGAGGAAAACCTGGCGACCTAGATCCACCCATGGAGGTACTGAAGACCAACTGGCTGCGAGAAGTGGACGAGGTGATAGGAGACGACAACGAGCCACTCTCAGACGACACGAGCAATGTAACCTTGCCGCCAGTTCAGCTTCAGCCGCAGACACAGCCAGCGCCAACACTGACAAAGGTCGAGGCAAAGGCGCCTCCAACGCCGACAACGCCTTCTACGCGATCGATGGCAATCGACAGTATCGTAGACAAAATGGACCCATCTTGAGTCCAGCCTGCGTTGCGAGGCACGTCGCGAGGGGCTCCACGATTTAGCCATAAGCTGCGACGCCGCTATGAGATTCTTAGCAGTAAGCTTACCGAAGACATCGCCGCAAGCATGCCGACCTGGCTTGTCATCCTCATCTATTCGTCGGCTCCCCCACGAACAACAGAGATAAGGCTGAGAAGCCGCCAAAAATACCCTGACGACTATCTCTGCGACACCAAGCGGGATACTGGTTGGTAAGGGGGGTTTGTCCATGGCGTTAAATTCCAGGAGTTTGAAGCACGGCGTTGAATGGGGGCCAAAATGTGCCAGAAGGGCGCGATGGATGACGGTCTTCACCGGAAATCACGGCAGATAGCGACTAGGATAGTGCAATGCATCCCAATTGCTCTAACTCGGGACCGCGGTGTCTTTTGCTCCATAGCCACCTTGCTCTTCCTCTGGTGAATGGTAGTGTCGCAATCTGATCCAGAAAGGGACACAAGGGCCCTTGTCGCATGGTGAGATTTCGCCTGAACCCTTTCCAGGGCGATAATTGACGAATGACCTGGTCACATATCGTCACAGATGGTCGAGCAGCGCTGCTCCTGCACCTTTTGCCAGATGTCGAGTTGTTGTGAAAGACGTGAAGTGAATTTAAGAGATTTGCAGATCCGGGATCGGACTCGCGAACATGCGCCCCGAGCGCCCTAAAAATGAGTTCAGGTGCAGCTGCATCGCGAATCCTTCGAAGCCACCACACAACACCATAATGCACGTCTGACGCTCCAGGTACGCGCCCACAAGTGACAATGTTCGTGGGGCAACATCGATGCGTGTCGAAGGATGCAGTTACTAATATGTCTCCGCAGTCAGACTTGTTCCCAGATCTACACCCAGACCCGCTGCGCGCCTTGCAACGCGCTCCCCCGTGCTTCGGCAACTCTGCCTGAAATGCCGTAGCTGCCGGCGCTGAATATTTTTGCTGCATGCTTTGTTGACCGATCTCTACCCAACCACGGCGCTTGACAACGCCCTTGACCTGTTGGAGGCGCGTGGAGACCATGCGACGTTGTTGCAGCAGAGCTAGATACAATGAGCCATTTCGTGCGACCTACGAAAAATTACGTGAACCTGGGGAATCTCTACCAATTCAAATACCTCCACAAAAGCACGCCAGGCTGGGCATACTTTGAGGATGGCTCAATGTTCATAGTACCCCGCGACTATGTCCAGCATAAAATTCTCGAAGCGCGTATGAACATCGCCGCGCATCTGGTATCCAATCCTCGCGGGAAGTTGTATGCGCAATTAAGGCAGCATGAAGACGCAAGAGACAGCCGGTTCGTCGTGGTTGGGTAAGCAGCAATCAACTCAGTCGTGAATAAGCTGCTAACCAAGAACCTAGCACGGCAGGCAGGAACCTCCCCGACAAAGAAATGATGGTATCAGCACGAAGCGCTTCTATGGGTGAACGGATCATTTCGCTCCGCAGGCCTTTCCTGCGGTTCATCTTCACGCTCGATAAAACAGGACAACGTAGACCACTCGCCAAGTTCTTTGCGAAGGACGAGGACATAATTTACAAACTCCCAGAACTCAGAGAGGCCTTGCTCACGTTTCGCGGTACACTGATCAATGGCACATTGCAGCCAAATGTCCGCCTAGGTAATGGGCTTACATTGCGCGGCATGCACAGCGTCGGTGTAGATGCAGAACCCCTTACGCTGCGCGACACGCACAAAGCTATAAGAAAGGTGGAGTCCAAGCCACAATCTTTAGAGGCTCAAAAACCAGTAAGGCGTGGTATGAGCGCGCTGGCTTCCAAGAAGCTGGCTTTGCAAGCAAGAGAGCGGGAACTGGAAAAGATAGAGCGTGGTATGGGCGAGCTGGCTTCCGAGAAGCTGGCTTTACAAGCAAAAGAGCGGGAATTGGCGCTGAAAGAAGAGCTACTCCAGTGGAAGCAGAAAACATTTGGGCTTGCGCAGAAGTTGGCCAAGCAAGAAAATCGCAGTCAACGAAGGCTTCGAACAATGTCTAAGAACCTGGACAGGAACGATCAGTCCTCCGACTCTCGACCTTGGGAGGACAATCCACGACAGCGGACAAGACCAAGATATAGCGACGAGCCTGACTCCCGATATCCAGCGCACGATGTACAGCCTGAGACAAGGGCAAGACATCGTGTCAAGGACACCCACTCGCCTGTTTCTCGAGATTTAGCAGAAGATCGCCCTGAGACAAGGGCGAGATATCGTGGCGAGGTTAGCCACTCGCCTGATTCTCGAGATTCAGCAGAAGATCCCTCTGCGGCGCTGATATTAGATTACGAAGTGCGCGCAGAGAGAGGGGCTTCTCCAGAGAGAGCTCAGTCTCCGCCAAACGCGGATACCCAAATGACACATTATACTCCTCCAGCTGTGGAACCACCTGCATCGGCGCCATCCGAATCTTCCGACAAAAGGGACCCATCTTGGCACGACGACCTGGCGCAAGAAAGCACGAGCGACATGTCCTCCTCATCTGTCTTAGGTACGGAAACGTCTGCACCACCTGCATCGACGCCATCTGATTCTTCCGACAAAAGGGAGCCATCTGGGCACGATGACCTGGCGCATGAAAGCACGAGCGACATGTCCTCGTCTATCTTAGGTACGGACACGTCTGCACCACCTGCACTGGATGGATTGCGCACGCTCTTAGTCGAGTTGGACAACATGGACAAAAGAGAAAAGACCACTAGACGACGTCGTAGTCGCTCGCGGTAACACGAAACTAGAGTCTGGAGCTGGCGAAACTTTATACACAACCCATGACTTGCGACCCACAGGTCCTGTCAGATCTGCAAACGTCTGCACACATCTAGCGCTTTAATGACGCTACAGCAGCCAGAGCCAGCACATGCGAACACCTGGTCCGTACCTCAAGATATCGAGACCACCGCATTGGCATAACAAACCAGCTGTAACGGCTGCGGCCCGACGTAGAAGAGATGACGATCTCAATTGTACGATATATATAAACGACACACCTTGTATAAATAGCACCACACTTTTAGAACACATACATTGGATTCCCTCTTACATGCGCCGGTTGACACACACTGCTCAGGACAATCATTCTGATCTCGCATACCACAGAAAGGGCAGGTTTTCGAGACACACAATATCTGTGCCACCTCTCTCAGACAACAAACAGCACGACACAGATCAGCCCATCTGAACACATTCTCCCAAGATTATTTCCATTGAAGTATCCCGGGCATCCATCGTCCCATCCTCCTCCCCCACTTCCATAATCGTATACAACATAAAAAACACCCAGTAAGGAAAAGATTATCATGCTCGATGCGCCTATCCAACTCCTCGCTAACCCTTTTTATACAGAAACGAATACAGTGAACGGGCCAGAAGCGACAGAGATGATATTTATTAAAAGCGGATATATTTTTTGTCCTGCTGCCTACCTAGGTATTGCTAAGGGCTCCGTACACGACGCAACCCTACAACGCATGTCATGACTTCCGTCGGAAATCCGCCTCGCTCCGCGGCCTCGATTGCGGCGCTGACGACAAGTCGCCTTCGTCCGCGCCCATTGATTCGACTTGTATGTTCGTCTCTGTCATGATGTTTATGCCGTCTTGTCGCAGCGGCTTTATGATTGAGTCCTGGGAGCCCGTGCGGGTCGGGCTGCTCTCGGCTATTGATTCGTGGTGTTTGGAGCGCAACGTGTTGCGGCCGCGGCGGTGGTCGACGAGGCGGGATATCCTGTTGCTGCCGCCTACGATGGTGACTGTTCGGGCTGTCGATGTGGGCTCTTTGCTGGGCATCATGGATGAGAGACCGTAGTTGTGCGCGTCGCCGGGCCGCGCGGCGTTGGTCAGGGTGGCGTTTACGGTTCGGTTGTAGTGGCCGGTGCTGAGGTCGCCGTTGACGAGGACACGGCGTGTCAAGGTGTAGAGTAAGGCGTCGATCCACCCGCAGGATGTAAGGAGCGAGCCGGCTACGACGAAGAATGTGTCCGGCAACTGTTTCCCACTCATGGCGATCATTCGTCCGACCGCAATGGGGAACGTTAACGCCAGGTAGGCGATGGGATACATGACCATGAACTTGGTCGCGCGGGTGAGCTTCGAGGTGTCGTTGTTCATGATGCTTCGAATGCGACCGCGCAGATGCACAAAGACGTGTCCGTATATCGCAATGGTGCCGAATTCGACAATGAAGATCCAGAAGTAATGCAGCCAGAGGCGCTCTGACTGGAACTCTGCCGAGATCCAGCACCAGCCGCCCGCGCGAGCAAAGAAGCGGTCTTGATACAGGGCAGGGCCAATGGCAGTCAGAACTATGGACACGAACCATATACCGAGGATACCGATCACGAACCAGATGTACGGCAGCTTGTAACCCTTGATCACTCCGAGCCAGGTGTGGACTGCAATAGCAAGTACAAAGAAGCCACTCGCGACGTCTCCAAGGTTCAAAAACCATCCTTGGATAAAGCAGGACGCGGTCGGGGCAAGGATTGCATCGATGCGAAGCCAGTGAAAGGAAATCGAGAACGCTATCGATTGCTGGAGATCGGCCAGGAGCAGGTTGTAGATGAGAATAACGTACTGGTTGTAGCCGACGTATTCTCTGTAATGTCTCCGCCACGCAAACAGGCGGTGGGTGATGAAGCCAAGAAGTACCGTGACAGACAGAAGGCTCATCATGGCGAAGACAGTGATTGGGATGAGGCCGTCCCTGTACATCGGCGTCAATTTCTCCAGGCTGTGTGGATACGCGAAATATCCATTCTTGAAGCCCGCTCGAGCCTCGATGGTCGAGGGCATACCGTCTGGTCCTACCATCGTGTGACCTGGAGGAGACGGAGCGAGAAAGAGGTTGTCGATTCGAACGTCGACAGTTTCCTAAAGTATGGCCGGTTTTCGGATGCTCAACACATCATGAACGCAGAATAGGAACTGTCCTGTCGATCAATCCACCTAGCTCTCCGGCAGTCCGGGGCACCAGGAACCAAAGCTTAGGCTCGGACGTGAAGTCGTCGATGTGTTGAGAGGTATAGGTCGTTTGTACAAACGACTCGGACGTGCTGTGTGGCTGATGTCGATGCACGAAGAGGTGGTCAAGGCTACAAAGTTGTTCGGCAATAACTCGTCCTGGGATATGGGAGAGTAAAGATACGGGGCACGAGGCGTAGATTAGTAGCAGAGTGCCACGAGTGCATTGGGTACTTGAAGTTAGTACAGTGGAGCTTGGGCATTCGAATACGCTCTTAGACTGGATGGGGAGCGATCGCCCCAACGACTGCTGTAACGGTACGCAGGAGTACAGCTGCGGCATGCTTCCCGGTTGCTAGGCTTCGCCTAAGCACGCTATCTGCGCAGGGTTGGTAAAGCAGCAAGACTTGGCTCATGCCTCCATCGGCCCATGTGCAGCCAGTCGTGAGAACGGTCACATTTGGTGGAGGAACGCTGGAGATCAGCTCGACAAACGACAGACCATCGTGACACTTGTGCCTGTGGTTGGTCACGCTGATGCTTCACAGCATTCTCACAAGGTTCAGGCTGCATAAACGAGCGACGTCGTGGACGGCGATAGGGGGATGTTGTCGTGTGACTGGTTTCATGCACGCTGCATGGAAGGGAACAAGTTAGGACCGCCACCACGTGCTGCACAGACCATGCAGCGGGCCCCTGGGTCGACAATGTACCTGTGCATCACCAGAAGAGACATTGATTGTCGGTGCCACACTGCGGTGCCAACCGCGTTCTCACCGCATCGACCTGCATTCGCGGCGGCAAATTGCGCAACCAGGATACTCTTTGACATTCGATTTTCGCTATGCCCACAGAGCAGACGCGCTGCGCCGCACACTGCGCCGCAACTTGGGATTCATAATCGGCGGAAGTACTTTCCGAGATGGCGCCTCCCAACATGCCAGCAATAATTGCTAGCACGCTGCCCCTTAGACCAAGCCGTTGCGGGGAAATGGATACTAGTCCTTTGTGGGGGACGTGCCGCTAAAGATGCAATTGACAACCACCGCCTGTCATCCAAGTTTCCAGAGGCTGGGCATCGACCATGATGACAACCGCGCGGCCCGAATTGACACGGATGCCGCGTGCGATCCCAGACGGCACTTCTCCAGTGACATAGCATGTGTCAAAGATCACTCGGGTTCAGCGATAATTATCTACTGGCCTCAGATCCCTCGTGCAGCTGCTAACAACGCCTCTCCATGGCGCCAATCTCGTCAACCTGGACGTCCAACGCCCGCCACGGGCGCACGGCTGCCACTTGCGACCACCCGAACACCTGGCTGCAACGACGACTTCCAGTTGCCCGCGACTCGGTGCAATCAAAAACTCAATCAACTGGAAGCCACAAGCCCTCGGTACCGCCGAAGAGCAGGTGCACGCGACGCGAATCCCACGAACGAGACGCGCTCGTTACACGATCGCTGCTGGGTACGTTCCAGAAGCCTCTGCAGCGTGTTGGATCTTACGGTCCATGCACGAGCCGGTAGGTATGTCTATTGTTGGGTATATTTGCAGCCGTTCGAAGTTGGCCGGTACGTACCTCGACCGACGGCCGACGACGGACATGTCGTTTGGCCCTAGGCCGGCCGTGATGCGGCGCAAACGTTGAAGAGTGCGCAACGGGATACGCCGTCTCAACGCAGGAACATCAAATTTATTCCTGCGGAAGCCTGCATCCTGTTGTCATCCTGCGTCTTGGATCCTGGCCCAGCCCAGACAGCATGAGCAGAAGATCAAAACAAGTCTCCTTCAGGAAGCGCGGCACAGTCAATTCTTGCAGAGGATGCTACTCTGCAATCTTGGGGCCGTCCGTCAGCCCAGCCGCTTGTCACCTCGAATTACCCAAAACCTGGGGTTTAGGAACGAGAATTTGCTAATGCACCCCGAAAAGTGGTGCTTGCTCCGAGCAAGTGTTGGAACCCTGGTCAGCACAACTGCGCCAACCTGTCGCGTATCGACTCATGGCACCCTGTCAGCAATCGCATGGCTAATATATTGGGTGGTCGAGACTTTTGGGAACAACACTACCAAGGCCGCAGACACACAAGCACGCCGCACTAGGGAACTTGATTACATGCGAGCAAGTACCCGTTCCCCCGTTTACCCCAGAATCCATCGCCTCACTCCGCAATCGCATGTGAAAGGTCTACTACTGTATACCAAGAACGGTGCTCATACTCATTATGACCTAGGAGTTTTGTACTGCATGAAACACAAGACCTGGTGGCTGCGTTATTCGAGTTACCAAACCACTCACAACTCAACGTCTGAGCTATATCGTCTACAGATATACATTCGATCCTGCAGCTCGCCTATCACGACCCGCTACCGAATTATCAGAAGAGCAGAGATGTGGAGCTGACTGCAGCAAGATGCAAGCCTGAGCCTATGTAAACACAACAAAGAATAATCGGCTCGGCACAACCTGTAAGACGACCTGATTATTTACCCCCAACGACTCAACGCCTGCCGTTCCGGTGACACAACATTAGCCGGTGAGCTGAGCGCCAGGTACACACACGTCCCCTCGCCGCCTTAACGATAAGATACCCGTCTCTTGCATATGCAAGCCACATATTTTGTTTGTCTGCAGGCTTCGAGCAGTTCGCGACGAGTTGGCTATGGCGAGATGAGGTGGCGGCGGGGAAGATGTTTCATAGGTGAAGAGGACAAGCGAGATGCTGGAGTTGTGTATCTTGTGTGTACGCGTATTTCCGAGAGCGGAGGGTGGGGAGATCCTGGGGTTCGGGAGTGGGCTATTACCTCGCGAGAGGTGGTTACCTTGGTGGCGGGCTCTTGTGGAATTACGCCCTTGGGGATGATGAATCCTTTGCGAATGGTTTCTCACCCCGCGCGGAGGTATTGTTGCGAGGCGCGAATCCTGGTCGTGGAGTGGAGGTAGAATGTATGAGGGGCATTTGCCTCTTCTGTTCGGTATACATGTCTCTAAGCTCAATGGAACTGAAGTTGTCACAGGTGAAACATCTTCATTATTAACTATTACGAATGTGAAGAATGGCATATACCCGAGTCTCCAAGAGCAATGTGATAATCGCAGCCTTACGCAATCTTCCATGGACCTTCTCCAGGTTCCTGATGCACCCCCATCGCCAACCTCCCCCACATCTGACGCCATACTGTGGAGGACTGAGTCAAGAACACGCTCTTTCGCTTTCTCGAACGTCTTGAAGCGGGAGATGTTACGTTGGTGCTGATCGCGCCCCACACGAGCGAACATCGCCTTTCTTCGCTTCCGTGTGTCAGTAGCGATGATCGATGACGCGGGTAATGCAGTGCTGTCACATTTTCGCGAATGCATGCCCGTTCTTGAAGTCTCGAGACTAATGTTATGAGAACGTTGAGTTGATCAACGTCAGCAGCGTGTTTGATCGACTCGAGTGATCAAGTCAGATATACGCAATGAGCGGGGCTGCGTTCTCTTTGTGACAGTCGAGTGAGGAACTTGTCGCAGGTACCTTGGCTTATCAGCACATCAATTCATGCCTGATGTGCCGTCATGGTTCCCCAGCACCAACTCGTCGCATGTGTGGCGAGTTGACAGCCTTTCACCGAACACCATGTCATGCTGTTTTCAATCACCAACATTTCAAGTCTGGATGGAGTCGCGGGATGCGAAGCTGGGGTGCTGCTCGCTGCGAGGTGCTCTGTCGACCATATCATCGCTGGATTATCGACATGTTCCTCGCGTGCATTTTAGCACCTCTTCTGTACATTCGATACGCTGGAAGAATGTCAATTTTGTTGGCGACGTCCTGGATACATGCAGTCTGCACGTTCCCCAAGATGTCAGCGTTCCAGAAGCATGCACCAGTGCGGCGCAACCCGTGTGCTGACATTGTCATTTGATGAAGACATTGTCTGTTGCGTTACATACGCCCTGCGCTGCTGCAATAGAGCACACTGATAACAATCGTGTTTGCAGGCCTCTGAGCTCGGAGATGCTCGCGAGTGTGATGAGTTTGGATAGCTGCGTTGTCAGTCTGACTGGGTTTGAAGCGAAGTGTTGGTGGATGACAAGATTCGAGAAAGGCCTTGACTCATATGGTTGCGTGAGAATGACTTGCTTGCCCACCATAGGTTCATAGTCTAAGCTCAACTTGAATCATTCGCTTTGGCGATGTGTGGTCGTCGTAGATAGTGCGGCCTGTGTGGCATTGCTGGCGGAGAATGGCCGTTGCTGTGCGGAAAGCATGCGACGGGATATGCCTCGATAGATATGATACCTTGAGCACAATACTTGCTATTGTAGAAGTGGAGGGCCTCTGAATGATGGGGAAGCTCAAGTTGTGTTGTCGAAGCGTGCAATGGAGAAGAAGGGGACAATCATCGCTGCTAAGAGGCGGTTGGAGTATTGAATGCATCCTTGATAAGGTTCAAAGGTCATCAATGAGACCAGCTCCTGTATCGAATTCGATCCAGCTCTGTCTTGTCAAAGACATGGAGGAGTGTTTCTGTGAGGTTTGTCGCAGGGTGAGGCCGTTGAGCCCGCCGGGACAAGGCCGAACGCTAACAACGCTAAGCCGAAAACGGCACTATGCTTTCTCGACTGTTTGGCGCGTCGCATCTGCATCGACAACGAGCATACTCAACGTCACACAACTTCGATGCGCCCGTCTTCTCACTAATGTATAATCCTCGGACTCTATGAATCGCTACGAAGAACTTTCGCGCCCCTGTACATAACCCACATGGCGAACAAAGACGAGCCGACTCGATTGCGCATCGACGGCGTGAAAGCGGACCTCCGATCGACGACGACCTGTTCGGCGGCCACCGTCGCAACACTACACGAACTGCTATTGAAGAAGCAGGAAGACCCCGCACAGAAGGAAAATGTTAGAGCCAAAACACCGGCAGCGGCGCGGCGGAGAGCTGCCACCACCGCGGCTCAAGCGACAACAAACACGACCAAAGGGAATACCACGACTACTTTGTCTCCCCGTGACAAGTACATACTAGCCACCGATGTTGCGAATTTGACTCTCAAAACCCTCGCCGATGCCCTGAAGAACCCCTCGCAACCTATCGCGCAGATCTCTACACCGCAGGCCAAGTCTGGCCCGGGCGAGGATGCGCGAAATCCTACGAAACCGCGTGCGGGACATGCGAAGGCTGCATCCATTGCGAAACGACCGCTGAAAGAGCGCTCCGTGTCTCAAATGTCCAATTCGCCTCAGAAGAGGCCAGCAATTCGCCGCTCTTCCTCCTACTCCTCCTTTCTCACCACCGGTCCGGACACGGGCCTGGTATCTACAGCAGAATGCTCTAGAATCGCGTTTGCATACTTAGGGACAGTTGAGGCAACAAAGGTGCTGGGCAAGGACACGCAGGAGCTACAATTGGAAAATGGAATTCTTGCTTTGGTAGGGAAGCTCGTGGCCTTGGGTCTTGATGCGCTTGCTGTCAAAGAGATGAGGCACCTCAAGAAGAGACTGGACAGACATCTGGACCAGGGCAACAATGTGCAACAATCGTCAAGTCAGAGTGACACGGCGCCGGCGGAGAAGGAAAGCCTAGCATCGTTGCTTGATTTCGCAAACATTCCGGCAGAGAGTCCGGCGCTCCCACTTGTTGTCAACCTCCAAACATATGCGTTACGGGTCATTGCAAGATTGACTCGACCTCGAATTGTGGAAGCCTGCTGGGGCCACCTGAAGTTGTCCAACCCTTGCTCTCCCGCAAATCTCATTCAGCATACCACCTCTACACCGACTGGCCAAGCAAAAGCTGCGAGGCAATTGGAAACGCTCGCCCAGACTATACTCGCACTGTGCCCACCCGTGTCAAGCTCGCATGATGATAAGCCTCAACAACCATCGCCAGAGACAGTTCTGCGATTACAGCACCTGGCTTTCGCAATTAGGAAGAGGTGGTGGGTCCTGGCAAAGCATCAAGGAGATACATGTCGCGAACTTCTGGAGCCGTTTGCGAAGTGTTTGATTGCATTTACTCGAAGATCGCAGTCAAATGCACAATCGAAATACAGGTTGGCCAAAGGACTTTACCAAGAACTAAGCGGATCCAGTAGTGGCTCAAGTGTCAGTACTGGAGCATGTACAACAGCAGACAAGGTTCTCAGTTCGCTTGCCCAGGCCGCAGACGTTCCTGAAGAAGCACTCCAATGGCTTGGCTCAGTTCAAGCAAGCTCACCGTCTTCTGCCGCGCATAGCAAGGACAGCGCCCGACTGGTGCGGATTGCAACTATGACTTTAGAAGTGCTGCTGAAGGACGAATCGCCTTCTAATTTTGAAGTTACTGTTCACAACGCGCTTGAGAGTCTTGAAGGAAGCTTGAATGCCACGAGCTCGGAGCTAGACGCCCTCTTTTTGGACATCAATTCCTTTAGACGTGCAGCGACTCGATTACTCATGGCCCACCCTTCCATGCCGAAAGCCTCAAGAGGGACAATCGTCGAGGAGCACGCTATTCGGATCGTAGCCGCAAGCGTACATTTCACAGCCAGATTGGTGGGCCTGAAGGCTCCAGAAGGTGTGGATAGCAAGAGACAACAACGGCACTTCGAGCGGATGGAGATGGTCTCGAAATGTATAAAGAGCACCCTGGACTCTGCCCTGATTTGCTGTAAATCTACAATCACTTCCAGCGAGCAGTGGCAACAGATCGATGTCATTCTGCAAGAGTGCTTGCACGTCATCACCCGACTGGAGGAGGACGCGCAACATGGTGCAAAATCTGATCTCATCGACCAAGAACTGCTCTCATCTTTTTGGGTGAAGCTATCGAATGCTTACTGGGCGGTCTACTTACAGCTTAGGAAGGCAAAGCTCGATCCGGAGATTCTCGTCACAGCAATACAACGTTCTGTCAGTCTTGTACAGAATGGATCACCGGATGTACAAGAAGGAGGCCATCTCACTATGAAATCGGAACACCTCGGTGATACGCTCGACGGCATGAAACACAACGACAAGGCACGAAAAGCATACACTCAGTGCATCAAAGCTTTCATCGATCTCAACGCGTCTCGAGGCTTTCCAGCCTTGGTGGCGACAAAGCCTCTACAACACGTTTTCAGCAGCGAAGGACCACTAAGCACATTCGCCCGCGTTCTGAGATCGCATCACCGCAATTTCATCAAGGCCGGCCTCATCGACGCAGAGGAGATGGCTTTCTTCGATGATGTGGAACTTCCTACTGGTATACGAGGCGCTCTGTTGGAATGGCAGTTGGGCCTCTACATCAAAACCATGTCAAAAAATCGTGAATGGGATGCTCAGCTCGACGCCTCGATTCAGACTATAGTCAACCGCCTACAAGAACTTTATGCGCCTGAGCGGTACCCCATCCGCCGCCTACGCTTGAAGGCATTATTGCTGCAGCTTGCTCAAAGCCACCCTGGGTTTCTCAACGCTGACGGTGCATCTGCAGAGGCTTCCGACATGTCTATCGTAAGCGAAGGAGGTTCGGAAGACGAAGGACTGACCCCGTTTGGACCTCATTTGAAGGCCCTTTGTACGCTCAAGGTTTCTTTACAGCAATCTATGCCACCGAAGTCAACTTTGCAAGCATGCTTCTCGGTCTGGGAGACTCTTGTCAATGGTGCATCATCATGGCAACAGATTCTTGACCAAGTAGAGGATGCCGAAACTTGGTATTCGGATCTCAAAGCGAGTGTAGACTTCCTCAACGCCAAGGGGGAAGAGTATCTTGCCATACCAGTTCTTACGCTCTTGGTCAAGATTGGAGAGAAGCAAAAGAATCTAGACCCGTCCGAGCTCGTCGGGGATCTGTGTACTTTGGGCCTGCAGTTTCTTCGTCTTGGATACACCGGAAAGGCAGGATTGTCTCTGAGCAAGGCGGAAGCTCTTGTGAAGCACCCAGGGCTATCGACTGAGGTCTCTTTACAATGGCACATCGCCTATACCGAGTACCTGGCACGACTTGGAAATACGTCCAAAGGCGTCACAATCATAAATGCTGCACAGAAGTGCGCTCTCGCGGACGCACAGTTTATGGATCTGGCAAAGCCCTCAACTACACTCTCCGGAAGATTACGTTTCAACAGGATCATAGCTGATGCAGCTTACGTTCAGTCACTCCTTTCAACTGTCGCTGGCAATTACAAAGACGCAGCCAGACATGCAAAGCAGAGTGTGACACTCAATCGACGGCTCTGGGCAGCACTGGAGTCGAGAGCTGCCGTCAAGAAAGCCTCATCACCAGATACTTCCGATCTAGCTCTAGATCCCTCCAAGGCATCATTCGACCCACTAGGATCCATGCGCAACGACAAAGGCGCACCTCTTGTCATGTCTGTGACCCACGAAGCATTGAGCGGAGCCGAGTTTTGGTCGCTGGTACCTGCTTTGTACCGAGGCTTGATGCAGCACTCGCAAGTTTTCGCTCATCAAGGACTCTTGAACGAAGCCATATATATGGCTGATCAGGCAGAGAAGATCGCCTCAGCTACAAAGTCGCCAACACTGATGACGGACAACGCTAGTTGGCGTGCAGATTGCTGGGCCCAAAGTGGAAGGCCTGATAAAGCGCAGCCGATCCTCGACTCGCTAAAGGCGGCAACGGACCGTGCTTGTCTTTCAATCGTGGCTTACCAATCTGCTACTGCACGAGTTCAGCACTGGAGCAGTCGATTTGACGAAGAAGCCACGTCTTACAAGGCCGTCAACGAACTGTTGGAGAGATTGACAAGCCCGACGTTCATCAAAGGTCTTGACACGTTCATCGACGTAGACGAGCTCGCGGATCAACTATCTCGCGTGCAGCTTGACAATGACACGGCTCGCGTCGCTAAAGCACCAACGAGCACACGAGGCCGAAAGCCTGTCGCGCAGGCTGCGAAGGCCACTGCGCAGAAACCAGCTGCGAGACTTGCCCCGAAACCAAGGACGAGAGTCACCACAGTGGCCAAGACTAAACCCACCACTGCCTCGAAGGGGAAGGGTGCCACAAGCCAGCCCACTGGCAACGTCAAAAGCGTAGACCAGTGCTCGATACTGCACACCTTTCGAAATGAGCTCGTCCACCGCCAAGTGCTAGCGAGTCTCGCGCAAGAGGACATTCCAGCTGCCTCCGCACTTCTAGCTCAACTAGAGGAAGTACACGGTAGCATGATTAGCGATTCGTCGCACCTGTGGGCCTCCTTCAAGACTATGCTTGCTCAAAGCGCGCAGCAGATTGCTGAAAACATCAACATCAATACGCTGCCCGAGTCCACTATTGCATTCCCAGCCATCAATCTTGGCGAGCGACGCCTGTCCAGTGAGGTGCTTGCAAAACGCCCTGCCCTTACTTCGACTGGGACAAAGGGTGCTCGAGCGAAGAAGGCCGCCGATGTCGACTTCGCAATTACTCTGCGAGCTGCACGAGATCGTCTAGTCGATGCACATGCTGCGTGCGCTAGGAGTGGTCCGAACCATATTTTCCAGCAAGTTTCAATGGCTCTGGGTACAATCACTGTTCTCCTGTCGGCAGTCTCTGCAAGTGAGCTTGGTGGTTCTCTGCACCCATTGTACGCTGCGTACATGGGAGGTATGTACATCGCCTGATTCAGGACATACAGTATACTGACATTGCCAGAAATCCCAAAAACCAACGCGCTCAGACTCACGCAAGAGTCCGTCGAGGCAGAAAACGAGCAGCTATCACGAGATGCCTATCTACGCTGGCCAACTTCAGCTCTCTCGGACTTTACATCACCAACAGTGTCTGACTTCCAGAGAGAGTATATCGATATCATTCCTGCAACGTGGACGGCAATATCGCTGGCGTTGAACGAAACGCGTAACGAGCTCTATATTACGCGTTACGAGAGCGGGTTGTCCCCTTTTGTGCTTCGACTGCCATTGGCTCGACATGCGTCCCGTGACATGGACGAAGAAGAGTTCTCCTTTGAGGATGGCAAGAGGGATTTTGATGAGATCATCGAGCTCAGTGACTTTAGTACACGCACGGCGAAGGATATGACCTCGAGAGAAGCTCGACAAGAATGGTGGACGGAACGCGAGGCTCTTGATACGCGGTTACAGGAGCTTCTTTTGAACATGCAGAACATCTGGCTAGGCGGCTTCAGGGGCATCTTCTCTCAGCACGACCGACAGCCTACACTCCTCGCGCGCTTCCGAAAGTCACTGGAGAACATTCTGAACCAACACTTGCCTTCGCGGAGGAAGAAATCCCAGCAGAAGAGACCAGTCCTGGACACGAGAATTTTGGAGCTGTTTGTTGGTCTTGGAGACGCCACGGACGAGGACCTGGACTTGGATGAAGCGTTGATGGATCTCATCTACTTCGTTGTCGACATACTGCACTTCAACGGCGAACGCAATGCTTACGACGAGATCGACTTCGAGGCCATGGTTGTTGAAACCCAAGAGGCCCTACAGGCATATCACAGTGCAGCACACAAGACGTCGCAAGCCAACAAACACGTCATCCTCTTGTTGGACAACAATCTTCACAGCTTTCCATGGGAATCATTGCCGTGTTTGGAGACGTTGTCCATCTCCAGACTTCCATCATTGGCAGCTCTCCGCGAGCGCCTGCTGGCCGTGAAGTCGTGTAGCGACCAGCAACAAAGCGTACCTGGGCACTATATATCAGCCAGCGCCGGTGGCGCAAGTATCCTGAATCCTTCTGGTGACTTGTCCCACACATCAAAGACGCTGAAGCCTCGCTTGGACGAGTTACACGGACACTGGACACACATTGCTAATCGCGCCCCGGCCGAGAAAGAGTTTGAGGATTCGCTGCGAGAGAAGGACTTGGTGCTCTACTTTGGGCACGGCAGTGGCGCACAATACGTGCGTTCAAAAGCTGTGCGCCGCCTCTATACTGGACAGCATGATGATCAGGACAGGAAGCCTGGGTGTGCAACAACATTCCTCTTCGGCTGCTCATCGATACATCTCACCGAGAACGGCATATATGAACCATCAGGCATGCTAGCCTCATACCTCACAGCTGGTGCGCCCGCCGTCTTGGGCATGTTGTGGGATGTAACCGACAAGGACTGCGATCGGTTTGCTGTCAAGGCGGGCGAACTATGGGGATTGTGGCCCGAACCACAAGAAGAAGCTGCCACCGTGGCACCACCAAAGACACCTGGTCGCAAGGCAAAAGGCAAGAGCAGAGTTGCACAATTGGTGGACGAAGTCGAGGGCGCAAGAACACCGAGTAGCGCGAAGAAGGGCAAGAAGGCGAAGGCGATTGATGCAGAACCTGAACATGCAGCGTCTGACCGGCGCAGAGGACTGGGGCTGGACGAATGCGTGCGCGACGCTCGCAAAGCATGCGTGCTACGATACCTCAACGGCGCGGCGGCAGTTGTGTATGGAATTCCGGTGTACTTGGAGTAGACTAGCGCCACAAACGATAGCGCCACAAATAAGAACAAGGCTGCCAGTGCCAGGGGCCGAATTTCATCACTGTGCAGATCTCGCGACTTGGTCCATGCCAATACTTGGTTGCCGGCATGGCATCCGCTTTTTTTCTAATTTTGTCACGCCGACTAGCCGTTGCCAATTTGCACTCAGCCCTGTGACTTGTCGACTTTTGACACCGCTAGGAAGAAACCCTCTCCAGGTCCTGACACGACGGTTAGACTAGTCTGCGCGAAACAATGGGCTAACGTCAACCACGAGTCGTGGTTCGTGGTCCAAGTCGATGAAATGTGCACGCGATACAAATTCACGACGATGTGCACACCGCTTCACACGTCCTCCTATGCAAAACACGACTTGTAAGACGTGCAAGAACGCGGCACCGAGTAACAAACACGACATCAAGAATATCCCCACAGCCTAATTCCCTCCCGCGCCGATGATTCGCTCCATCTAGGCACCAACGCGCCTGCTGCCTGAAACTCCCCGCTGCTTCGGGAAGCGAAACAGTCATACCGTCCCTCTGCGTGGATCCCTTCCCGCGCAGCGACCGCTGTGGCTGTGCATGCGTGTATTTGCCTTGGCCTTTGCATACACTATGCTCTGGCGCGATGGCCTGATTGGCGGCTGGGACGGGCGAGTAGTGTATCTGCGCGGAAAGAGCACAGGAATGGTGCTGAGACGGGCAGGGACGCCGAGGTGGGAGGCCTGGTTGAAATGAAGGGTTCGTGAGGCAGTGTGTGGGACGCCTTAGTGTGGTATTTTGGGGGCGCGATGGTGCGAGAGAGACGGTTAAGACGGATGGTTACCACTTTTCTTCTGTGACCTCGATTACCTGCCCTCTCCTGAATTCATTTGTTGGACTCGAACACAGACACGGGAAGAGCGTTGTTTGTGGTTACGGGATACACACTTACACACTTACACACGAATATATACGCAAGCTACGAAGACATACACGACCCCTCGCACAACGCGACACAATACCACATCCCACGACCTACCCGCCCCAAATATCCAACCATGGTCCTCTCAACCATCGCCAACTGGGCCCTCCGCGCCGCACAAGGCCTCTTTGGCATCGTCATCCTCGGTCTCTCCGTCACGCTCATCCGCAGCCACCACTGGGGCGATCTGCCCAGCAGCCTAGGCTACTCCGCGTTCGTGGGCGGCATCACGATCCTCGCTGCTGGGCTGGGTGTAGTGGGGTCCTTTGTGTCGTTCCTGCAGGGATTCGTGGGCATGGCGATTGACGGCGTGGTGGCTGTTGCTAGTATTGTTGGTGGAATTGTACGTACTCCCCAATCACAGATACCCCGACATGAATTCAAGTGGGCCATGCTAACAGAGTTTAAACAGGTCCTAGTCGTCAAAACCAAAGGTATCGACTGCAGCATCAGCGACAAAGATGTAGGCAATTCATTCGACCTGGCGTATAACGAGCTCTTCAACGGTGGCTGCTACGACAAGAATTCGGGCCTCTGCTGGATCTACTCCCAGGCTTGGAGCCAGAAGAAGATGAGGCAGACGTTGGAGGGTCATTGCAAGGAGACCAAGGCGGATATGGTATTTATGTTCTTGACTGGTGGATTGTTCCTTGCGACTGCGTTGTTGTTGCTTTTGAAGCAGAGGAGGGGTTAGAAGGGTGGTGGTGCTGATGTAATGGATGGGTGGTAGGGAGTGTGGCTGGAAAGGATCGCCACTTGGCTTTGAGCATCTGACTGATGAGGACAGCGATGATGTGTTTTGTTTTATACCCTCTTTCGTTGGCGGTGTGGTGAAAATGATTCGGTCTTTAGCGCAACTGTCATGTAGAAGATCTAGAATACATTGAGTCATGATTTGGGAATACTAGGTCAAATGAATGTGACATGCTGCTCACGGGTGTAATGTGACGTTCCTGTCGTCTTTCGTCTAGAAAGGAGACCGACGCGTGTTAAGGTGACAGAGCGTTACGCCGTGCCTCGTGTGCCAGTGTGATTCAAAGTCGTGGTGGTACTACACTGTGAGGCGAACCACGATGTCGTGAGCCGTGTGTGATGGATAAATGAGGTATGAGAACGCGGTTGCTGGGAGTAGATGTGCAGTACACCGACGGCGGGAAATCGTTAATGCTTAAAAAAGGTTGCGGTGCTGCCATGATGCGTTGAGATAGTGCCAAATGCCTGCGATTGCTCTCGATCACCTCGCCTTCTATCATACTTTCCAACCAGACTTCGAGGCTGGACTTGCTCAAGATGTCGTCAAGGACCAACCTCTGGATCAACACTGCTCTGCGCGGTCTGCAGATACTTTTCGGTATCATTGTTCTTGGGAACTCTGCCACTCTCACTAAAGGCTTCTACGATGGTATTAACTCAGAAGGTCAAAAGGCCTTTTCCCGCGTTCCATTCATCCTTCCGTGGGCGAGCGCTGTCGGGGCCCTCACATTCATCGCGGGTGGTACCAATATCTTCATTGCCTGGACACATCATTTCCGGGAATACATCGAGATGCTCATTGATGTCGTCATAATTTTCGGGAACATTGTCGCCGGCACTGTAGGTAGTCAGTACGACTGTGTTTCCAAAACTAACATCTCTCAGCTTCTCTCGGTCAGAGTCATGGGCAAAAATTGTAACGACGAATCTGCTGAGAATCGATTGGGGCCTACAGGCAAATGGCCATACAAAGGAGGTCTTGCTGCTGTCGATATATTCCGCGGCGCTTGCTACGACTCCGGAGAAAGTAGAGCTTGCATGAACTCCGACTTTGAGGAGAGACATATCTGGTTGAACAAGCGGTGCAAGCAAAGTAACGCGGACTCGGCAGTCGTCTGGCTGACGGTGGCGCTTCTCATAGGAACACTCATTTTGACATATCTGCGCCGCAAGTAGAACCGATAGAGGGTTTAGACCGATGAGGAAGAATGCTAGATCTTTCCTCTGATATGCGGTGAAGGAGAGATGTTTTGAACTGGGAGTGGTCAAGCCTGCTGTTTCCGCGCCTGAAGACATGTACATTAGAAGAAAAACACACAAGAGATTGAGCGGTAGTAATCATAATATCATTCATTATCCTCACCACTCACTAAACGCCCGATCCCACAGCTGATATGCCTTGACCACCGTGCCCAGATTCCTGACTCCGCCTATGCAAATGCCCGCAAGTGTCACACTCCGCCTCGCTCCCTGCGCCTTCCCATGAAAATGTGCATCGTCGGAGGTTTAGACGGGGCAAGACTGTGGCATAGGTCAGCAAAGTGTCAGCGAAGGGTTCTGTCTCTACATACGCTTCCGCAAGAGCCGCAGGTCTTGGAGTCTCCGCTGGTGTCAGCGCCGCACTTGGGGCAGCTGGTGTGGAAGTTGACCATGACGGTGGTGGACTGCATCTCGACTGCTTTGGTGGCGTTTGTGTATTTGATGGAAATTGTTTTGTTTGCAAAGTTGTGGTTCGTGATAGCTTTGGTGAACTTTGGAGGGGTAAGTGGGGTTGATATAAGGAGTGGAGCTCCTGCAGAGTCCTGAGGGGCAGCTGCGACTGGGCTAGGTAGCTAATGCATGCACGGTCAGATGACAGACCATGTGGTAGGTGTGTTGGTGGTCGCTATTGGCGGGGAGGGTGGAGAGCGTGGGAGAGGGACCTCTCATGGTGATAGCGAAAATAAGAGAAACACGTCGGAAGTGACCGAGGAGTGTAGGAGATGTTCTTGCTACTCAGCCTAGTGTACATGACAAATGATCTGCCCGTTGATGACTGCGAACCATCCATCCTCCTTCTTCTCCATCTCCCGCCATGTAGCTGCAATCTCCTCGAGGTCCTGCTCAGAAGCGAACCCACTGTCGAGCGCCTTTTGCTTGTAGTCGCTCTGCACTGTTCTGTCTGCCCACAGCCCGCACCAAAACGCTCTCTCCTCTGGTGTGCTGAAGGTCCAGGTACCGACACTAGCCTCGATGTCCTCCCTCGGGAACCCAGCTTGTAGTGCTACGGCATGCAGCTGCCTGCCCATGTCTGGATAGGCTTTCAAGCCGTGCGCAACTTTGATGTACAGGTCTTTCCATTTATGCATTCCCGGATGTTCAGGCCACCAGTCCATGGCCATGTAGTTGCAATCGCGGACTGCGAGCACACCTCCTGGCTTGACAAGTGCCTTCATCTCCTTCATCGCCGCCAGTGGCTCTTGGAGATGCTGCAGGACCTGGTGTGCATGCACGACGTCAAAGCTTGCGGCCTCTACGGCGTCCAGTGATTTCCAGTCGAAAATGTCGCCCACTTCGAAGCGCACGTTGGTGACACCTTTCTCTGCTGCATGCTTCCGTGCCTTCTCGATCACTTCGGCAGAGGGGTCGATGGCGTATACAAGACCTTGTGGTACGCGGGACGCTAAGTCGACTGTGATTGTTCCGGGTCCGCAGCCAACATCGAGAATCTTGATAGAAGGATCATTGAGATATGGGAGGAGGTGAGGACACGAGTTCTCGACGGTGCGCCAGCTGTGTGAGCGCAGCACGGATGAGTGATGTCCATGTAAATAGTTTGCCATATTGAGGCTTGTCGGATGATGAATAGTGAGTTGAAGAACTAGTTCAGTTGCACAAAGTGGACTTGTTAGCAGTGTTGGTAAGACTGGGAGTTAAGGTTATGTAGGTTAGCTGAGGAAGCAGATATCCGAGTTTAAGACCGCTTCTTCCTCTTGCAAGCGGTGCCGGATACGCTAAATGCGTCATTGGAGACAATAAGATGCGGAGAAGCAGCACATATAGGGACTAGACGATTGGATGTAATGATGTCGAGCATAGTTCGAGATATGTGGCGCCGAACATCGGAGCGACCACGTTGATTAGTCATACACCTGCTATCCCTTCGATAAGACTCAGTATCTCCTTCTAGATATATCATTCTTGAAAACCAATGACGAGGCCTACACTATTTCTACAATCCATCTTGGTATCGTATTCATGTCGGGCCCGCACCCTTCAAGGCCACTCATCCACCTGCGGGTGAAAGGCCAAGGCAAGATCCGCATTCTTCTGCGTGTGTAGCAGAAAAATACTACGAAAAAATCTCAGAAGACAAGAGCAGAGCTGAATGAGAGAATATATCTAATCATAGTATATCTTATGGTAACGATGTCCAGACCATAATAGACGTGCGTCAGTACTATCACACTGTCACCTCATAAGAGAAAGGTTAAGGCATATCGCCTCTTGATCACAGCGCTTGATGCACGCAAATGAGACTAGTCACGCATCTCCTAATTATTCACATAGCAATCTTTCTTCGTGTGTCATTTATCTATCATCGTTTTCATTTCCATTTTCCCTGCTCTCCAGCACTTGCTACCGATCGGTACTGCCAGACTGCGCTTGCCGTACAACCACGGCAACCACGTGCTGGTATGGCGTCAACAGCCCACAACTTTCCTTCGTCTCCAACATCATCTCCACCTGGTCTGCCCTCTCAAGTTGCACAAGGACCACGCGCAGGCTGCAGAGTGCACTCTAGAGAACGAACCAATCGGCACGTTCCGTTTGCACTTCTGTGCCTTCACTGCGTTCCTTCTCTTATCTATACAGCAAACAAACAGAATTGTTATAACCCACTCAAACATTAATCTCCCGTCACCTCGACTTGTCCTCGGTTTCCACCTTCGAGACCCGCCGCCCAAAACAACAACTCTCAACCACCTTCGACACAACACGAAGACAGATTCCGCGATGAGCGAGCTCAAGCCGGCCTTAAAGCCGTACAACCTCGAGACAGCGCTGTTCGACGACTGCGGCGAGGACTGCATTGTGATCGACGTCAGCGGCGGCAGGCATGGGCCTTTCACTCCTTCACTGAGCAGCGTCGTCAATCAAGTCGACGGCTATCTGCAGCAGACGGATGTGCCGGCTGTTGCTGCAAGGAAGCTCTATGTTACAGGTCAATGGATCCCAACACCGCTCGAGAAGTCCTTAATTGGAGAGACAGGGGCGGTCGAGATCAAGGTTAGTCCTAGCATTCCGCTTGCGCGATCAGTCATGCAACCTGGTGTACATTCGCTGATCACCTGACTCGTAGGAATGCGCACACAAGGTTGCAGAGTGGAAAGAGGCCACGGAGAAAATTGGCAGTCTCTTGGAACAGATGGGCAGCTTGGAGGAGCTCACGTGAGTATTGCACCAAATCTAACGAGACTGTTACTTACAAGACTAGATGGTTCGCTGGTCTTCCCTTCACCGCCACGGTCTTCGAAAAGCTCGCAACTCCGCTCAAGAAGCTTGTACTTGACCTAGGCCAGCCTGTTCGCCTTGATGAGGATAGCTACACTGTCCACAGGTCTTACATCACTGCCAGTGAGTTGAAGCCGCTACTGGAACAAGTCAAGCTTAAGGAGCTTCGGCTCTTCAGTCTTCACGACTCTGTACAGTCAATCGTCTGGGAGACAGCCTTTCGCAACACCTCTGACGGCGGTATGTGCATTCTTGATCTCCAGATGGCCAAAGCGCCCATCGTACGCTCTGAGACGTGGAAGAAGGCCAAGGATGTGGCTGGTCTAACCGTTCCTACTGAAAAGGTCAAGGAGCAAGTCTACAAGGGCAAGGATGGCAAAGGAGTTCTGCACTATTCCATCGGTACTGGAGAGTATCTCGACGACTATAGTATCCGCAAAGCTCGCATCGCATCTGGCTTGGACGAGGCTACCCCCCTCCCACTGTGGGGTTTGAAGCTGGACGGTTTCGTTGTCGACTTTTTGCCCTTCGAGCATGAGCTGTCTGAACTTGTACTCGTGAGCTGTGGCGAGAACTGCATCGACGCAGGATTGCGAGCTCCAAAGGCTGTGCGTGCTCCGCTCAACAAGTGGAGCCGAGCAGTCAACAATGCCAAATCTCACTGCCTTATCCAGTTCCCAAAGTGGGCCGGTATCTTCGACGACCAGGGCGATCAGCGCGATCAGCTCGGCGTGGTAGTTCCGCAAGAGTTGGCCGTCTCGACATCCGTGGACGATATCTCGTTTTCGCCTGTTATGCAGCTGACGACAGATGCGCTTAACCTCAAGGATCTGGGTAACGCTTTGACAGATGCAAACACAGTCTCGCCAATCATGCAGCTCCCCACTGCCCAGCTTCCTCTTGAGACAGTCTCCAACAAGTCTGAGCGTGGCTCTGAAGTACCTACGCCTACCGACAACCGTCGTCTTACCCTCACGACCTCCCCTTCAGACCTCAGCATGGTCGTCGTCGATGGTACCGAGGATTCGCTGTCTCCTACGTCTACCCTCAGCAGCTTCGAGCATGTTGCCTCGCCATCTCTTTCCGAAAGCTCAGCGACTCTCACGCAAGAGGTGAACAAGACGGTCCAGAAGTCCACCTTGGCACATAAGGTAAGGAGATCCATTGACTGGCTTCGGTCTTCCTCGTCATGATTCTGTACTATTATTCCTATCTGGGGCTGACACGTGGATCTGGAGGAGGGCTTGTGAGGGCAAGATTGATCTGGTCTTGTGCTTTCTTGACTTCTTCACTTCACTTCTACATAGGGATAAGGGACGATACCGATATGGAATCTTGGACGTGAGGGAACACTGGGAAGCTAATCTGGAGTCTGGCGTGGCGGAACGAGGCGTTGGATGGAGACTTATACTCGGCTGTCACTGGCATTGCTTGGAGGAGTACTCGGCACATCGCATACGGCGTTGCTCGAAGGACACATGGCACACGATTCTGGGAGACACAATTCAGTATGGAAACCTGGCGTTGAATGACTCGAACCGAATCAATTTGGTCATAATCGACTCTTTCTTTCTCAATTTTGCATGTGATGCTTCAAACTACATACTCCCGCTAACCTCAACCTTGCTATCCATATGATACTGCTAATACCAACCTTCCCACGAACTGTTTACGAAGCTATGATACAAACAAAATACACCCCTACGAATCCCTCCTCCGCCTCGGCGCTTCCCTCGACCGCGACCTCGACACCGAACTACTATACCGCCTCTTCCTCACCGGCTCCGGACTCCGACTGTCATCACCCTTGCCCTTCCCCTGTCGCGCTGGAGGCGGCGACGCCGACGCCGAATTCGAAGCTCGTCGCCCGCGCTTGGGTCGTTCTGGGGACACAGAGCGGTCGGACGAGGGTGCGCGACGGCGGCGAGGGGTGTCTGGGGAGACGGAGCGGGAGGAGGAGTAGGAGCGGCGTTTTTGTTGTCGGGGAGCAGGGGATCGGGAGCGCGAGTCTGAGGGGCTGCGGGCGCGGCGTTTGGGGGGAGGGGAGCGCGAGCGCGAGCGGGAGGAGGAGTAGGTTCTCTTTGCTTTGGCGGTGCCTTTGCTGCGAGGTGCGGGGGAGCGTGAGCGCGATGGAGAGCGAGAGGCATCGCTGTATGAGGCGCTGCGTCGGCGGCCGCGGGTCTTGTTGCGGGGCGGCGAGACGCTGGAGGAATATGAGCGGTCTCGTCGACCTTTGTTGCGGGCGGGTGAGACGCTGCGAGAGTACGAGCGCCCTCGTGAGCTTGATCGTGATCTGGATCTCGAATCGCGCACTCGTTGCGGCGACCTTGACCGTGAACGAGAACGTGAGTAGCTCGAAGAAGTATACGACGAGCGACTAGACACACTCCTTGAGTCGTCCGAATCGCTTTCCGGTTCAGGCAACGGCTTGGGCTTTGGCGCAGCGTTCTTGAGCCAGTCGCGCATGCCCTCGGTGAGGACACCCATGCCAATGGCTGTGAAGAAGTTGATAGAAAAGCGGGTCTTGGACTGGTCGTCTGCGTCGGCCGGGAACACACCCGTAAGGCTCTCTTGCAGCATGGGGTCCTTGAAGCGTTCGACGACGGTCTTCTGGCCAAGGGATGCGAGGAGCTCTTCGAAGAGGATTTTGATGAAGATACGCGAGCTGGAGGTTGTGTCTTCTTCGTTGAGCTTGATGACCGAGAAGACGTGCCAGTTGATAGCATCGGATGCGAGGAGATGGGCGAAGAATTGGGCGATGATGCGAAGGCGATTGGTTTCGAAGCGGTGGATTGTCTCATAGTAGGTGGCAAATCCCTCTTCAAAGAGGTCGGTCCACATGCGGTTGAGCTTGCAGAAACGCTCACCGATCATGCCGTAAAACTTCTCGTATGTGCGCTCCTGGCTCGCGCATTCGACAATCATGGTTGTGAGTTCGTTTTCCAGGCCGTGTGGCAGGTTGATGCGCATTAGCTTGTGACAACATTCCTCGAAGCCACCACTGCTCTTGATCGTGAGGTAGATGGTTCGGCGGAGGTTGACGAGGTCAGCGTTCGTCTGATCCTTGATGTCCAACTGCTTCTGCTCTTCATCTTCCTCGTCGTCAGAGGATGCATCGGTGTACTCGTCCTCGTCGCTGCCCTCCTCTTCTCCCAGAATCTCTGCCTTGATCTTCTGGTATTCGGCCTCGTGCTCCTCGTACTCTGCGTCGAGCTTGAAGATGTTCAATCCGTCCTCAACCTTGATATCATCCTCCAGCGTATGCCTGTGTGTGATCTGATCCTCCTCTTCCACCAAGTCCAAGTCCTCCTTGATCGCAGGATGCTCCTTGTATTTCGTGCGTCGGACCTCGAAAAGCACCTCGATCATGTACTGCGTGCGCTTGTCGATATCGGCTTCATGGAGGATGTTGCGCAGCTGGTCGAAGATGGCGTTGGCAATAGCTGCGTTCATCTCATCGAGGAATGCGCCGACCTCCTTCATGATGCCGACAGCAATCTCCACCGAGTCGTCCGAGGGCTTGTTGAGCAGGAGCAGCAGAATCTCGGCGATCAAGACTTCGTGCACCACCTGCGTGTTAACCAAATGCGACAAAAACATGGTGCTTGCCAGGCACACCGCCTTGTCGTTGCGCCTGAAGCTCTTCCTGAACTGGATAATCAACCTGCGCACAAGCAAGTCTCCGACCTGCGGCAACTTGGTGTTGACGATGGCGACCATGGCTCCGTAGATGGGCGTGAAAGGCAAACTGGCAGCCTGCGCCTTCATCATGGCGCGACAAAACAGGCCACGCCCCCGAATCAAGTTCTCGCTGAACAGCTCGGGGACGATCATCTTGATGTTGGCCGTGTTGGTCTTGTTGATGAGACCCTGGATCGACTTCTTCAGCGCCTCCCACGCCATGCGCTGGAACTCTGCCGACTTCTTATCCGTGATCTGCTTCTGCATTTCGCGCAGGCGCGCAGGCGGGATATATGCGCCACCAGCGCGCGTCTTGGAGTCATCGACAGGCAGCTTGCGACTTGCGCTGAAGGCGTTCTGGAACAGCTTCAGGCGCGAGTCGTCCGCGGGTAGGTCCTCGGTCGTTGGCTTGCGACCGTTTTCATCGTGTCGTCGCCCATTTCCCCTCTCCCGTCGCGGCCTCTCGTTCCTCTCGCGTGGTGCTTCATCGTCATGCTTGTCCTCCCGCCTCGGCCTCTTCGATGGCCCAGCTTGTGATGGCGAATGGTCACGTTTGCGCGGCAGCTCCGGCAGCTCGGGTTCCGGCGACGGCAGGCGCACAGCGGATGCGACCTCCATGATGAGTGTGGGTTGTGTTGAAGCGTGCACAACCGAAGTTGTGGTGAAGGTGATGATGCTGCAGCGAGAAAGTTTAGCTTGCCCCAGCGACGCGAAGCGGCGCAATGGACCGCGGTTTTGCCGACCCCTGCTTGGCATCTGCGGGAAGGTGCCAGCTGCTCCCTACCATCGCTGCTCGAGTAAAGCACAATTGCACTCTCTTTCACTCCTTCAGCAGTCACTCAAGATGGTGAGATTTCATAAAGATACCTATATTGTGTACACGTGCTGACAGTGTCCCAGCTCGACCGCCTCGTGGGCCTCAGCATGCTCATCGCAGCAACCTCCATCTTCGTCTACTACACCGTCTGGACACTTTTCATGGTACGACTAGACCAGTAATCGAGCGATTTGTTCAAGAATCGCCCCAGTAATCTCACCTACTGACTTATGTAGCCATTCGTCGATGACGACCACTTCCTCCACTCCTTCTTCCTCCCCCGCGAGTGGGCCATCCGCATCCCTGTGATCCTTATCATCCTCGGCTCCACCGTCGTCGGGAGCTTCCTCTCCGTCGTTATGATCAAGAGCAATCGCAAGAAGGCACTCAAGGCTCAGCAGAAGAAGGCTTCATAAAAATGTTGTATCAAGGTGGAACCAGGAAAAGGGGTGAACGGCGCATGGGGGGTTTATACGGTGGACATGAGAGCATACCGTCATTCAGCATCAATATAATGCAATTGTACGCTTAAACTCCACCGTGGCATCGTGACTCCCAGTGCTGCCTACATGACGGAGCAATTCTCTTCGGTAACCACAACTGGACCTTCACCTCCGTCTCCACCGCCTTGCTGTGCGGCGAGATGTCGAGCGAGCTGTGCAAAGACTGCTTGCTGGATACTGTTAGCAGGATCAGTTGCCGCAGCTTTCGTACAACTACTTACCGAGATGAAGTAGTCTTCCCTACCACCTTTCCGGTCCATGTCATTTTGCGACGTGATTTGGTAAGCCTCGTGCATCCGCTTGCGACTTCTCAACCCTTTGTAAGCCACTTCATCGTCACTGTCACTCTGCTCTTCGACAGCACGCGCCTCAGCAGTACTCGCTTCGCCATCGACGTCGTCATCTTCGTCCCGCTCAGCAGCTTGTCGAGCACGTCTTCGACGGGCCCATGCAAGACTCGAAAAGCCTGGGTCAGCGGACTGAACCCCTATTCCCTTGCGCGCATTGTACTGATCGCGAGCATCTGGCGAGAAGATCTTGATTGTGTGGTCGATACCGGAGACAGCTATGGTTGGTTCATAGGGATGTCCTGCTACGCATTAGCTTGAATCAATCAACACACAACTCGACACTTACCTTGGACAACATTGACAACTTCTCCATCACCCTCGAGAATGTTGACCAGCTGTGTAGTCTTGCGATCCCAGATGAACACATGCCCAGAATCGCTGCCACTGACAACGTAATCGTCTTGCAGGCCAAAGTAGTTGACATCTTTGACCGTCTTGACATTGCAGTGGCCAGTGTACACTCGTGTGTGAGGTGCGCAAGGCACATCTCGCTCCACCTTCTCTCTCTTGAACCTGCTTCGACCAATTTCAGAGCTCCATAGCATGCGTCCGCTACTTGTACGTCTTAGACCTTCGCCATCTGAGTCTACTTCTTCGCTCTCGTCATCTTCCTCCGATGAAGTAGCGTCATCATCGTCTTCGCTGCCCTGGTCATCCTCATCTTCTTCATCTTCCTCTTCTTCCGTGAACAGGTCTGCAATCTCTCCAGGTATTACCGCAGATATGTCATCAACTTCTGTACTGCTTCGCTGAACTCGAACTCGTCTCGTCAATGTCGCGTCGGTAACCGGCCCTTCATCATCAATTGTGTCAATGTCTGTGTTTTGTTCCCGCATGGCTTGTTCTTCGGCCCTGGATTTATTGTCTGCAATCCCACGGCCACCAAACGCGCGGTCCACAAACTTGAACTTGATGTCTTTTGAGGCATTACGCAAGACACCTCTTCCGATTTGGTGTGCCCACCGTCTCTTCGCAACATGTCTGTCTTGAACATCGGCGGGGAGAGATCGATCACCAGAAGAAGGAACCACCGCACCAGTCAAGTCAGCGAACGGAATCTTGATAGTTTGTGCAAAGGCAAGCACAGCTGCCATTTCCGTGCTATACAAGACGCGAGTGTCATCGGTCTCGAATCTTGACACTTCGACGTCGACAATGGGCTCATCGCTCGCCAGGTCCAACAAGTATGGAATTATGATATCGCCGATTGCGTCCATATCTGAATCTTGTGGACAAGGACATCGAGAGCTGGGGCTGCGACTCGAGAAACCTTCCACGACCGCGCTAGGCCCACTGTCAAGCCACAGCAGAATAGCCTTGAGAAAGTCGTAACCAAACTGTTCTTGTTGCGGAAGTTCGCGCTCGCGTGGGGCGGGCTGTATCGAGGCAAAATACTGTGTGATCATCGCATCTGAGCTGGCACCTATCAACAACTGCCCGCCGAGTACTCGTGCAAGAGTACCAGTCGCTTGTATGAAGCGACGAGAAGCTGCACGATCATCCCTTAGCTTGTTCTGAATAGCAACATCCACAGGATCCGGATCGACAGGATAACCCCACGTTCGCGCGATATCGTCTATATCTGGTAGTATCGAATGGACGAGACCCAAGATGGACGTGAAGGCAAGTTTGAGTCCAGTCTCGCCATGTTCCGCAAGATCGAATATGCGCTTTCTAACAGTGACAGTGGTCTTCGCAATGCGATAATGATCTGTCGAACGAAGGTCGTTCATCTCTTCCCGAGACATGCCACTCTCCGCTGGAGACTCAATGCGGATATCTTCTGTTTGACCATTCTCGTACCTGACGCGTAAGGCCAGGTCTTCTTCAGAGCTCTCGGTACGCTGTCGCGATTCACCTCTCTCTACGGCGGCCTCAGAAGGTGTGGTGGACTTGGGCCGCTTGCGCTTCTTCATCTTGCCCTTCGCACGATTGCTCGAATCGCCGTTCATCACGTTCGTAGTCTTGAGCTCTTCACTGGCATCTGGTGTCCGTAGCATATCGAAGCTATATATGTGATCTTGAGACCAGCTCACGATGAGTTCGTTCGGATGCGCATCACTTATCTTGCAAGCCGTTATGTGACCTCCGTCATTGCGGCGCATGCGGTTCTTGCCATGAGGCGCGAACTTCTTGACGCATTGAGTAGCCTTTCCAAGAAGTTCGTCGTCATGATCGCTCCAGGTTCCTGGGCTAGAGAGCCTGGATCCGCGCTCGGCATCGCGATTTCTACCAAGCATGCGCCGATCGTGTAAGAAGCAATGCAGATGTGCACCACCAAGGGCAATGTAGTGAGGCTGCGAAGGCGAACATGACACGGTGTTGAGGTCAAGACCATAACGACCATAAGAGATTAACGGAGGCGGTGCACTATCGGAGCCATTCTCATCTCTTGCCCACAGTGGTAACCTGGTGTCCTTCACTCGAGGATACGCTTTGGATGGCTGCCGAACGTCCCATTGTCGGACGTCACCGTCATTTGAACACGTCAAGAAATAGAAGGGCGTGTCCTCAGTCACGATGCGCTTGACCGTGTCGGTATGACTGCGAAACACTTTCGCATTTGTGTCTCCTTCCGTGAGCGTAACGCCATCGCGTGCCATGGAGATGCTTCGCCTTCCGCCACTTGTTCTGCTGCCAGAGCTTAGAGCTGAGTGGCCGCTATGTTCAATGTCGAAGATGCGGACATCATCTGTGGCGGATACGATGGTGCGGTCGTTGGAGTAGGGCATGAACTTGACGGAGAAAATGTTGCTCCGATGGCCTGTCAGGATCGAGGTAGTAAGATTGAATTGCGACGTAGAGGATTCGGGGTGATAGGAGTGGATGTTGATGCGATGGTCGTCTGAGCCTGATGCGAGCAGCCGTCCAGACGTTGACCAACTGAACAAGTCAGCTTCCAATCTTCTCACGTTGACTAAGTCTGAAGTACCTCAAAGCGTTAACACATCCATTATGGCCCTCCAGCTCATTGACAATGTCGAGGTTGTCAACCCATTGCCGATCGCCGTAAATGCCTCGAATGCTCGTGTACTGCTTGGGTCGTTGGCCGACCTCTCTCTGCAGCAGCCGATCAAAGACCGTATACTTCATCGTGAAGTACTGTTCGGCGGTTCGTAAACGGTTGGTGTTGCCTTCTGTTAAGCGCGTCGGGATATTGGCGCGTCGAAGAGGCGAATGTGAGAGTGTCACAGTAGGTACAAATAGCAGCTAGGGATAGCTGCAGATCAGTCGGGCGGGAATCGTCTGGCCAAATGCGGACTCTTGTGAAAGGGGCAGGCACGCATGTCGGCGCCAAACGCACAACAATGTTGAGGATCCGAGAGGAGCTGTGTTTGACTGTCCACGAGGTTGAGGTTTGGATGACGAAAGACCCACCAGGCGGGAAAGCTAACGTTGGACCGCACCCCGCGCCGCCGACCAACCCTTGTTCGAGGCAAGCTTCACTCTCCCCTGGCCATTAATAAGCAATTTGAGTAAAGGATGCGGCAACACTTCAATTGTTGGAATTTAAAGGCAAGAGAATCAATCGCGCATGATCGTTGGTGTTTTGTAGTAGGATTAAGGTCCTACTGCACACTGATTGCAGGCGGCACACTAGGATGAAAACTACTTTACGTAGTCGATGTCTCTGATTTCTTGACCGCCTCCGTCCTGAGAGGCATCATGATTATCTTGATTATATTATCTCATCTATCTTGCACAATTGAGCGGCCTGAGGAATAAATGCGCAGATCGCTTCAAAGTTCGCTAGCAGCGCAGCATGACTCGCCGCAAACTGAGTAAGATCTCATGATCGAGATGTCTTTGGACCAGGCTGATTCTAGCTATCGTGATTGAAACATTGTATCCCCAAGGAAGATCCGATCTGTTGAGAATATAGTGTGGGCCGCTCTCGATTTCCGCACAGAACGGCGACCATCGCATACTGTGAGTTTGTGGTGAGCTTGAATATGATCGTACTACAAGAAGTCCGATCACTCCAGTTGAGAGCTTTATTCGTGCAAGCCAACACATCAAACGTGCGACTTATAAAGTGGTGATGTGTTAGACCTTGGTGTTCCAATGGCTTCGAGTATTCGGTCGAGTGACTCTGGACGTTCGCGTAGGATATCCCATTCTTCCCGATACTTTACCTATAATTCGAGTTGGGGTGTCAGTGTTCGCTTTACGTCTTCCAATGCACGTGGCGGGGCGACTTACCATCATTGTCCCTCCAAGCGTGGTCCCATTCAAGGCGACGAATCCAATATCCCTTCCATGGTCATTCTGAAGCATGGTCCCTTCAGACCGCCGTGGTAAGATTGCCATGCCAGAAGTTGTCATGGCCAAATTGTAGCTGATAGGCATGTCACCGCCATCATCAGGATGCAGGGTGAGTTCGCCAGGCCTAGATGCGATGAATTTGTCGACGGCACTTTTGGCTGCCTCATAAAGCTCATTGTAGATGCTCAGAATGTCAGAGCCAGATGGATCAGAGCTGAACTGGCGGGCAAAGTGGACAAACGGCAAACCATGATTTTGTAGCAAACCAGAGTCCTCGTCTGTCAAGTCAGCTAATAACTTAATCGTACGTGGGTAATGAAGTCCTCCGTTCGTTCATAGTGCTTTCGGGTCGGAGGAGACAGCTCACCTTGGCTCGAAGCATTCTTGCCGGACAAGACAATGTCCATCAGCAGGTCCCAGCTGCTGGTCGCCTCACCATGGTGCATGCTCTCGACTGGCAGAAACTGCAGATGTCTGTGAGGTTGGCTGGCCCCACTGTGGTCACCGGAATTGAAGAAGGCAAACAGCCGCTGCTGCTTGCTGCCCTGCTCCGTTTGCCATGCTTTCAAGCAAGCATAAGTCGCTTCAAGGTCGTCCTGTTCCAGTACGTGTGTTTGCTTCTTGTTCGATTTCGTGGCAAGTATGAAGTGTCCTGCTATTATTGGGAACTTGTTCAGAACCAAAATATGGGTGGGGTTGGAACTCGGGATGCTGGCGATGTGGAGTGATTCAGGCGGGCTCTCGAAGGGATCAATCTTCTCTTGCTGTTTGGCATCGTCATTTTTTGGTGTAGGCTTCTTCGCAAGAGACGGGCAAAAGCGCAGTTGGAACTGGCGTAGTATTAGATGCTCATTACTGCGATGTGCCGCGATCGGAGTGCATACCGGAATGCCGGATGACGTACGAATTGTCGCTACTTCAGTTGCAGAGTAGAGCAAGCTTGAAGAAGCTCTGGCCGAGGCGAACTTGGCCTCTACAAGGCTGGACAGTGCTTCGGAGAGCCCGAGCAGCATTGTCAGTGGATTGTGGAAGTGCAGTTCACAGAGAGGTTTGGGAAGGAGCGAAGGCCGCCTCGGAAAGCGGGCGCACAGACTTGGACACTGGAGACGTCAAGTCGAGTCGAGTCAGACTTCATCACGGCATCCTTTTCATCAACAATTCAACATTTATCCAATGCATTGAAAACTATTCATCTTTAACGCCGTGCACCTTGCACCATAAGAGTTGAACATGAAGAGAACGCCTTCCACACGTCCCTCGACGTTATACAAAAGAGAATCCAGAAAGCAAGAAACGCAAGCAGACCAGCAACGGACATCAACATAGTAAAATCGCCTTCAGCTTCTCACAACCGGTCCCTCTTCGATGACAGTGATGCATCGCGGCATCGTGGCAACGGTCAGTGGACAGCGGCACCGTCGGTTTCGTGAATGCGGCGAGGTGCGTCTAGGAGTGTGACCGAGATTCGTGGATGTCCGTGATAATGTCCTCAGCTTTTGAGCAGCGGATGATTCAAAGGTCTTGAAAGCGCCAGAAAATGCATGCAAAATCCCGCAACAAATATGCCTCCCACAGAATAATAGGACAGTATATGAAAAGAATCGGTATGAAAAACTCCAGAGAGCGAAGAGAAGGTTGGAAAGGCCCATGAGGTAGAGCGGGCTGCCTGTTGCAGCTTCGACATGAAGGTGGCCCCGGCGGGTCCAGGCTGCACTTCTTCTCCGCTTCCAGTTGCTCGAGGATATCGGTTTCGTTCAAAGCGACGAAGGGCATAATACAGAGCGCAGCAGAACGACGTCTTAAAGCTCCTGGTGGAGCTCCACCCACTTCTTCTTACAAGTCGCGTTGCCGAAATGATAGGAGCCGCCGTTGCGGTGGACCGCATCCGCAATCTTTTTCCACTGGACCTTCGCCAGACGCTGGTCGCTGGTCAACGACTGATGGAAACTGGCATCAATGCGATTGAGGTCTCCCATGACGAACTCGGTCAACAGATCAATCTACACAATCGTTAACGGCGCCGAACCTTGAGGATCGCGAGCAAACCTACGTCCTTCTGGCGCCAGACCGGCTTACGCACACGGTCCTGTCTCGCCTTGGTCAAAGAGCGATAGCGACCTCGCAGAGTGGACTCTGCGCACTTCTTGTGCATCTTCTTCCTGATATCCTTGTAGGTCAAGCCGTTTCTCTTGCCTTCAAGCAGGATGGCGTCGTCTGCTTGGCGCTGGGCATGGTAGTCCGCTGTATTCTCCGGATCTGAGAGACCTTGACCAATCTCTCGCCTTGGAACACTTCTATGGGAACCGCCATGGAACGTGGTAACAGATGACATGCCACTGCCTGCCCGTGTCTGTTCTCGGTTTGGTAGACCATGAAAAGGGTTGCTGCTGGCCATGAAGTTGTTCGATCGATACACCGCGGCGCCGTGCGAAGGGCCTCCATGGAAGCCTGACGAGAGATCTGGGCTACTCTTTTGTGAATAAGAGTAGTCCGATCCATGCTGACTCGTATCAGAATAGATAGCAGGCAGTCCGTGGAAGTTCTGGCTTGATTCGATCGACGAAGCCATGGGCATAGGCATGCCAAGACCATGCTGTGGCAGGCCCGAGAGATTGACGCTTCCGTCATGCTCCATACTCCATGTTGTTGCATTTGGCGAAGACGCTTTGATAGCCGTGTAGGGCTGCGCGCTACCACAGCTCCAGTCGCTGAGGTTGGAGGCCGCACTCGGGATCGACTTGGGAGTGAATGGCTGCGCCTCTGAGGGCTGTGTCTCGCTGTTGTAGCTCCTCGGGGACAGCGATTCGTTTGCACCTTGTTCGAACGCGTCGCTGGTGCTGCCAGAGTGACTGAATGACGCAGGCGTCGGCCACGACACTGCGCATCCCATTGTGCCGTTGGCACCAAGCCGGGAGGCTGACTGTGGATACACAAGAGCACCATTGCCATACGAGCCGTCCAGCTGCGGGATATTCTGTTGCATATGCAGCCGCCCGCTCCCAGCGAGACCATGGTTGAGTGCCACACCATTAGTCCAATGACGATCACGAGGAAATGCTGCGGCAGAGGCTCGCTGGCCAGCATGTGCGTCATCAGGCTGCATGCTTGTCTGGTACTGCTGCCATTGCTGATGGTCCAGGCCCTGGTCCGACTTGTACTGCTGCTGCATTGCCCGGTTTAGCCTCGGTGTTGCTCGCGGGCATGGAGCACTTACGGTGTAGGGTTGCGCCATTGCTTGAATGTGGCGGTAGTTGCCGAACAGTTGGGAGCGCGCAGACGTGCCCTGACGAAGGCCGACGGTGGGTTGGAGTGGCTGCGAGTTGTGGTCGTAGAAGCTGGGGTCCGCAAAGCTTTGGTGGTAGTGAAGGAGACTTGCTCGAGCCATGTCGCTGCGCGCAGCACGCACACCTTATACAGGATCCGATTCGATTCTGCCGGCAATCTTACAACACCGCCTTGGGCAAGTGGATGTGAATAGCGAATCGTGCGGTTCAGTCAAGGGAAGAGAGCGTGAATGCGGGTTGCGGGGTGGGCGAGGTACGGAGACAGCGACGTGAACGCTTCACGACAAGACCCACTATCATTCGTCAAGCGCGCCTGACCGCACTTCACAGAACAGCGGTAAGTTTCGGGCCTCGAATTACGTAGGTCGGGTGAGGTCCCAGCTAGCGGGTCGCAGCCAGCACACTTCGAGCGCTTCAATCTTATCAAGAAAGCTGAGTGGAGCAATGCTGTGGAGAAGGTGAGGTCGAGAGTTGCTCTCTATATGATGCAGTAGCAGATCCGCGCAAGTATCTGGACTGACATGTTCATCAGCGCACTAAATTGGTAACAGTATCGAAGCGCCCTCACCAATATGCCACGCGTCGAAGCAATTAGAGGCTGCCTAGGAGCCGCCGGTGATGATTCAAAGGGTATGCGCAAACACACTACGGCGATGTTAGATCCGCAACTCGTGGAGCCTGTCTTCTGGCTGTCGTAGAGGGAAACGAACAAGTACTGATGAAGTGCGCGAACAGCAAGACAGTGTGCGAATGACAGCCGAAGCCCGTGTCGAAATATTAGTCTACTGAGACATGAACCACTGAGGTGAGCGACGTTTTGTGTTGGTCTTGGTCTCAGACAATTTACATTGGTTCCTCCTCGCACAGCGACGTCCGTTTGAGGGCGCCACGCCTACATATCAAAGTACCAGGGTATGCGGCCTGAGCTCTCGGGTGAGGTCCACATCCCTCACTGCCTGCCATGACACCAGCCGCGAGCATACGCGGGAAGGTGTGGGACTATCATCTTCGGGCGGCCCATGTCGAATCTACGCCAGCGATGTTCTTGTCAAGATCAAACATGGTCGATGTAGTAAGGCGATGATAAGGTAATAATAGTCCTCTTGCGTGGCTAGCTTGATCCGGATGCACAGCTGCTCAGCCTTGCTGAGTGTATCAAGCTGTCCTCATGGCTAACAGCTTGCCGTCGTGGACCATCATGCTTGAGCTAAATATGCTTGCTCTAATCGAGCTAGCTGAGTTGGCCCAGCGCCGTGTTTGGTTTGACGTGCATAACACAGACGGGCTCTCGCATGACAGATCTTGGCAGCAGTCCTCTCATTGAACCATTCGGTCTACGACAAGCCGCCATGCATCTACCAGCTGCGAACCTCACCAGGAACAAAAGCCACTAGATGCTTCAGCCTCTCACCCCAGATATGCTGCGGGTTGCTGCAAGGTACATGCTTGATCATGCATGGATGGTTCGCCACTAAAACAACAAGCAATCAGTCCTGGGTTCCACAGTCGAACACGACACTACAGATCTACTCACATCTCGGGACCTTCCTGCCGATCGTCCTTGTGGCGATACAACATGCTCGTCACAGACGCGGGCCACTGCAACAGCGACTACGCCGCTCACTGAGTCGCAGCTTCGCCCGTGCCATGAGAGATACACGAATTTCCATTATGAGACGCGTCGCACAAAGGCTGACGAATTAGCGAGTAGTGCTGTTTCACACGGGTGTGTGGCCCCGGCGGTCATGTGCAACCAATGCGACCTCAGTTGCACAGAACGTTTATGACATGAGGTGAGAGTCAATGGGATATTGGCGCCTGCCAGAGCAGACTCGACTTTGGGAAACACTATGCCTAATTAGTTGCCCGTGACGGGCAACTAATTAGGCATAGTGCGACTGGAGGCTATGCATGGACAGTAGTGTCCAGCCAAGATCGGGCAACGGCAGGGGCTAAGGTCGATGCCGCTGACATGACAAGCCGCTATAGACTTCAGACTCTCTGCTTGGGACATAAGCAACGGGTGGCAAGCAGATGCCGTTCAATAGAGGCCAATCATCGTCCATCTTTGGTCGTGCGGATCGCAAAGCTGCAGCATGCAGCAGACAGTGTACGAGGACAGCGGCCAATACTAGGGGAATATGGTTGTATGCATCATGCAGCTATGAACACAAGCATATGGCTCTAGGGACTCGAGGTTCTTTGAGATTCAATGAGGAGGTGCAGTGAATAAGGATAGACAAGCACAATGCGGAAGCCACTACTATGTGCACCACTTCGTAGACTTTGCTGGACAGCACGAGCGCCAGGTACATCCACTAGACTCAAATCTTTGCCTTTTCAATAGACTGCTCTGGCGCCTTCAATTCGACATCCTGCCATGGGAGGGCGAGGAATTCCCACATGTGATGGAACCTGCAACTTGGTCAATACGATCCACTTTCACGGTCTCTACGCCCTCTCGTTCGTCATGTCTCGGATCTTCATACACCTCAAAACGCTTCCGCCGGTCCCCGACGGGAAGGCGCCTGATAGTCGTCACAAAACCCAGGGAGATGGTCGCATACGTACCGATCGCTGCCGAAGAAAGGCTCCACTTCTCCTTTTGAGTTACGCACCACGAACCATGGGCAACCGAAAGCTCCAGACTCGAGCGCCTCCTTGGTGTTATCATTCAGACGCTGCTTATACGGCGCACTGTTCGCATTGCTGAGGATGTCTTTGACTTCGCTTTCGCTGAAACGTTTCGAAAGAACGTGACCCAGCAGCTCGGGCTTGCTGACATCTAGTCCCTCCTCCCACATGCCGCTGTAGATGTCGAGGAAGGCTCGGACGAACTTTGGTGCATGCGCCTCCTTCATGTAAACCAATGCTCGTTGAGGCAGCAGTGACAAGATGGGGAAGAAGTCCGGAGTCTTGATATTCGGCACGCTAAAGTATCGCTTCGCTCGCGCGCTGTCATACTTGCTGTAGGCTCCTTTTGCAGGGAGTGTCCACGGTGGCTTATTACCTGCCTCCTGTCAGGGCTGTCGTCGGGTAGTGGCAGCAGCGCTGCCGATCGGCACAAAGCTGGAGAGAAGGGAGACTCACCACTGCCAACATTGATGCCGCCAAGGAACACGGGAACTATACTGCTTGCTGTTAGTATAGGGTATGTGGGATGCAGCGAGGCTGGCGAGCTGGAAATGAGGTCGAGTAGTACGTGCGTCTCTCGTTTCACCACCGCCGGGTGGCTCATGCGAGCGTGCGATCATGCAAGGGATCCACAGCACCTTGCTGCGGATAGCTTTGGAAACAGCCACAGGGTCTTGTTTTGGGGTCTTCTGTACTACAACTCGAAACCCCTTGGAGATCGCTCGCAGATGAGAGCTCGCAGCCGCAAGAGGCCGGGAAAGGGGCCTACTCACTCGATATCCACATTGTGTGACTTCAGTTTATCCCGGTTTCGCTCGAGGTGTAGTAGACCGAAGTACGAATATGGCGAGACTGCTCGATGGTCAGCTTCATGTGATAGGTCGATGATTAGGACCATTGGTCGTTACCGCAGTCCAGGTACGCAGTAATTTTGGCTGACATGACTGAAGAGATCGTCAAATGATGAGAAATCACATCATCTGAATACTGGCCGGAACGTTGGCTTTGACTTGCAAAGATGGCTGGGGTCATACGTGAGGAGGGCTTGGCAGCCGAGGTCCATTCGGAGGATGAGCAGCTGCGATCACGACCACCATCAGTAATCATCTTCACATCTCCGCCAAACGATTTGCGAGCCCCGAGATCCCCGCACGACACTGGAGAAGCTTAAGTAGGGAGCAAAAAATATTGCGTGTCAAATGAAATGATACTTCACGTTCATCTTGGCTTAACATTCCACCCGGATCGTGCACATACGCATTGAGTTACTGGAGAGGCAGAAATACAGCAAAAGAGAATATTTGAGCGCTCCGCGATTCAAACGCGGAACTTTTGCAAGTCTGGGTGAGCCTCGCTCTTTACCTGCTACAGAGAGCAGATACACAGTACGGTTAAGTGCTGGAAGTTAGCCCACACCGCGAACCTTCAGATCGCGAACATCTTACCACTGGACCAAGCGCTCTTGAAGTCTGTTCATGGTTTTATGACCATTTGGATCATATATATAACCTTGTGTGATCACTATACTGTATCGAGAGATTCAATCGTCACCAAGCTTTTACGAAGATGTCGAACTCCCATAGGAGCGTGGCACTTGTGATTGGGGCTTCCAGAGGCATAGGTCGACAAGTTGCAATCGATTTAGCTAGGGAAGGTTATACAGGTAAGTTCTATATGACGCCTGTACCCAACATCGCTAATGAGTAACAGTCGTTGTCTCTGCCAAATCTACATCCGATGCTTCTCGGGTCAAGCCATTCCCGCCTGACCCCAATTCTTCGGCATCCACCATCTCGACTGTTGCACGCGAGATCACCGAAGCCGGGGGTGGTGCCACCGCAATTCCAGTCGATACGCGGGACTTTTCCAGTATTCAGGACCTGATACAGCAGACGATCGCCACTTACGGCCGATTGGATGTGCTCATCTACAACTCCGGAGCGATATGGTGGGCGAGTGTCGAAAAGACACCCATGAAGCGCTTTCAGCTGATGCAGCGTGTCAATGTGGAGGGTTTGTACGGCACGATCCAGGCTGCACTACCGGTATTCGAGAAACAAGGGTGGAAAGGCAGGATCATCGTTGTCAGCCCACCTATCTATTCACGCTTCTTCCGCGGTAAGACAGCGTATGCAATGGGCAGTAAGTGTTTCTATACTGAGGTGCATGAGCCTTATACTGACTTTGCCTTCAGAGGTGAGTATGTCCGTATTGACCAAAGGCCTCGCCATGGACTTCGAGCGCGAGGGCAAGAAAGACATGGCCATCACATCTATCTGGCCCGCTGCTGCCATTCAGTCTGCAGCTACCGAGAGTCAGGCAAAGGAAGATGCAAGTGAGCTGCGAAAGCCGACCATCTACTCTGATGCGATTTTGGCGATGCTACGAAGCCCGACGGAAGATGTCAATGGATGCCTTGAGCTCGATGAAGACTTTTTGCAGAAGAAGGGCGTCCGGGACTTCAGTAAATACAGTGTTGTACAGGGCACCAGCCCGAGGAGGATTATGCCTGCGGAGTTTCCGGATCTGACGGTCAAAGAGCAGGATGATGAAGGGAAAAGAGTTGACAGCACAAAGCTCAGAGCTTCGAAGTTGTAAATTGTTAGCACGGGTAACGAATACTTGTAGCATGCCACAATCCCACATTTGGATCGAACAAGTATGAGGAATAACGCCTCCTGGACGGGCGCCTGGTGAAACCTCGAGTCACGGGACATAGCCAAGCACTTGCTCATGAGGCCCACAGTAAGCGCAGTGAGTAAGGTGAGCAGAACAAAGATATAGGAACGCAGTATCTTCACGATACCTGTAGTCACCCTGTCAATCAATCTATCGTTTGGGTTCCCTCAGGCCTTATTGATTTGTGATCTCACGACCACGACATTAATTAACCTGATGATCGTCTCACGTAATCAACGCCTTGCCCTGGGTGCCACCAATTATACTGCCCCTGCTCGAGAACTAACCCCATGTCTATTTGGACTAGCTACAATTGTAGGACCATAAGTGAACTTGGGAAAAGCGCACTAACCTGTAAGGGCATTTGCTACAGCTAAGCCTTCCGCAACCCGGCCCCCAAATGTGGAAGCGCCTATGAAAGCATAAGTACCAAAGCTGTGCCGCACCACAACATGTAGAAGCCGCCGTAGATGTACAAATTCGACGCCTCTAGGCCAATTGATGGAGATATTCCATGCATCGTTCTAAAACAACGCTTAAGTATTTCGCTCTATTTCCATAGATTTAATATAGAAAAAGGTATAAGAACAAGAGCAAAATGCAGGTAATGAACGCAATCGTTTCCGTTTCTCTCCTGCAAGTCAAGATACTTTAATTTTCAAGTGCAGATTAATTGCCCCAACTTCATTCTGCGCAGCGCATTAACGTTGCTTATTCGATCATTTCCGGGTTTGCGCCACATTCAGCAAGCCTTCGAACAAAAATCGTTTATACATTGCCTTGTATCCTAGCGGTGTCGTCAACAACGAGGAGCGCAAGTGAGATAGCTGCCTTTCTCAGTTTTTTATTAACAAGTATTGTGTTGGTAGGCCTGTAGCACTAGTGCTGCAGTGAAATAACTATAACTGCATTGTATTCGATTGATGATGGTTGATTGTTCTATGTTCTGAACGCGGGCTCTGTTCGCTACATATGTGGGGTTTGCTTTTTCTGTAGCAGAGCCTATTGTATGCAGCTGCGCCCCACATGATGGTACCTATAATCCGACATATTGACATCTTTAGGTACCACTGGGGCTTTCTGATCGGACCCAAAGCAGAAGGAAAAGACGTAATACCAGGCGCACGTTACCACGTCAAAACTCCCCACTCGGCTGGACATATGGGGAAATCCCATTAGAGAATGTCCGAACCACCAACAGCCTCTTAGCGCGCATTCTCATCGCCAAGATCGAAGATGAGCAGCGTCTCATTGCCCTTCTTCGACGGCTTCCAGTCGTGCAGGGAGATTCAAACTGGAGATGTCGCACTTGGATCGCGAGCGCCTTGGTCGAGATTGCGAAGGACGGGAAGTGTGTTGGTACCGCTGAGCTAGACTGGCAGAAGATCGAAGCATTTGTGAGACGATACGTAAGAGACAAGACTGCTAGTGGCCGCTATCAGTCTGTTGCGGATATTTCGAAACCGAAGCCGACCTGGGACATGCTCGAAAACAGGGAAAGTGTGCCGTAAAAGCTGGCCACCATGAGCCGTGGCAAGTGAAAGCTCAATTCCCCGTAGAGTGAAGACGCGTTTACATCATCCTTGTTTCCGATTTATGCAATCATGTTACGAGCAGTGCGAGATTACCACGCATCAAGCGGCATGCCATGAGCGATCATTCGCCCCACCATTTATTGCGAATTTCCTCCATCCGGAATTCGTCAGCACTTGGTCGGTCGAGAAACTTGTCGAGCATGCCCTGCCATTCCGTTCTCGTAACATTGCCAAACCAGGCCGATGTATATTCCCAATAATGCGGATGCCATCCTGAGAACTCCCAATCAATGATCTCAACCATTTTGCCCCCACGAACGAGAATATTGAACGGATTTAGATCGCCATGAGTAAAAACTGGCGGAGGCCATGACCCTTTTTGTTTGCGCATCATGTCCTGGAGGTCGTACCAATCCTGATCCTGTTCCCGATCTTTGAGATCTTCGGGTTTCAGGTCTTGTCTTAGCCAGATATGAAATTCTTGAATTGTCCTAAACGGACCGAAACGTGGATTCCCACGCGGTAGGCGAGAGTCATACAAGGAGCCTTTAACACAGCTTTCCACACCCGTATTTGGAGGTGTCAGGGCGCGTAACTCTTGAAAGACCTTTCTCAACTGCGGGAAAATATCCTCAACTGATTCTTGAGCCAGACTATTCCATGCTTTTGGCAGTTCCTCGCCTTGAATCCTCTCCATAACGATGTACGCCCTGTTCTTGTGCAAGAAGGAGCAATGTACCTTTGGGACGGGAATGGTGGTTTTTTCAGCTAAGTATTTCATAGTGGCGCCTTCCGTCAGGTGGACTCGGCGGCCCGTCTTCACGATTTTGTGTCTCGAGATTGGGACGCAAAGCCCATCCCGTAAATAGAACTTCGCCACAGTATGCAACGCCAGTCGTGCTAAGAATCGGCGAACAAAAGTGTTGTTGATGGCGAGATGCTTGCTGCCGTCGTGCTGAGTTTCGATGTTATATGTAGGCGGGACGTACGAGGATGTCATCTCGTAGAAAGAGATGGGATTTTATGTGTGAGGCTTCAGGGGGCTCGAAGGCGTGGCAGGATAGGATGAAGGAGGGATGTAAGAAGGCTTCGGACCCGGTGAATCGACCTTGAATGTTATTGGCTAAATTAGCCGCCATGTCGAAATTCGCTAGGGTAAGATCGCCGGTGGTGTCGTCGATCTCTAGATCTGCTTCGTGGATGACAACGACGATGTTGGTTTCCGTCACTATCATTCGACCTGTCGCGTCGCCTGCGGTCTCGAGAGCTTTCGCAATCTCTTGACCTGTAGCGACGACAGTTTCGCTCACTGCTTGAGCTATGGTGACGTCTGGGCCGGCGAGACGAACGCTCGTCGCGACATCGACTTCGAGATGTAATCTCATCGTCAGAACTGTCGTATCTTCCCCGGTTGCGATGCCCAGTGCGCCCATGTCGGGGCCTTCGATGCCGTAGATCTGACCGTGATCGTGGCCGACGTCGCGAGCGTGAATGTGAACGCGAATAATAGCGTCCTATGGCGAATGATGAGGTTCGAGATATATTGATGGTCTTATCACTGTGCTGGACAAGGTGGCGACAGAATATGCGTCCACTGTCTGCACGGGATCACGTGTCCACTAGCGTATAGGCGGGCCTTCTTACTCTCACTTGATTGCGACAAACTCTCGATCGACCTTTTTCTTTAGCTGTCACAACTCTTCTCGTCCCCACTCACATGGCGCCGACGCGATGGCTCCCCCAAAAGGGAGCCCTGTTGTTGGCTCCTAACCCCAACCCGCAAAGTACATGATTATCACGACATATCGTCGAACAGTATTGACTTCGCCTATAGCTAAACTACGCTTCTCGGCGGATGTATATGCGCCTCCCTTGCGGGTCATCGATCAATCCGCGGTCATGAGTTACTTTAAGGCCAGAAACATGAATATGGCGCCTGGCTCAGGGCCATGCTTTGGTTGCGGCGTCAAGGGCGTCGACCATGGGCCGAACAGCCCGACTTGCAGATGCCAATTCTGCGATGATATAGAAGCCGGTGGACATCCTGAGAAGGTGAGTACGATGTTTCACTATGCGCAACTTCAACTAACGAAGACAGGTATGTCCGAGGGTGTATCTGTCGTGTAGTGCATGGACAAATCTTATTACCGTCGTTCACTCGAACGGGAACAAGGCTTCTCGCTATGTCCTTAGGGGCGTGAAGATAAACCGACCGAAGAAGAACAGCGGATTCTCGTTGGCCTCAGCAATCGCATGTTCGACAACTATCCTCTTGCGACAAGCGCAGATTCGCCACAGATTCCTGCCGGTCATACACATATCTCATTCCCTATGCTGAGAAGCGGACCTGTTGAGGGTAGGAGTCAAGCCTTCGCGCCCAACGCCGGGGACCATCATACTCATGATGGTATCGATCATGCACCCACCACGTAGTGGGCGCGCCTGTCTGCTATCCAGAGGGACGGACGTATTACAGGTCCATCGCCACCCACAGAAGACCACAATACGCCCCACGGACTTCGCAGGTTAGACCATGACCGTGCTCGATCGCGCTCGCCCTCTACGGGAACCTCGCAACCGTATCGTCAGTCACGATTTGATCGCGATCGATCGCCATTGCGCTCCAGACCTCGTTCGCCGTTGATCTCGCACGGCCTTTCAAAGGGCATCTTGAGAGCCGCAGTCTGCTATCTCGAAGTAGGAACGACGAATCTTCCCGCCCCGCAGCATTTCCATCTACGCGGTACAACGTTATGCGCCCAGCAATCCCGCTTCAGGGCGCATGGGCTATGCCACCGTCGGGTAGTGCTTACCAGCCACGAAGTGGCGAGACAGTCCGCGACGAGATCAGTGGCAGTGGTGAGTATGTGTCGTTGACCCATGATGCATATGCTGACCTTGCGGATAGGTGCACTAAGAGGCCAGCATGCGACGCAACAGACATATGGCTCACTTGCTGAGCAACCAAGACCGTGGGCTCGCGAACACTTGGAGCAGCTCGAGAACATTGCCCGTCTGTACAGCAATGCCGGGGAAGGTAAGTGTAGTTATCGTACCTTCGAAGCTTGTGCTTGCTTTCGATGATACTAACGCACAACACAGTATTAGCGACTATACAAGCCTCACATGCAGCCATATCCGCATTCGAGGCAAGGACTCCAAATGCGTTTGACCCGGCAACAGGTGATCATCGCCGTCCCTCGATGCAGGAGGAGCTTCCTCATGGGCAGCTTGAGAGGCCTGGTCATGCGAACACCGGGTCGTATGGGTCTAGTGATGGGCCAGCTCACGGTCCGACAGCTGGCTTTTTCAAAGCTGAGACTTAGGAGCTTCCTTGACTATAGGATGTACTTTACTTGTCACATAGATTGGCTTGGATTGGAATCTTCGTGGGCAATCAAAACAGGATAGGCAGGGTCAATAGCAACACATTGCATAAATCGGTCCGTAGCTCATAATGGTGGTGAAGTTGAATCACATTATATCCAGAGCACCTTACTACGTCCCTTGCTCTATCTGACTAACTTGTTCCTTCTCTGTCTTACAGTAACGCTCCGAGTGACTCCTCAGCCAACGCCTTAAGCTGACCCTCCTCCATCTGCCAATTCTTCCACCGCCGTCGCGCATTCTCCATGTATGTAAAGAGCGGGTGACCCTTACGACCCTTACTCTTCGTGCCTGTAAGCTCTCGAAAGGTGGTTCTCACGTCCTCCTCGTCGTTCTGTGCGGCTTCGATGATCTGGTTGTACTTGGCCTGTTGGTCTCGCTGGAGCGCGTTGGCTTTGGGAAGCAAGTCGATGATGTCGGCAGTCAGGACGTAGAATGAGAAGATCGCGTCGCGATAGGCTCGCTGAGGCGCAAAGATTGCTTGTCCGGCGGTTTGCGCTTGTGCGAGAGCGTCGAGATAGTGCGCGCGGTCTTCGGAGGATTCAGGACGGTGTTTGGCGAGGAACATGTGCGTGGTGATTTCGAGTGTGGTGATTGCATGATCAAATGCTTTGCGGCCTGTTGCGCATTGTATGATTATGCTGTCGAGGTGGGCTACAATGGCAGCAGGACTGAGTTCAGCGAGCGCCCCCCAGTGACCATAGGTTGGATTTGAAGCGATCGGCTCCAGAGTTGTAGCTGTGTAGGCAGGCGCAGCGAAATGTGGTTGCAGAATGCCTTCGAACCTATTTGTCGAGCTATCATTGGTCAGCATCTTTGAATCAATTGGTAACAGTAGCACGTACGGCACTGCGCGATGGTATTCATGCCAGGCGCCTACAGCCTTCTCGAACTCAGCATAGTCGCGCTTCGCGGGGTCTTCGACTGGCTCTATGTAATCCATTGTATATGTTGAGCTGGTTGGGTGGTATTGCGTGTAGGGAACATTGATCTAGATTTTCGAGGTCTCACTTTTTGTCGGGAAAGGTGCCACTAGCAGTGAGAGTGAAAGACCCACCGAAGGGAATGAGTACGGATACTTTCTAGATACAAATGATGCAACTCGCCCACATAATCTTTACTGATGACTCGATTGTGTCACCAATTCAGGTCAACTTGACTTTGTTATGGCAAACGACCTTCCACATGAACGTCGCCATGTGGACAATGAAAAACATCAAGTCAGTCTCCAGCATTATACAATATGGTCTTATATAGACCCCATCTCTCTTTACAAGGTTGGAGTGGAGTACTGACAGCATTCTACATAGGTTTGCAGCTTTCCAATACCCAAATCTTCAACACCATCACTCAGTCACCGTCTCAACCCTTCCCGGAAAACGATGTCCGAAGAGAACTCTCGAACCTTCAGAGGCGGCTGCAGCATTGCTTCTCACCTAGAAATTACTATTGATTCGAACAATCCGCCTCCAACTGCCAGCCAAGCTTTTATCGATGTGCATCAGCATGTTGCCAGCCTTTGGACGAGTTTTGAAGCCGCAGAAAAAGCCCTTTTACCTCTCGACGACGAAATCGACCAGAGCATACGTGAATGGCTCCCAACGCACCCAAAAGCAACGGGCCCCGAAATTAGGATGGAGAGAGCACGAATGACACTGCGTCTCTATGTGCCACGTATAGAGGAAGCAGACACCTGCTGGGGTAACTTGAAAGAGGGAATCAAAACACTGGAGGAGGCGGCGATGAGCGAACCAGAGACCATAGAAGGTCGAGCGACGATCGAGATCGACATTAAGGTCATGAATGATAATCTTGGGACGGTTCAACGGATCATACAGTGCGCAAAGGATCAACTGGAGAAAGCAAAAGCTCTGTTAGAGTCACCTGATCAAGCGTGACGGAGGGTAAGTAGCGCATAGCAATGGAACTCGCAGGTCTGTTAGCATTTACGCGGTAGACAATCTAGAATGTAGTCACTTTGCGGAACCTTGGTGCTATCGTCCCGTAGCGTAGCCGACTAGGATGCTGACACAATGACGGATCTATCAGCAGTTTAATATGGATATCTTTCTCTTGTAACATGTCTGAAACTTCGAGATAGTAGGTGCCTTGTCTTCCACGTGCTGCAGCTACCAAGCCGGAGTGAACGAAGGAATCTTGGCCATCAAAGCTTGTTCTTCAAGATCGCACGTACTGGACTGACATTTCTTATGTAAAGAACCGCAATCAGCTACTTTCCGCGAGGTTGATAGCATGACCGACATGTCAGAGGTTTGGCATTGATTCATAGTGCTGACACGGCATGTGAGCAACCGTTAGCTCACGTAAGCCTGCAATTAGATCCTAGATTGGTAACCCGAATAGGCTCATGACATCTTGGGCGACAGTGAACCTGAAAGTATAGATATTCATGCCGATTCCGGAGGTCGGACGAATTATTTGCGAGCTGCAGGGTTGCGGCGCTGTGCATATAAATTGGAAATCTTCCAGGAAGGTACGACAGGCCTGTCGCTCTTTCTTCTCCCCACCAAACCATAATCATGGCAACACAGCAAATTTCAATTCCAGAGAAGTACAAGTCGCAGCTACGATACGTCGAAGCGAAGGATAGTCGCAGCGATGCCGAAATTCTCGATGCGCTCACACAGCATGTCCCAATTACCTCCGAGAAAAATATATGGACCTACTGGCACGCCGGCGTCAAGGGCATGCCCAGCTGGTGCCAGCGCAACGTGATCAATTGGGTGCGTCTTCATGGTTCCGACTGGACTGTCCGCGTGCTCGACACCGTACCGGATTCACCAAATCACGCGTTGAAATGGATCGATCCGGCTGTGCTGCCTGAAGCCTTCGTCAAGGGCACCATGAGCGGGCCTTATGTTGGACCTCATAGCGCAGACTTTCTGCGTGGCGCTGCACTATACGCGTATGGCGGTGTCTGGATGGACGTTGGCAACATCCTGTTTCGCAACCTGGACAAAGTTTGCTGGGATCAGCTCGCGGATGACAGTAGCCCATACACCGTCAGCACTCCCTTGATGTTTGAGCAATACATGGCGAACCACTTCGTTGCAGCCAGGAAGGGAGATATCTTTATCCAGAAATGGTGAGACTCATATCCGATTATCCCCAGCGTATCGCACTAATCCAGAGCAGGCACGAACTTTTCGTATACCTGTGGAAGGACAAAACAGATTACACAGGGGTGATGCAATCCCCACTTGTCGCTTTCTTGCAGCACTTCAAGTTTGCAGCGGTTGTAGAAAAGGGTTTCGGCTGGGACTATAAAGTAGACGAACAGACCGTCATGGGCTACGTTGGACAAGTCATTGCCTGGATCAGGTTGACCTGGTTGAAAGAGCCAAATGGTGACTTCGATGGTGTGGAATATTGGGCTAAGAAAATACTGCTCTTCGATTCACTCCCAGAAGACTGGTACGTAACCTGCATGCGACCTACATTGGAGATGAGAGATGTTGACATCTGCGTGTGATTTAGGGCCGCCGAATCACTCGTGGGCTACAAAGGTGAAGATTTCTTCAAAGTCTTTACCATGAAGCGTGATGCAGATCCGAACACCGAGGAGTACAAACTGGCAGAGAAGACGGCATGGAGATTGTTGACGCAAAGTTCCTTGCAGGTAAGCAACCGACTTTTGAACGTCGTACCCGAGGTATGAACATGCACTGACTGGCATGGCATTAGAAAATCACTCATGGCAAAGGCATCACTCACTCCGTACATTGCGGAGTTTTGTTGGATCTCCCAGAGAACGAAGGCAAGGACCACGAGCCAGGGACTTTTGGAGAGCTGATCAGGTATGGCAGTGTGCATTTTGAGCAGACACGCGAGAGCATTCGGTATGTTGATCCAGTGATGGTCGACCCGGATCTTGTCATACACAAAGGGATTTATGAGGCATAAATGGGGAGGAGAGAGCCGTGTCTTTGATGGTCAGATGATACTTCCTAGTGATACAGGGAGATCGTGCGGTTCTTGGGCAAAGCTTCGTCAGCGCTGCCATGTGGATACGCTTACGATAATGACGGAGTGTAAATGGAAAGTGTGTTCAAGAGCATGCCTTGATCATCACTGTTGGTAGTCACTGCTTATAGAAGTTATCGAGCTTAGTAACATTCTATGCCGAACAAGCGGCACTATCGATTATCTAGTAGTATGTATGTATATCTACATACTCAGTGCTACTCATGGACAGATGCGTCATCATCGATCGCAGCCTTGTGCTGCAAGCTTTCCGCGCGAGGAGCTCGGCGCATATCAGCGTTGGTCACGCTAGAACTCGGACGAATGCGTCCAGTATTCGCACCTCCGAGCTGCCGGCTCATTGGCACATGAGGTTGAGACCTCGCTGGATTAGAAGGCAGTCCTTGCTGCCGAGGTAGACCTCCACGAGAATGCTCGTTAGTCGTGCGATCTGGCTGTGTAGACCGTGGACGTGGAGACCGACGAGGAGGTATACTAGATGAACCTCGGCCTCGACCAGGTCGTCTACTGGTAGCTCTGGAAGCCAGCATTGGTGACCTTACACGAGGAGCTTCACGGGCAACTGCGCCATTTCTCGAGCCTGGGGGCTCATTATCCGCCTGAGAACGCTGAGCGCCGTCAGGGCGTCCACGATCGCGACGGACATCTGCCCCACTCGCTTCTCTCGTTTGTAGCAATGAGAGAATCGATCCAGGGTCAGATGCACCAACTATCGGACTATCTAGTCCAGCTCGCCCACCAACGATAGGCCGTAGGAGTCTCGTGTCTCGCGACCTGCAGGAGAAATCTGGGGTCCATGGGATCGAGCAACATTACCTATGCTCATGTTCGGTCCAGAAAGACCAGTATCTGCATTTGAGAAAGACCCAGATGAGGAGAGTAGTAAATCCTGGATTCTTGCTTCAGCTCTTTCCAGAGCCGGCCTCAACTCAGCTACTTCCTTTTTTTTTCGGGTTAATGTTACCCGCAGGGTCTCGTTCTCAACAAGGAGGGCGTTATTTGTCGCTTGGAACATCTCGTTCCCAGCCTTGATCATTCGGAACACCATCATGTCCCCATCCGAACTTCGACTGTTGGCTGGAGTATACGACGCATCCCTTTGGGCACGTGTTTGTGGCGACATGGTCTGAACGCCTCGTTGCGCCCATCGACAGGGCTAGATCGGTCAATGATTGAGCCACGCGGAGAATGCCCCTGTTTTGGGACTGTGTCAAGTAAGTAAGAATTCTACCATAAATCACAAGATACTCACCACCAGGAATAGTCCCACGCTCAAGTACTTCGCCACGTTGTGGCAGCGCGCTACCCGAAGGCGGCAGAGTCCGTGAATCTCGGACATGATTAGCAGGTTCTCGCGACGGCTGTGACCTTTCATTGCGATCTGGAGATACCCGTGACGAGCGCGACGGCGCTCCAGATCGGTCAAATTGACCATGTCGGTCGTAAGACCTTTCTCGACGATCATCTCGCCTATTTCGCTCAAGCGGTGAGCGTTAACGGTTGCGATCGTTGCGTCGATCTCGTGGGACTGGCGAGCGATGGGTTGCAAGCCCATCGCGAATTCTGCGTCTTGGATCCATCGTTGTTGTTGAAGGAAGCGAATGCGAGCACCGATACATTTACACCTGGCGGCAAACGACACTCGGCACGTGACAAGTGAGAGCGTCGCTCCTGCCTTCCCAACAAGTTAGTGCGCCTCCATGAACCCGAAACGTAGACGGCCGAAAGGTTGTTCACACACCGATGCTCCTTCACATGCTTCGGAGTCGAATCAAACCTCGTGCCAAACATATTTAGATCTCACGTTGTCACCCGAGTTTCGCAAGTATCCTCCGAGAGTATTCATATATTCAACTTTAACGCGCTACATGCTGCAGTATTTCAAGAGTTCGATGATCATTCTTAATAGCTGATCGTGCAGGACGCCCGTTACTGCTGCTCACAACGCTCTTTTTGTGAGCTCTCGAGAGCCGCTCGGAGCCAATGGGATCTTTTGGAGTCCTCTTCGATACCGCTGGACGACCTGACGTCCAACTGTTGGCCTGGCGCTACATTAGCATGCATTCACCACCCATCACGGACTTGACGAAGACATACATTGCCACGTTTCGCAGGAGGAGCTTTCAAAACCTCCTCAGCCTCCTCTTACTCAAATCGGTTGAGTTGTGCTCCAACTCTTCTTCAGTGACCGGGGCTTCTTCAGACTCAGAGCCTTCATCCAAAGATTGTTTGTATCTGTTTGCCGCAACCTTATACACATCGATTTGTTCCGATGCAGCAATCCTCTTGTCTTCTTTTGAACTGAAAACTCCGACACCCAGCCTTACGTGATCCTCCATAAGCGACATGTCGTTTGTGATCCTGTCCCGCAATTCCGCATTGGTGATCTCTCCGACAGACTTGCGCAGACGCTCGAGTATATGATCCATGGCTAGGAATCGGTCTTGCGCCATGCGATAATTGTTCGTGTTGCCCTCTTCGACCTCCTCGAGCGTACCCATGATCCTACGTAGCTCAGGACATTCTCGAAAATGGGCGTGAGAAGCCTCGTCACAGACGGGAGTAGTTGGGGACACCGCGCGAGAGTGTTCAGCAGACATGGCAATCTCAGTAGCGAGTGGTATCGCGGAGTCGGAGAAATAGTGGATCGTTGGTAGGAACAAATCAAGTCCCGTAGCCTGATGGATGGTGATCGATGTCGGTAGTCGTGATAATTCGGTCTCGGGAGCAAATTGGTGGTCGCAGGTTGAGGAACTATCGTGAGATTGCAAGCAATATGCGACAAGTTGCAGTACCTATGGCATGAAGAGCACTGCTGTGTGCACGTGCCACGGCCAAATTATTCTCGGCCGTGCCGTTCACGTGGAAAATTGAGTGGGAGTGAAAGATAAGTGTTTAGGGCCGACTGTGGGATTGCCGACGGAGCGTGATTGAACGTTATCGCGCGCCTTATGAATATATGGCTTTGACTTGAAAAGGCAGGAACATATATCAAACGATCGAGCGTAACGTTGTTGACAGTCCGAATATCATGATGATATGTAGTAGCTTGATCCACGCTTGTTCACATGTGTGAGTAGAAAACAAATATGCAAGCAAAAAGTTCTCGAGGAACGTTGTATGGAGGCCACACTAGAAGCAACATTTGTCCCCAACCTCATATCTTCCAGAGCTCAGCAAGACCGAAAGAACCCAAACCTCACTTGTCGTTCCAGACGCATAATCATCCGCCAATATTTGTGACTCCTCCTGTTCCTCTACACTTCTACAGTCATTTGTCCTCACCCAACAGAACCAAGAGTCAGTGCCTCCGTGAGTTTGGCATGATGAAGACTATAGATTTTCATCCTTGCCACGAATTTCAAGGTATCTTATTGCGTATTCAAGCGGATTCTCCGCGGCAAAAACTACTTAGCGCTACACATAATTGCCTACTCTTCATTCTACAAAGCCATGACCGACTCGAACCGAAGAGATACTTGCAGTAATCACAAGGTCATGCATATATCTCGAAATCCATTTAACAAAGGCCATGCATTAGGTTGTTCCTTGCTAGTACTAACAATATAACAGCACAATTGTGCAAAACAGACAGGAAGAAGAGACTGCTATGACGATCGGGACCCACACCTCGGATTCCTCTGGTTGAGATGTCCTATAGTGGACTCCTCGTTTACGGTGGTGCAGAAGTTGAATGATGCCCATGTTTCCTCTATCAGTGTCGTCTCGCGAGTCTACAGCTCGTCAGTGCCCATCAAGTCGCTCCAAGCAGCCAGGTCTGCTCGACCAGAGCCTGGCTCAAAGATGTGAGGAGGAATGGTAACAGGTGAAATAAGGGCGCCATCGAGAAGCATGGCGTCGGAAGAAGCCAGTGGAGCCTGCTGGCGGAACTAAAATTTGTCAGCATGAGGTGTATAAGGGCAGAAAGATTTCTTCACATACCCTAGGTCTAGCAAAAGCACGGGTCTATCCAGCAATCCTCTTGAAGGGTGGAAAATCATCATCGAGGCCGCGCTTGCGCTTATGAGTAGCCTGGGGTTCAGGCCTACGAGCGTGATCGCGGGGTACTGAGCCTCCACCACTTGCCTTGACGTTACCATGGTTGGGAGCAGTCTGAGAGTTGGGCCCTTGAGGGCCAGGAGCTGAGTGCTGCGAACCCTTGGTGGTAACGACACCACTGTCGTTGTCTGCAACCTTGTCATCGCTCTGTTTCTTGGCTGTCTGCTTGTTGTCGACAGTAGTCTTGGGGACGTCACCAACTTCTGGTGGGGCTGGCTGGGTCTTGAAAAGGATCATACCTCCAGGGCTAGCCGCGGTCTGCACGATGTGCTGAGACTTTGTAGTCAATGTGATACCAGGCTTGACAAGGAGGCGGACCTCTTCATTGGTAAGCTTACACTGTGGCGTGCGAGAGGCTTCCCCAGACTGCGAGGCATCGTCCAACTACAAATGATTAGCTGGCAAATTCACATGGCGGATGATGTTTCTTACCTCGTTCTGGTGCTGACTGGGCTCAGCTTTTGCGGCTGTCTTCTTCTTCGCAGGCATAGCGACACCATGCATACCAGCGGTGCGAGTCTGGTGTCGGATGGGTGCAATCTCGTCCTCGAAGTCATCAAAGTCGCTATTGATTATCGGCTCTGGTTCCCTCTTGCCATTCAACCGCTGGATGACTGAGGTCCTGGAAGTAGACTGCGTCGGGTTAAGGGGCCTCTTCTTCATTTTGATGTTCGGCTTCGCATTGAAGACTGCGCCTACGCCCACGGCCTTAGTGATCTTGACTTTCGGCTTCTTGACGGACGACTCCTGCTTCGGAAGTGATTTTTCAGTCGCCCTGTTCGCCGAGGCATCACCCTTCGCCGCACGAGAAATCGTCGTTGCGGGCCGATCGCCGTTCAGGGCAGATTGGCGCATACCAGATGGCGGCGCCGATTCGGTTTTTCTGATCGTTGGTATGGTCGAAGTAGCGTTCCATGTCTGACGAGGCTCCTCTGCCATCTTCGATGACTTGACATCCTTCGCAGCACGAGGCTCTGCAACCACATTGTGAGTCTTATCAGTCTGAGCGCCCTGGACTTGCTCCGTTGCCGCCGTGATCTCGCTACTCTGGGAAGACATGTCGAGGTTGGTATCGGAGAGTGGTCTTTGGTTCCTGGTTTCGCAAGGTTTATATGATACGTTTGATGAGTAGGCTGAAAGTGTCAGTTTGATGAAGGGTTATGAGAGTGGGAGGAAGGCATGGAAAGCTGTACCTCTTATGCCACGGGGAGAGGTGCGTCGTGCACGTGCCGCGGCCAACCTACATTAAGTTATACCGCCAGCGTGGGAAAGTGAATGAGTGAAAGCCTTTTGATGAAAGCGTGTACGAACAGCACAGAGAAAGCGGGGTGACTGTATAAGGGCGGCATACTCGTTGTTTTAGACGACTGCGGTCTGCATTGCTTTTCATGGGTATTCGCGGGTTGTACTATGTGTGAGACTGCATACATCTTCCGTGCAACACCTTCATGCAGGAAGTCTCGAGTAGTAGGGGAATGGCGTCAGGTCATGCGTGGATCTTCATGTATAGGGGCAACTGGGTTGGCACGATGTCACTATACAGGTACCTGAACTTCAATGGATTCGAGCGATAGAAGTACCAGACATTGATTTCGTGTTATTTCAGTCACATAATCTTACGAGCCCTCAATATACCCGTGAAGAACGTCATAATATCTTATTGCTGATTAGATACACGGCGAGAATACTAGAGGACATCTATGAGTTGACATCACATTTGTCTCACACTCCCTGACACGACACAATGCAGAGGAAAGGAGAACATCCATTAATGCCACACGAGTGGCCAAAGATAAGATACACATTGAAACTATTCAAGTCGTCCAACTCACATCCTCAGGTGGAGTTGGCACGTCTATGTTTGCCCCCCTTCTGCCCACGAGTGGCAAGAGTAGCATTCGCCCCATTAGGAGGAGCTTGAGTGTCCTCATAAGTAGGAGCGGGCTTCGCCCTAGATTGGGCATCTTCGACCACCGCCTCACGCTCGCCAATTCGAGAGTTGCCGTGGTCAGTCGTCAAATGCGGCCGCTGCGTGATCAGATCCGCAGCACGCTCTTGTGGCTCCCTGGCAGATGCAGCAGATCGCTGTGCATCATAGAACTGGATTGTCTCCGTTGCATTCCGCCAGGTCTTCATGCTCATGAGCCTATCATTGATGCGCGACTGATAGGCGCGTCCGGTCTTCCGCCGTGGATTATCGCTTCCATCTGGAAGCTTCTCGCCCTGATCTTGAGCCTTCTCGCTCGAATCACGAGCTGAATCGCCTACATAAAGAGGAGGTTGTGGGCGCTTTGCGCGAGCATCACGATTAGGCCGAGATTCTTTCTTCGCAAAAGAAGTGTGTGGCTGCGGCGCCTGCCTGACTTGAACCCCCCAGCGGCGAGTAATCAAGCCAAAGTGCTCGTTCTCGATCAAATTGACCAGGGCCGCCCGGAGCCAATCCCTGGCCTTTTCAGCCTTTCGCTGGTTTGGGTTACGAAGCAGACAGACCAACTCCTTCTCATTGAACCACTCGTGCGAGAATTCGCACATATCGCCGCGAGGGCAGCCTTTTCGCTTCGAAAAGACATCGAAGCACTTGGGAGGGTTAGGACTGTCCCTCTCGAGGCCCATGATTTCAGGGAAGACAACGCCTCTACCCCAGCCTGAGCCCCATCGAAGAGGAACTACGCGAGCAGGGTTCGGAGAGTATTTCCGATTTATCAGGCCCTCAAGATGCACCTCCCGCGGGTCGCGTGTGTCTGGTACCCCAAACGTAGCTGCGGTATTCGCATACGTGGGGGCTTGCTGCGGCGGCGGTGGTGGCTGGTTAGTCGAGCCAGAGGACTCAGTTCGCTGAATAGGACTCGGCTGACGCGGGGTCGGCGCTGGTACTTGAGGCCTCGACGGAACTGTTGTCGAAGACGCCATCGGCGGCCGGCCAGCATCTCGCGGTTCGGTGTGAGGGACACCATAAGTCGGACCAGTAGGCCCAGAAGTCGCACTCAAAGAGCGCAGGTCGAGCGGAGGAGCGGGTTGATTCGACTTCTGCCGAAGAGCATCTCGCTCAGCCAAGATCCTCTCCATCTCAGCATTTGCTGCGTCTTGGGCATTATTGGCCGCTTCGATTTCCAGAAGATCTGTCACTCAAATTAGTAATTGACGATTGCCAAAGAGGAGGGAATCCTTACTCATCCTCTTATGTAAGAAATCAGCCTGAATCGGCGGCAATGATGTAACATACGCATTCTGTTGCTGTGGCGGCCGTGGTGAAAACACCGGCGCGGCATAACCACCAGAAGCATAGGCTTGCGGTGTCGCCCCATATGTAGGAGCAGATCGTTCACCAGCAGGCGAACCAAAATTGGGAGCGGGTTGACTTGACCTCTGTCGCGAGGCCTCCTGTTCAGCCACGCGCCTTCGCAACTCCTCGAGTCGTGCCCTTTTGACAGCAAGCACCGCTTCCCTGTCGAAGATATCTGTCGCCCAAATAATTAGTGACTGTGGACTACAAAAGGAGGGGTGGAGGTTCTTACTCATATCCTCAGTTATCTCACCTGTAGACTGAGATGGTGCAACATACGCATTCTGCTGCTGTGGCGGCCGTGATTGAACTGACGGCCTGGGATAAGCACCAGAAGCGTAGGCTTACCCTGTCGCCCCATATATAAGAGCAGGTGACGCCCCATATGTAGGGGCAGATCGCTCACCAATAGGCGAGCTGGACTGGAGAGGCACCTAGTACCTTGGGCCTGAACATACAGGGTTAGCAAATGCAGGATGCCGCCGCGCAGCGCAAGTTACATACCAGTGCTAGGCCGAGAGTCGTAATAACCTACGCCTGGCGGATGCCGAGGCAGAGGCTGTTGAGGAGGCAGATCCGCAGGCGGACCGCCGTGCGCATCACCGTGACTACCATGCCTTTTTTCCTACGATGCTTAATTAGTATGTCGCATCGTAGAGTCAGGGCATGGCATACTTGTAACTTGAGCCTGGTGATGTGGTAAGGGTGAGGGACAATATTAGAGAGAAGCGTCGCGCCTTTCTCATAGCGAAAAGCAAGCTTGGCGCCAGCACGGAGCACGTGAAAGAGCAAACGGCATTCACCAATGGCAAGCTCCGAGTACACCGTCTAAGTTAACATACCTAGGTAAGCATCAAACAGATCGTTTAATCACATTCAGACTGAATCAAGTTGTTATAACCCATTTATTGACTCGAGTCGAGTTTTCCAACCCGCCCATACTCTTTTCCTCTTGCCATGGCGTTACTGCCTCAACTAATAAGTCGTGAGCTCTCGTTGATGAACACAGGAACTGAGTGGAGTGTTGTTAATGGCCATATGAAGGCAGCATATCAAGAAGCAGGGAGGATCATACTTGTGGCAAGCTCCACGATGTGTGCTGTTGGTGTATCGATGAGACTACGACGTTGAAACTGCATTTCATTGTGCTGCTGGGTTCATCCAGACATCAGAGTGAATGTCGACGTTGAGGAGCACTTTGACTGCGACCAATCACAGCCCTGCACCCCACTTAGTCCCGTTTTGGGGCCACATCTCGGCTTGGCAGGATTCCCCACAATGGACACCTTTGAGAGACGATCGACTTGCAATTGCTCTCAATACACGTCCAGAATCTACAAAGCAAACAACCAATTCAAACATCCACAATGAAGTTCGCTGCTTTCCTCGCGCTCATCCCGGCCGCGTTCGCCGTCATCAACAACGAGGCAAGCTCTCCGCAATCGCCCACCGCTACTGTGTACGCTAGCTAACTTCATGGTAGCATCTCAAGACCGAAGTCGTCACACCCGTCGAGTGCAGCCGCAAGACCGTCGCCGGCGACAAGATCAACGTACACTACCGGGGCACCCTCGAGGCCGACGGCAGCGAATTCGACGCCTCATACAACCGCGGCCAGCCTTTGTCATTCACCGTTGGCCAGGGACAGGTCATCAAGGGCTGGGACCAGGGTCTTTTGGACATGTGCGTGGGAGAGAAGAGGAAGCTCACCATTCAGCCAGACTGGGCTTATGGCTCGCGAGGAGCTGGCCCCATCCCTGCCAACAGCGTGTTGAGTATGTTCATCAATACCCTTGGATTGGTCGAGTTGTGATGGCTAACAAACCACAGTTTTCGAGACCGAGCTCGTCTCCATTGATGGAGTTAGCAAGGACGAGCTATAGAGAATTGTGAAAAGTACATAAGTTCCGTCAACGCTTCCTATGCCTGCCGGAATGGCTACAAAGCATGAGCAATGAAATATGATCACCTGCACCTCACTGAGCAGACATTCATGCAGTCTGACCATACAACGAGTGTCTTTCATCTGTGTAACTGCGGGAATTGATCGACAACAATCAAGTCCATCAGCCCGTGGGTGTACTGTCAGTCGGCTTCGTGCACTGACAATGGTTTCCTTCTTGCTATTGTGACACATCAATTCACAATGTCAAGAAGTGAAAGTTCCGTAATAGGAACTCGGCCTCTACTTTCACTGATTGGTCGTTACGACGATCATATGCGCGAGTTCCCCCTCTCATACCATACTTTCTGCCACTCTCGATTCTCATCAACGCAATCGGCTCCTTACCCTCGCTCCTCAAGTCAACTTCCAACCCCAACATTCTACGAGCACCTCTTCCCACCCTGCTATCTCCTGCAACCAGCAGCATATCCTCCCCTACTACACCTCGCCCATCTGCCGCCACCTCAGACCCCGCGTCGGTCAAGTCGTCTGGTGCCGAGGAGACCAAGGTCGACTCGAGCTCAAATACCACGAGCATGGCTATCACGGTGGGCTCCAAGCGGAAGGCGACTTCTCCAGCCGCCACCTCAGCCAAGGTCGCGCGTGTCGCTCCGAGCTCTACTGCGCCGGAGTTGCATGGCAAGGACCGTGGCGTGGCCCTCGAGAAAGATGACGATGATACCGACTCCGAGACGGCCAAGAACCAAGAACCTCAAGAACATCCCGCTCGCCGCATTCTTCCTCTGAAGCGTGCCCCTCGTCTTCCAAACTCAGATCATCAATCGCAGCCGACTCTGCCGCACCTAAGGACATTTTGGCGGCCGGTGCTGGTTCAGACAACCCTCCTCCAGGAAAGATCACTTCTGAAGAAGCTTCCAAGGAAACCGTCTCCACAAACATTCTTGAAGCAAAGGATAAGCTCACTGGCGACCCCGATGTCGCTCTATAGATGCCTGCTGAGCTGGAGGCCAACTCGGCGGCCTGCATCGAGGGCGCTGAGCAAGATCAAACCGGACCCACCCAAGATGCTTCATCAACTTCGCCGCTTCCCGAACCGCGCACTGCGCCTTGCCCAAAGCCTAGTCTTTTCATGAAGAAGTCCAAACGCGTGCCAAAGAGGATTGCAGCGCGTGCTCCTCAGCCCCTTCACAAGGTCGTGGCCGACGTCAACGTCATCGCTGCGGAAGACGCGATCGTGGCCGAGAAGGTTGGCATCATCGCTGCGAAGGTACAGCGAGGCACGACGGGCAATGCTGCGTATTTTGCGAAGGCAGCTGGTGCGCCTACTACGTCGGGCCGCCTGAGGCAGACGGATGATGGGGAATTGAAGCTCCGGAAGAGACGTTGAGGTATTTTGTCTCCAGATGGAACTCGCTTAGACATCTTGCTAATACTTGTTCAGTCACATGTACCAGTCTTCCCTTCCGGATACTGCTCGGGCTTTCGCCTTGTGAGCAAGGAACGCACAAACTGCCTCTTTGGGTACTATCGTCTTGACGCCCTTGACGACGTCGCCTATTCGCATCACCCAGGAAACAGCATGCTTCCCTCCTCCACCAAGCTGTCAGTGAGACATTCCACGTGCTCGCAACACCTGCAGGTTACACAGCTCTGCTGTCCAAGAGGTTTCTCAAGCGAACAACCTCATTTGTATGGTTTGGGGAAGCGCGCGTTTACTCTTCTCGTTTTGCTTTTCTGCATAGGCTCGTGCGATGGTTTCCTCTCTATTCATGCTGGTTAGCTGTGAATGATAGGGCGAGAAAACTCTTCTAGCACACAAAATTCGATCCACAAACCGAGTCTCAAGCTGCGATCGAGACCGCCGGGTTCATGGGCCAGAGGAGAAGCCTCGATCTGAGGCATGCTTGCATTCCTCGCGCGCTAAAGAAGTGTCCTATGTTTTGTACAAACAATGATATAACAAGTTCTCATGTCCCAAACTTCCAAGACTGATCATGATTTTTCGTCATCACAATGCTCACTACCTCAATCTTCCTCCTTCTGACCTTCTCCAGTCACGTCTTCGCCCAAAAGGCGTCCAACAATGGCCGCTGTGGCATACAATATGACCTGACCTGCGCCGGAACAGGATACGGGAAGTGTTGCTCTTCCGCGGGATGGTGGTACGGCAACCCTCCTTTTGAAGTCTACGGCTTCCTACTAATTAGTTTGTGAAGTGGTGCAAGCCCAGAGTACTGCGGCAGTGGCTGTCAATCCGGCTTCGGATCTTGCGTTCTCGCTGCCGCGGCGGCCAGCAGTGCTGCAGCCAAGCCCATTTCGTCGGATACGCGTTGTGGAGCGCAGTTTGGCGGACAGACGTGTCAGGGTAGTCCTGGAGGAAACTGCTGCTCGCTATTTGGGTGACTAACTTCTATCTGCTCAGGCTAGGGAGATGTCAAGGCTGATATTTCACAGATATTACGGGAGCTCGTACGACTTTTGCAGGACAGATCAGTGCCAGGCCAATTATGGGACTTGCAGCGATGTGAGACCATCAGGCTTCGTGAGCTCAGCTAAGAAGCCTGAAGTCGCTGCTGTGTCTTGTCCTGCGGCCGGGGCAACGATTACGTCTGTCACGACAACTACGATAAGTCAACAACAGTCAACATAACCCAGACGACCACACTTAGCCAAATCGTTACCACCACTCCCGCACTGCTCAACCTCGGCGCAAACGGTGCGACCGTAACCGCCACTACCACAGAGACAGCCTTATTCTCTTGCCATACCACGCAGCCCGTTGGAAACGGAGGGTAAGCCACCATATCCCACCCAATTATACATCACTCACTAACAACACCCCAGCTTCGAACAAGACGCCCTCGCACCCTGGATCCTCCTCTCAGTAGGAACCGTCACAAACGCCAAAGTAGCCGGCGGCGCCTCATTATCCGCCAACGCCTACAGATTCAGCATCGACGCCGCGAACCCCAACCTTCCTCAGCGCCTCGTACAAGCCGTTACGCTGTGTCCCAACTCGACGTTCAGCCTGGGCTTCAGCGCTAGGACGACTACGACTACGGGGATCACAAGTGCGTTTGGGAGCATACAGCTGCCGAGCGGGAGCTTGGTTCGTATGGCGGGTGGCGCGATATCGAGCGTGCTGTCGTATGTGGTGGCGGGGAGTGTTGGGAGCTTGGTTGTGCCGGCTGGGACGGGGCCGGTGTTTGGGTTGTTGGTTATTGAAGCGACGTTTGGACCTGCTGGGACACTGGGGGCGAAGGAGATACTGGTCGATGATATCGTGTTGACGAAGACTGGGTGAACGGCAAGGGGGAAATGAGGTGGATGGTATAATATGTAGCATTTCCTGATGTACTCGAAAGTAGCGATGGTAAGAAATGAGCTGGTAATGACAATGATAAGGAAAGAAACTCCGACCCTTGATAAACATGTACAACGTAAATTGTGCACTCCCACCCGAGAAAGAAAACATGGTCAAGTCGCAGTTGCGATGCAACTAGTAATATACACCCTTGTTCAGCCCAATCAGACCCTGGCTGAATCCGTCCTCCTCCATGTTCTTGATCTCCTCCAAGTGCTCCTTCCTCTCCGCGCTACCCACTCCACCAGCGAGACGAGGGTCCGCGATGGGATCCAAGGTCTTGACTGCAAGATCCGCAGTGATGTCGGCTCGAGCTTGTGCATTTGCCGAACACCTAAAGGCCGCGAAATCCGGGAGACCACCAGCGATGCCGGGGAATCTCACAGTGCGGACCTCGTCTCCGGTGCAGTCGAACTTGGAGTACAGGACGCACGAGCCGTCAGGGTCAGGGCCCATGGATACGACTCCGCTGCCCGTTGGTCCTTGGATGATGCAGCGATCAGATGGTGCGTTCCATTGGCAGTTTCCTCGAAAATCTACCTCATCGCACGTGTAGACTGCGCCTGGCAGGCCACGGCGTTGAAGGCTCGGGCGCGCTGTGACTGAAGACACGAGCGCAAGCAGAACGACTGGCAAAGTGGCAATCATTGCTGAAAATGTCTTGTTTTGTGATTAAGAATTATGCGGAAGTAGTTATTTGTGTTGTCGATTCTGAAACTGCAGGTATTCGTTGGGGTCATAAATGTTTGTTTTGAACAAAGGCGGAATGTTTTGACCGTGTAGTATCCCTTGGTATACTGTCAGTGGTTGAAAAAGGAACAACAAAGGCTGCACAAGCGGTCTGGTGATCATGGTACACACCTTCAAGTGGCTATTGGACAGTGCCACCAAGACAAAGGCCTGCTTTGCTCCCTTTGTCGTGATGAAAGGACATCGGTTTGTGGCTGTGGAATATCGGCGGCGAGCTCCATTGTGGCAAATGGCGCCGCAAAGCTCTCAGAGGCAGTCGGCCATGGAAAACGTAGCAGGAAACGTGATGAGATGGAGCAGAAAGGCCAAACCATTTGGTGGATGCGGCAGACGGGAGTATATGGTTCGTGTCACGATCCGCTAGTAGTGGTAACAGGGATGTAATGCGGAGGCTTGAAACGCGTGGGTCGGGTAATGGTGTAACCCCTGTGGTCGCGTCCCAGCCATGTCTTGTAACCTTCCGCAGGCTAATCTGGGTTATCGAGGACGGGACTGTGACTATCCAGGTCCTGACATTATGTGGCTGTCGCCCAGGTGCCATCAGTACAGGCGCATCCATGTTGCGCGTTAGGTACAGCTGGGGTCCGGCCCATGATCGTCAGGTACAAAATCCGAAGCTTGGACGCACAAAGCAATCCCGGGTCGTTGGAGGTGTCCACGGTAGACTGATGTTCACGCACTGTGATATCTGTGACGATGCACGTCGTCAACACAAGTCAGGTCTGACAGCCGGCCAGGCATATCCATCTCCGGCTATGGGGTGATTATATGCCATCGGGCGCCAACTAGCACAATAGATCTGGTTGAATGAGACATCGTGAAGATGTCGCAATGCATTCTTCACGGGCTCACCATGGTCGATAAGATCCAGGAAGTTGCTTGCGGGCTGCGTCGCAATCGCAGTGCGCAATGTCATGCAGTAGGGCCAGCTCTCGGCAAGCGGAGCAGGACCGTCTTCTGGAACATTGAGAGCATGAGATGTTTGCTAACGGCGGATGTCAAAGATATCGAATCACCACCCTAGACAGCTGGCGGAATCTCAAACCCAAGACCGTTTTGCGCTAAACGGTTGTGGATACAAAAGTATTGTTTTGTTACACGGTCGTCGATCAAACGAGCTGACCTTCCAGAGACAGAGTAGTCGGCCCGTGCAGTTGCAAGACATGATTGTCAGCTGTCGAGGTCCAGATAGTACACTGTACTACACTTGACGGCAGAGGAAGTTCATCGCATTTGAAAGCTCCAGCGTTACCAGCATGGTGAGCAGAAGCATGTCTTGGATGAGCTGAGCGTCGACGATGATGACATGAAAGACCTGGACAGACCAATGTCATTCGCAATCACATGTCGATTCATTGCTAACAGTACAGTGACTGCAGTTTGAAGTCGAAGATCAGGTCGGCTGAAGTGTGAAGGGATGCAAGAGCCCTTCGGGGCACGAAGATGCGAGAACGGAGGGTCTGTGCGCTCGTGCGTCATCGGCTAGTAGCGGACAGGTGAATAAAAGTTCCGATGGCTTCTGAATGCACCGACAAGATGCTTCAATGCTGATAGCCCGAAGAAGCTGGTGCTGCTGGTACAACAAGGCGACTGCTCGCCGATTCTACAGCCTCCTCAACATGGAGAAGCGCGACTATGCGGTATGGCATCAACAATAACACCATGATTTGGCTGACACCCTCAGGCGGCGGTCGGGGCGTTGAACACGCTGCAGTCCAATTTCTCCATCGTGGATGCGATCAGAAAGTCTGGACGCGGCATGAACAAGCAGGCTATACCAGAAATGCTTGAGTGGTGTAGAAAGATTGGATACGAGGTGTGCGGCTCCCAAACTTCTCAAGACGGAATCACGGCTGACGCTTGTCATAGCCCGCAGACTTCGATCCGCTGAAGCCGATACACGTCGCCGGAACCAAAGGAAAGGGCTCGACAAGTGCCTTCATCTCCTCCATACTTGCACAATACAAAGCGCCGAATGGTTCGCGTACCCAGCCCTCGAAGATCGGCCTCTACACTTCTCCGCACCTACGTTTCGTTCGAGAGCGCATACAGATCAACAACGAGCCCATATCGGAAGAGCAGTTCGCAAAGTACTTCTTCGAAGTCTGGGACAAGCTCGAGGCTGCAGCAAAAGCCGGCAATGTCCTACAGGATGCGCCCACGAAACCCGTGTACTTTCGCTACTTGACACTCATGGCGCTGCATGCTTATCTCAAGGAGGGCGTCGACTCGGCTGTTATCGAGTGTGGCATAGGTGGTGAATTTGACAGCACAAACATACTCTTGAAACCGACAGTGACCGCAGTCACGAGCCTGGGCATTGACCACACTGCAATGCTTGGGTCCACGCTCCCAGAGATTGCATGGCACAAAGCCGGGATATTCAAGAAAGGCAGTATGGCGTTCACAGCGCCCCAAAAGGAAGAAGCAATGGCGGTGTTGCGGGACCGTGCTGCTGAAAGAGGCGTCGACTTGCATACCATCAATGTGCATCCTGCGCTCACAAACAACGAGGTCAAGCTCGGTTTGTCTGCAGAATTTCAAAAGGTGAACGCGTCCATTGCGATCGCTGCTGCCGCCGCTCATCTACGCATTCTGGGTCACACTTCTGTTCCAGATCCTACGACTACTGCACACATCGAACTCCCAGCAGAGTTTGTCCGGGGACTGGAAGAGGTCCGATGGGCTGGGAGGTGCGAAGTCCGTCGAGAGAAGAACGTTGCTTGGCATATCGATGGAGGTCATACGCTGGAGAGCATAGAAGTGACTGGGCGATGGTTCGCAGAGCAGATTGCATCCGTAACAGCGACTGCTCCTTCAGATTCCAAGATTCCCCGCATCTTGATCTTCAACCAGCAGACGAGAGACGCCAACGCGCTTGCAGAAGCACTCTATGCCGCGCTACAAAGTGGCATCACGTCTGGATCGACATCACCATTTACCCACGTCATCTTCACGACCAATCAGACCTTCAGCCAAGGCTACAAGCCCGATCTAGTGTCGATAAACACAAATCAGCAAGACGTCGACACTCTTGCTGTACAAAAGGCGTTGGCGCAGAAATGGTCTCAGGTTGATAGCTCAGCCAAGGTGCATGTACTGAGAACGATCGAGGAGGGAGTTGAAGCTGCAAGATCTGTAGCCCGCGAATGGGCAGACACTCAAAATGGAGACGCTGAAGTCATGGTGCTGATAACAGGGAGCCTGCACCTGGTTGGTGGTGCGCTGGAGGTCTTGGAGTCGGGACCGAGCAGCTGAACAGATATACCCAATTCATCTTAGAACGCCTTTGTAGTAGGTTGCGTTTCAACACGCACGCATCCAATATAGAGCAAACACTGAATGTGGCGTGTGGTGAGCAGTGCAGCACATGAGTAGATATGTGAAGGTCGATATTCGTCTCATGAGCGGTCGGAACAAGTGCTGATGCGGTGTGACAACAGCACTGCTGAGCATCCGGGGTAAGAATAGCGGGCAACAGGATGTTTAGAGTCTGGACCCGCAGCGTTTTCGTACCGCTTCCGTCCTGGCGCGGCACTAGTGGCTCGGCTGAGGCTGCATGTGCCAAACGGCATCTTCATATCCGGCCATGGCTCTTTCGATCCACGGTATTTCCCGACTTTACTACCTCTCCACGTCATCTTCGCAACATATATCCACTGCTCAGCCCGCATCGTTCCTGACATCTTCCTGCGACCGAAACTGAAGATCATACAAAATGAATTGCCCGTCCAGGAACGACGACGACTTGATGAACCCGGGATGGAACCAGTCACCTCCGAGATTTGCCGCAGATTTGACGACCTGTGAAGACCTGAATGGAATCGCAAATGCTAGGGAACTGGGCGATGCAGATCGCTTGAGTAGCGGGAATCGAAGTTTGCGGCACCTCGAGCTGGAAGATCACAACATCAAAGAGATTGAGAAAACGCCGTTGATAGGTGGGGAGGGTGTCAAAGGGTCCTTTCAAGGTACAAAGTTCGGAATCAATGTCTGAGTACCGCATACTTAACGCTGGGCACAGGACCTTGCACCCGAACAATCACACCCGTGAGCGATGAGCACCGAGCTGGTCTCAAGGGCTGGGCGACATGGCTAATGTCTGTCCTGGCTACTTCATTGTTGATTTCCTCCATTTGCGGAAACATGCCTTTGTTTCGCTCTTCTGATAGTAAGCCGCCGTCAGCATGTTGATGAGGCTGCGGGATGCTGCAGCTCCACATACGGTGTATTCGTTTGAGCTGACATTATGCAGGTCATCCTTCTGTGCACCGCTTTCCTCGCAGGAGCACTTGCGAGACTGGATCTGCGAAGCCCAACTACGACCTTGGATTGCATGTTGCTGGCCTTTTCATAATCTTGTTTGTTTCTTCCACTGCCTGCGCTTTTCCAATCCTCGTAATCAAGTTTCCGCGTCTTCGCATCCCTCCTACGTTCTTGTTTGGCGCCAAGCACTTTGGAACGGGTGTCTTGATTGCCACAGCCTTTGTACATTTGCTACCTACGGCGTTCCTGTCTTTAAGTGATCCATGTCTATCAAGCTTTTGGACGACTGACTATCAGGCTATGCCTGGAGCGATCATGCTGGCTAGCATTTTCTTCGTCACAATTATCGAGATGGTCTTCTCGCCTGCACAGCACGTATGCGGTGGCAACGAAGGCGTGACAGCCGTATCGCGTCCAGCCAAGCAGCTCGGTAACGGAGAGCGAGCAGCTAAGGGCGAGAAAGAGGAACCTCTAGCCCAGCCCGCGCCAGGAACCATCCTTAGAACCTACTCGGAAGGCAGCATGCAAGTCCGCGATATGGGCGCCCTCCGCGGTCGCGTCACCAGCATCTCTCGTACCCTCTCCCGCTACCGCGAAGAATCCCAACGTCTCGATGCCATCGAATCTGTCAACTCTGATCGGCCAACCACCCCACAATCAGACAGCAAACACGACACCAAATCCTCCGACAACGCCATCGAAGACGACATCGAATCCACCACACACAACCACATCCTATCCCCCGACCAGCTCCACCGCAAAGCAATCATGCAATGCTTCCTCCTCGAAATGGGCATCCTCTTCCACTCCATCTTTATCGGCATGTCCCTCGCCGTCGCCGTCGGAAACGACTTCATCGTCCTCCTCATCGCCATCGTCTTCCACCAGACCTTCGAAGGCCTCGCCCTCGGCGTCCGCATCGCAGATATTACGTGGCCGACACGCGCCCTGCAGCCCTGGATCATGGCCGTCGCTTACGGCTGCACCACGCCGGGAGGCATGGCGATTGGCATCGCGACGCACGCGCTGTATAGCCCCAACTCGGAGATTGGATTGCTGGTCGTGGGTATCATGAATGCGGTGTCAGCGGGGTTCCTGGTATTTGCGTCGCTGGTGGAACTCATGTCCGAGGACTTTTTGAGCGATCAGAGTTGGCAGATTTTGAGGGGCAAGAAGAGGGTTGTGGCGTGTTTGTTGGTGTTTGCTGGCGCGTTCTTGATGAGTCTGGTGGGTGCTTGGGCTTAGGTGGCTGAGGTGGGGATGTGGTGACTGCAGCGCTGATTGTGGATGGTGGCGTTCAGTGGTCACAAGGGCGCGTGCCTGAAAGAGATGAGCTTTACGGATGAAGAGTACGAGAGGAGGATAGTCGGTGGTTAGAGGCGTTGGATGAATGTACTTGATGGGGAGAGTGGGATAGACGTGCTGAGCAGTAAGAGTGTTGGTTTCCATCAGCTTCCATCTCACGTACAATCAGTTTGGTTGCAGCACACACACTTGTCCCGCTGCTTGTACTGCTTGTACTGCTTGCTGGTTGTAAACCAGCAAGCTTCTTTGTCTCTGCTCGTGTAACTATAGATAGACGAGATTCGTACGTTCATACATTCGATTCATTATCTCATCTACCACACTGGTCAGATCCAACAAAGAGTATGGCAAATTTGTATGTATATATCTCTATTTTGTATGCTTAACGTTACCAACATATCGAGGAATATATGAAATGAACCAGCACATTCCAAATGTTTTTCTCATGTTCAGTACAAGCACCCAAGCATCATCGTAATATACGCTCCTCCCACTGACTCCCTAATCCAACTTCTCACACATCGCCAACACCATTTCCCCATTCCTCACATCAGCCTGCCAGTCCTCGATCTCACACTTCTTGACCTCATCATTGATGCAGCGCCACCACCTCCCATCCTCTGTATGCACAAACGCCGCATACATGCCCGTCTTCTCGAGCTTCTTCACCACCGTCACCAATCGATACTTGACCTCCTCCTTCGCACCATGCACGAACGTCTTGAAGTCATGCTCAAGCCGCAGAGTGAGCTTGTATCTCGTGTCGTGGCCGCGCTCGAAGCTGAACGACAGGTTCTCGGGCGCATATGAGTAGCCCTCCCATGTCTTCTTCAACTTCGCGAAGTTACGCCCTTTGCGGTTCTTGCAAGGCACGTGCTCTGGGTCCTGGGTCTTCTCGAACAGCATCGCGTTCAAGTCGCGAGATGCGGGTTTGGCGGAGCGATCCTCGCGCGGGGTAAAGCGTGGCCGGAGGTTCGTGAGCCATCCTCGCTCAGTTTCGTGTGTTGGCTCGACGACAGGCTTTGGGTCGCGAGGGTCGAACTCGTGGTTCTCATATGTCTTGGTGCCGTTGCATTCTGAGCATTCATGAAAGTACCTGTGAGGCGCTTTGAAGGCCTCAGTCAAAGTCTCGCCAGATGCACCCGAGAGGACATGTTCCAGATATTCGGCAGGGGTATTGGGTTGTTTTGGCCCTCGGAAGAGTTGACGCTGGAGACTGTATGCGTTGAGTGGCTTGACGTGCTTCTTCTGAGAAGCAGCGATGAAGTCCACGAGGGCTTTTGCACGGGAGATGCCCCTCCTCTTCACGACCTTATCCATGATGGCTCCTACCGTGAGATGAAAATCTAGCAAGGGCAAATCTGGTGCTTGCTTCTCTGCATCGTCAAGATCTGCCCATACTTCGTGGGCCTTGATCGAAGCGGCGAGTCCTTGGAACACTGCCGTGGCATGAGAGGATTCACGGGTAGGATCATGAAGCCTGTTTGGCGTCGCCAGGCGCGTGCTCGCGAACTTGCGCTCTTGACCAAGGGGGATGTACTTTGCAAAGTTCGCGCGCTGAGCCTTTATGATGGGAGTGAAGTGGCGCCTCTGTACTGCTGGACGCTGCGGTGATGTCGAAAGATATGGTGGAGTGTTGCGAGGGGAGACTTTGGTAGGCGCAGTGCTCGGTGTGTTGGCATGCTCATCGCTGCTGCCGCTACCAGTCCTCACGCGCTTTTGCGCAGGAATGATCAGAGGACCTCCGCCGATGATCTGCTTAGGCTCAATCTCCTCGGCGGGACGCTTGCGCTCCTCTTGCTTGATATTCTTCAGGACTGCTGCGTTGAGGCCTTCCAGCGAGCCACCCTTTTTGACGTACTTGCGCTCCACGATCTTGACCCTGACGCGATCTTCCTTCGCCTTCGTCATAATATGCTTCTTCTTCTGAACGCATTTGTCAAGCTTCTCGTTGCACGCCTTGACGGCCGCTTTCTGCGCCTCGATCTCCCGTTTGGAGCGCTTGTAGTGAGCATTGATATTAACACTCAGCTTGCGGCTGCCCTTGTGTTGCTCGATCAGTGTCGCGATGGCAGTATTGATGGACTCGGCCATAGGATGATCAAGCTCGAGGGTGAGCTTGAGGATGTCGAACTCGGCGGTGCGCGCAGCTGCCTCCTGGGAGAGCAACTCGTCGTCGAAGTCGGGGAGGCTTAGGCCTGAATCGGAAATGGCACTCATTTTGAGGAGTGAGTCGTCGATATTGCAGAGTCGCTGGTGTAAATAGAAGGGCTGAGTGGGAGGCGGTTGAGGAAATGAAAAAGAATGGAGAATTGCGGGAGAATGTAGAGGTCGTCTTGTTATGTCGGTTTACCACAATAGCTGACCATTAGTGCGCGAATATTGGGTGAGTGGACCCTGCGGTGTATGGTTCTATTGCCCTTCACTCTTCAAAGCGTTTGCCGCCGAAGGAGCTAGCGGGGTGGTTCCATAAGCCCAGAAAGATCCTAGCAATCGATACATTTGGGCCACCTCCTTAGAGCATTCAAAGTGAATTGAAATCGGGAAACAAATCGGAATATGTCTTCTTGATTGCGGTTACTGGTTCTCCTCTTCTATCCCAAGCACTCTCCCAACAATGTGAGCAGCACATGCCCACCCTCATCCTTCCCGTTCCTACAGAGCATGCTAACTACTTTTCCTTCAACCAGATGTCTCCTCATCAGCAGGTGGCCGGTCTTGTTCCCTTCCCAAGTAATGCTGCCTTTCTCGATCTTCATCACAGCCTCCTCCTCGGCATTGTGAGATGGAAGAGGAACCTGGCCAGAAGTTCTCGCTTCTTCAACTGGCTTTACGTAAATATGCTTGCTGACCTCTCTTATTTGTTCCCTGAAGCCAGGGTTGTCGACTGCGAGGAAAAAGTCCGCGAAGCCAAATCTCGTGCCAGCAAGAACAGTCTGAGCCGCGGCAGTGTGGTCGAGTTGCAGGCTTATGACAAGTTTCCCCCTCTTCTTCTGCACGTCGCCGCGCACAAGTGTAGTCAATGTCGTGACCATATCTCTCACAATCTGCCCCGCTCTTCGCTTGTTTCCCTTACTCTTCAGCGCCCCGTCTATTGGGCTCCAGAGGATCTGCATGTTGTATGTCGCCACTTTTGCGAGCCATGGATGCTGTTTCGCTAGTTTCTGGAGATGCACCTTCATCTTCTTATCCCAGTCACACTGTACAAAGGTGTTGACTCTGCCTTTGAAAGTGACTCCGATGTTGAGTTCAATGGCATTATCGAGTAGCCATGAGTTGTATTCAGTAGCCTCGTCGAATCGATACCTCTCCAGCGCTAACAGGCTGGCTGATCCGTGATGTATGGGACATATTTGCACGCTGGTATGCCTGCAATCGAATGTCTTGAGTTTGAGTGGAAGTCCTGAAACGCTAGCTGTTGTGGCTGATTCGGGACCATTCAGGTAGCTGTAGATTTCGTGCCTCAGCTCTGGGGGTATGGGAAACAGCTCGCGCGGTAGTGTGGCCATGTTGGTATCTGATAGAATAAAACGGTCTTGAAGTATACTGGAGCTCGGGTTGAATGCGCGAAAGCCAGCTGATGTGGTATAGAAAGGGGATTATGTCGCTGCTGGCTCCAGGTGTGTAAGGTTGTGACGCTGGTATGTGATGCTTTCGTGGAGAGAAACTGCTAGAGACGCTTATGAAACAAGATTGAAGACTGTTGAAGATAGTGAGTGACCATAAGCGAAGCATATTGTTGTTTCCATACAATAGCAAAACGACAAGTGAAAGCAAGGTCACGTGACACTTTCTGCCTTCACTCCAAAAGATCAATGCTGAAGCCACACGGCTTGCTCGAGCGTTAGCAAGGCTTCAGACATCATGAAGAGTAGCCAATACCTTTGAAACGACTCTTTGACGGATGTGTGAAGTTCACCAATGAGACAAAAAATTTGTTGGTGTGCAGTTTTTACCGTCGTCTATCGGCATCGCTCGGCGCGCTACTTTTCGGGCATCGTTCGTAGTGCAAATGGGGATTGCGGCCCGTCGTTAGAGAGTATCTAGAAGATACACAATTGTTCGCATGGTGCTGTTTGCCCGTTAGACGTATTCTTCTTATATCTGCAGGCAACGTCTTCTGAGGCTGTCGTGGATCACACATACTTTTCCCGTGGTTCATTCAGGTACAGCAACCGCGGTACAGAGGGTTACGCCATATTGTGGAGATGGTTCGCAGGTCCAGCAGGGTCGATCTCAAGACCGAGTATTGGTAGTGGGGCGAATATCGATTTACCGTTCAAGTTTTCATGATGTGCAGTGGGGTGGTTATTGTTTCAGAAAATGTAGGCTGTGCATTATGGACTTGTTTGTAACGTTTCGTATGCGACTTTGCAAGGTCATATAGAGAGTCAGTAGCTTCGTTGACTCATGTGTCGTATCCATGGTAAGACAGGTCTGCGCCACAATGCCGATCCAAGCGAGGATGCCCCTCGTACCTGCCGCCCTTCTACAGCGACATAGCACAGGGATGTAGATATTGACCAATACGCGCATTCTATTGCCAGGAATGCCTTGTGGGGTCAGTTCAAAATGAGAGGGAACGCGGGAAACGCAAATGTTGCCGCATAGGAACAGCAGGGTGGGTACGAGCAAAATGTATTGATCAGAACACCCGAACGACAAAGGTAGCCGCCCAGCTACCTCAACGCCAGCCAACCTGAACGCCATGCTATCTAATTTTATCCGCGTTCCGCGGCAGCTTTCGCTTTTTCAAGGCGCGCACGCTTTCTTCGAAGGTTCTCCGACTCGGTATCGCGCTTGTTCTCGCCGTACTCGATGCGCTTAAGAAGCTTCCTCTTCTTGTTGGACAACATCATCTTCTGTCTATCGCGTTCCTCTTCCTCTGCGCGCTTCTTCTTGTCAGCCTTCTTGCGGATGGCCGCGTTCTGCTCCTTCTTGGTCGGCGCCTTGACTTCGAGCTTCTTGCCTGTAGCTTCAGCCTCGAGTTCCCGCTGGTGCTGGAGACGAGCTGCCTCGCCTTCTGAGATGTCGGACTCTGCGTCGGAATCATCGAAACCGTCAAAGTCGCCACCTTCAGCACTCTCGTCCGAGCCACTGTCCTCATCGTCGGATCCGCTCTCAGCAACATCCATGCCCTCGCCGACCTCAACAGAACCTTCACGGTCAACAAGCTCGTCCATCTCCTCATCACTTTCGACCTCAAAGGCATCTTCGTCATCCTCTGCCATGTCCTCGAATGCCTCGGCCTCGCCTTCTGGCTGTTGGGCTGCCAAGGGAAGGTTGGGGTCGTACTCGCCCTTCTTTGCCTTGACCCATGGGCTCAGATGAGGCGGCAGCTCAGCGCCAGGAGCGTAGAGATCGGGACGTAGCAGCTTTCCTTGGTTGATGCAGTCCCAGACCCATTGCGGCTGGACATAGGTACGTCCAGGCTTCGTCGATCGTGGCCATTGGACTTCAGGTGCTGCAGCCCCACCATCCTCAGCCTCGGCAGCCGATGCCAGAGGCGGTCGATCGACGATTTGATGTGTAATCGCAGGATCGGACTCATTCGTGGTGAAGGCACCATCTCCCAAGATACTATCCCAGCCCACACGCTTGCATCCGAAAGCCTTCAGTATGAACTCAAGAGACGCCCTGGGTACCTCGCGAGCAAGGTAGAAAGTGAAGGGCGCGAAGAGAGAGGCAGCTTCGGCGCTGCTCGCTTGGGGTTGAGGGAGGACGTCGGCATCAGGCGCAGTGGGCTCAAACTTATCAATGCCCTCGCTGTTCTGCTCTTCATCATCCTCATCGGCTGCTTCAGTCATCTCAGTCTCCTTCTCCTCCCCGCCGTCTTGCATAGCAGCAACGCGGTCGGCAATTGCTTGTGCTTCGGGGTTGATCTCGACATCATCGTCATCGTGGCCGTTGGGTGCACCGTTCGTGGCGTTGGCTTTGCCTTCGAGTTGGAATGCAGCCAGCTCACCACCCTGCTCGTCGCTCTTGGCGTTGAACTTGGGAGGATACACGAGACCGACGGAGGTGTAGAGCCTGTAGTTGACGAATCCCAGGAGGGTTGTGTAGAACTCGACGAATGTACCCATGATCCTGAAGTCAATGTCTCCGCCCGTTCGCTGCACGAAGCGGTATGGCACAAGCCAGAGGATGTCCTGGCCTTGTATGGTGGCCTGGTAGTAGATGCCCTTGATGGAGAGGAAAGATTTTCGGAGCGCATGCGAGGTAATGACATAGTGCTCGAATTCGCGGGTCAATCGCTGGCAGAGGGCGATGGTCTTCGCGGGGATGTGGTCGCTCGAGGGGAGGTTGGCGAACAGGAACAGCATTGAGAGGGCATCATCGAGATCGCGCAGGGCGTCGACGAAGGTTGGGTAGCGCTCCTTGATGATGTGGTCGAGCTTGACCTTGGGCATGAGGTTCTTCTCCAAGCGCGCAGCATCGCCAGCCTCTCCGCGACCCAGTGCGCGGCCAATCTTCTTTGCGACAGATTTGTGCTCGCGGAACTTTGCGAGCAGCGGTTCGTGCAAAAGGTACTGGATGTCCTTGGTGTAGTAGAAGGTAGTCTGTGCCGTAGAGCCCCTGGAGACCTTCTTCTTGTTTCTCGGTTCGCGAGGGTAGATTCCCTTGAAGATACATAACCGTCTGAAGTCTGGCAGCGAGATCTGCAGCTTCTTCACTGCGCGAGTACGAGTGATGTAGTTTTTGGCTGCACCAGAGGTGCCTGCGGAAGTGTGTTAGCGTGAATATCGTCGCATATGGACGAGGATGATTTTACCCTTCTTTTTGGATCGTCCCGCCATTGTGAAAGATGTACGAGTTCTAAGCACTGCGATGCTGCGCTGAGCGAGCTTTTGGCGGCACAAAAAAGTTCGAGATGCGGCGCTCCGGCCGAGGTTCCGCCGGGCTTAGCGTGCAGGGGTCCACTTGGATGCTCGACACGGACGCGAAGCTCCACGGGTCCATTGCATCCGTCATGGCTCTGATGCCACATGCCACAATAGTACCCTTGGATTGGCCATGTCCGTCAACCAGAAACTGCTCCTTTTTGGAGCTGCTGCAGCAGTCCGCCTGGCGCTGCCTGCTGTCTTTCCCGCCCTCCCCGACCTTCTCTCTGGCCGAGTCGAGGTGTCCACACCAGTCACCAGCTTCAAAAGATGTATGCAGCTCGTACTTTACCCACGAAACCATGTTCTGACGTCTCGCAGTACAAGAGGGCGTCTTTCTCTACACCCACAATGTCTCTCCTTACGACGGCGGCGTATACCACCAGGCACCCCTCCTGCTGCCACTATTCTCGCTCCACCCGAGTCCCGCACACCTGCCCCTCGCTACGAATCTACTGTATACCGTCGTAGACCTCCTGAGCGCCAATGCGATTGGACAGATTGCAGACAGTGGACAGAACGTTGCAACACGACTGTTTACATCCTCGAGGAAAGATTTGAGATGGACCAGTCTGGCAATTGCGGCAGGGTAAGCAAGCCGCTCTACGTCGCTATCTATAAACTGATCATATACAGCTTCCTCCTCAATCCTTTCACAATTGCTACATGCATCGCTCGATCTACTTCAGCCTTCAGCAATCTCTTCATCCTCACGGCCATCGCCAAAGCCTCCCACGGTGCTAGCACCACCTTCATTCTGGCCCTGTCCTTCGCCGCATACCTCTCCATGCACCCCATACTTCTCTTCCCGCCTCTGCTGATCCTCCTGTATGATACACGTTCCATGAAAACGAAGACGAAACCAGACCCGTGGTCATTCACCGCAGTCCATACGGTAGGTCTTGCCCTAGCCATTGGTGCACTTCTGGGAGCCTCGGCTTTCATGACTGGCTCTTGGGACTTCCTCGCTGCCACCTATGGCGTGCGCCTACTGCTTCCAGACCTCACGCCGAATGTGGGGCTATGGTGGTACTTCTTCATTGAGATGTTCGATTCATTTCGCGAATTCTTCCTCGGTGTCTTCTGGCTACACGCGGCGTCTTATATGCCAGGTCTTACTATCCGACTCTACAAGCAGCCTCTGTTCGTTGCATGTACTCTGACTGGAGTATTCGCCATCTTCACACCCTATCCCAGCATAGCAGACGCCGCATTGTATCTCTCACTGGTACCCCTGTTCCGACACTTGTTCCCCCGTGAGTACTCCTGATCCTGCTGAGCAAGCCATAAACTGACACTTCACAGTGATGCGATATACTTTCATGGCATCGGCCGCGATTTTGTATTCGTCGGTTCTTGGACCAACGTTCTACCATCTCTGGATCTACGCGGGCTCAGGCAATGCCAACTTCTTCTACGCGATTACACTGGTCTGGAGTCTCGGTCTGTCCATTATTCTGGGCGATTCCATGTTTGCCGCTTTGAGAGACGAATTGGATGTTGAGCGACCGGAATTGCAGGGCAAGGAGGTGAAGCGCATATGATAGCGTGGACTATGTACGTCTGGTATATGACTTATGTATGTGTGTTCATCCATACCGAATCTTGTGTTCATCCATACCGAATCTTCTATTCCACTTCCATACCATTTTTGTACCGCCTTTTACGAAAATCTCTCTCGGGTACATTCTTCCCGAGAGTGAACATGCTTCAGGAAATATTGGCATCAGCACATACTCAAGCGGGGACAGGAAGAACGCAAGCATGTCCCAAGAGTATTGTCTGAGTTTGTGGAGACACCCGTTCGCTGGGATGAAGAAGTGGGCGCATCCTCATACTACCACAACCATATCTGTGGGCAGCCATCGAACCTATCGCAGCCTCGACCCATTCCGACTGCTGCATCGATGCTCACCTCCGACATGTCCACAGAATTCTCAATGCTAGTCTTGTGAATATCTACATTCACTTAACTTCCTAGAAGTATCACAGAAGTTACTTTTCCTGTCATATTCACCTTCACCTGCAAGCTCTCACCGCTCCTCCTAACTCTCCTAAAAGCTTCGCTTCACTTCACTGCGTCTTTTACTTACCTTTGCTACCTACTTAAGAGCACGAACGAGCCTTATATGACTCTCTTCTCCTGTCCTTCTCCACCACTCCTTCTCCACACTCTGATCAAAGCAATGAACCTCAACTACCAACAACCACTCCCACAAACATCAACATGACTTCCAAAGATACCGTGAGCTTCTCTCCTCGCGAGATGGAGACGCTCGCACTGGCCTGGCAGTGCATGGAATCTCAGCCCAAGGTACGTGATGCCCATGGCTGATCTGACAGAACCCTCTCTCCACCTCCTCAACACCTTGCTCCACTGTCCCGTATCCCTTCTCGACGCACTAACACCCATCAGATCGACATGGTCAAGCTCGCCCGCCTCACCGGCTACGTAAGTCCCCCGTCCCCCTCCCACCCACCACGCACCATCCACTGACCCCTCCCCAGACCCCCGGCTCCGCCTCCGTCACCTTCGGCAACATCAAGCGCAAGCTCAAGATGCTGGGCGAAGGCCTCGCCGCCGACGGCCCCGCGACCCCCAAGAACGGCCATGCAGGCAAGGCCAAGTCAACCGCCACCCCGCGCTCGTCCACCAAGCGCGCTCGCAAGAGCCCGACCGACGACGACGACGTGACGCCCAGCAAGAAATCCAAGAAGAACGCCGCGAAGAAGAACAACATCCCAGATGACGATGACGACGAGGAGCTCGTCGCCCCACGCATCAAGAAGGAGGAACTTGCCGATCTCAACAATGGTGCTGTCAGCTACTTCAAACAACTTCAAACTGTGGCGGGACAGTACGATTTCGTGCAGGGACTTGGAAGTGATGAGTAGGTGGTGACGTGGACAGGGCCTTCGGTGCGAAAGAGGGACGCAGGCGGCGGGCGGCGAAGGCGGTATTCGTGGAGGGATTGCGGGAGAAGATGCGGTATGTGCGAGGTTGATTGAGCTGCGTGGTGGGATTCGTGGGTTTTTCTTTCAGTCTTTGGTATGCGATTTAGGGTCGAGGTCGTTCAGGCAGGGACTTTATCATGGTGTCAACGAGGCACTTTAATAGCTGTCCGAGTCTCGGCAGCATATGGCACACTTCGGATATGGAATGCGATTCAAGTTGGATAGAGCATGACGTGCCCTCGACTGTAGATTGTGAATTGGGATGAATTTGTGACAACATTGCCCTTGCTAATTACCAGATATTGACATCAGCGCGATGTGCGCTGAGAACGCCTATCCCCCAAGATCAAATCCGCATCCTTTTGCGTAAAAATACATCCATATGTGATACATGGCCTCGACTCCATTCGCATATACGCCAGTTTCCGAACCACGCTGTGTCTTACTTGTCTCCTCCGAAGAGGTCTGTACTCACAAAGCAGCGATGGCCTCCCTCAACACATCGAGCGCCCTGTCGCCCACGCCCTCAAGGCCCTCTCGGAGTGCCCATGCAAGATCGCTCTGCACACCTAGCGGCAAATATACGCCGCCCTCGTCACGGTTGACCTCCATGCGCTCGCCCAGTCGAGACGTATGCTCCCACTCCCTCGCAGCCTTTTCTGCGTTGGCAATGACCTTGGCTGGGATACCACACATGGCTGCGCAATGCATACCGAAACTGCCCTCAGCGACACCGTCTTCTAGTTTGTACAAGAAAATGATGGACTTGGACGACTCATCGACTTGGATGCGCATGCGTTTGTTCTGGACCTCGGGATGTAGCTCGAACTCTTTGGCGAGCGAGCGGTAATGTGTTGCAAAGAAGCCGACGCATCCCACGCGTGTGGCAATATCGTGAAGGACAGCTTGCGCGACAGCCACGCCATCATACGAGGAAGTACCGCGGCCAAGCTCGTCAAGGATTACAAGAGATCGTGGAGTGGCTTCTGACAGAATCTTCTGCGTTTCGGAGAGCTCGACGAAGAAGGTGGATTGAGCGGCGAAGATGTTGTCGTTGGCACCAAGACGAGACATGATGCGGTCCACGGGTGTGAGGGTGGCAGATGTGCATGGCAGATAGCAGCCGACCTGAGCCATGATGACTGCGATGCAAGTCATGCGCAAGATGGTGGATTTTCCGGCGGCATTGGCACCCGTGAGAAGACTGATGTTGGCGGCGTCGCCACCTAATCGGATGTCGTTGGGAATGAAGTCGTCGACGGTGTTAAGCATGCATGGATGACGCAGCTCCTCGAACTCAACGATGGTGCGATCACTATCAGAGAACTGCGGGCGACAGCTAGGTTCTCCAAGAGACGCAGATGCCTTTGCCAGACTGATCAGACAATCGAGTTGAGCGATGATCTTCACAGCCTCGAGCCAGGACTTGTAGTGTTCGTCGAAGCGTACACAGAAGCGGGTGGCCACCTCACGGACAATCTGACCATGGATCTCTTCGGCCTCTTGCAGCGTTCGCACAAGCTTACGGAGCTCAGGTGTGTAGTACCGAGTGACCTTGGCAGTAGCCGACATCTGATCCCACGAGTTGGGCACCTTGACCTTTTTCGGAACCTCTAACTGGTATACCTCTTTACCGATATCTTTGAAAGAAATCGTGTTGTTGCCCAATTCCTTACGGGCCTTCTTCAGAAGCTGGTCCAAGTTGGCCTTGCAGTCTTCGATCTCCTGCTGGCTGTTGTCAAAGTCCTCCTCAACACCGGGCTCAGGAACCATGATACCCTCCTTCCTGGCCAAGTCACGATCGAAGGCTGTTTTCCAAGGCGACAGCGCAGATGCCAGGTCTGGCATGGATTTTATCAGTTCTCCGATTATGCCTTCTCCCTCGCCGAATTGCTTCAGTAAACTGACGGTGTACTCAATCTGCTCGAAACCCTCGAGGACCTTCAAGAAGTCTTGAGCCTTGCACCGGTTGGCATGGACGCGCGAGATGAGTCGTTCGAGATCAGGCAGCTTGCTAAGCGAAGAACTGAAGTTGTCCATGATGGTGGAGTCGGCGTTCAGCCCATCCACTGCGTCTAGGCGAGCGTTGATCTTTTGTGCGTCTGCCAAGGGGTGACAGACCCACTGACGAAGTAGGCGCTTGCCAAATGGTGTGATGCATCGATTAAGCATGGCGAAAAGCGTGCCTTCTGTTGAGCCATCAAAGCTGTTGGCGAAAACCTCGAGATTGATGAGGCTTTGTCCATCAAGAACCAAGGTAGTGGCTTTTCGGATCGGATCGTACCATTGGAAGTTGCCGCAAGTAACAAGATCGCGCTCGATCTTTAGAGTTCGCAGATATTGCAGGAGTGCGCCAAAGGCTGACATAACAATCTCTTGCTCTCGTGCCTCACGAAGCACCGGCGGCCAAGCCTCGATGTTATCCTCGGTTGGCGACTCAAAGTAGTTGTTCACCTCAAGCTCACGGATAGTGATGTCAGCTGGCCAGAACTCTTTGGGTTTGCAGAAGTTCCAAATGGTGTTTGGCCCGGTATTGTTCTTGAGAATGCGAAGAGCTTTTGCTGAGATGCATGACTTCTCGATGAGTAGCTCGCCCGGCCGCATCTGTGCAATGAGGGTTTCAAACTTGGTCATGTCAATGTCGTCGGTAAACCCGCAGAGCTGGAATTGGGCGGTTGCTGAATCCACAAACGCCACGCCGAATGTTGGTAGATTGTCCCGATCCACTTCCTTGATCGCCATACAATATGTCGACATGTCATTCTGGAGCATGCCTGTATCGACAAGCGTGCCGGCAGTCAGAACAGCAGCCAGCTCTCTTCGAATGATCTTGTCCGCTTTCTTGGCTGCAGGTTTATTGTCATCTCGCTCACGCATTTCTTTGCCCAGAGCCGACTCCATCTGGTCTACCCTAGCGACTTTGTAACCTGCAGCGACGAATTGGGTCGCCCACATATCCAAGGACGCCTCAGGCACGCCGACCATCCTCATGTTGACTCGATCAGTCAGCTTAAGGTCGTATAGCTGATGGCCAATCGAAGCATCCTTCTCGTAGAGCTCGTAGAACTTGCCCTTCTTGAAGAACACAATTGTGTCCCAGAACTTGCTCTTGATCTCCCAGTATTGCTTCTCGAAAGCCGAAAACTTCTCCCAGGCATACGGGGGAATATAAAGCGTTCGCGGATCGTAATCAGCATGGCCCTCCGGATTGCGGTCGGCATCGAGCATATTTGCAAGCCACACGTAGCGCTTCTCAGGCTCTGATGCAGACGGTCTCTCCTTCCTCTGACTGACGTCCTTCTTTCTGTCCTGCGTCGGTCGTGGAACATACACGACAGGATCCGCAGGATTGTACGTCCATTTCTGCGCCGTGGAAGCGCCGGACATGACAATGTCTTCCTCGGTTTCATCCTTGAAGTGTATCAGGGGCGGTGGTGATGACGCGGGTGCGGACTTGACGGCGGGTTTGGTGGAAGATGGTCGCTTGCGTTTCTTGGAAACGACATCTTCATCCCCGGAATCGTCGGGTGCGATGAAGTCGTCAATGTCTGTCTTCCAGTCAGATCATGTTACAGATATACGCTGAGCCGTCAAAAAGAAGGCGACTCACCATCTTCAAGCATGGCTTGCTGTGTTGCATCGTCCAGCCCAAACTCATCATCCGAGTCATCCTCTACACTGACTCTGCGACGCTTGGTGGCTCGGCCTCTCGAACTATTGGCAATGGGTCCAAGCACGTCGTCTTCGTCTTCGTCGTCATCCGATTCGGCATAGTTGACACTTTTTCGGGCCTGAAATGAGGTCAATTGAGTGTTCTATGTACCGATCACGCCAAGTACATACCTTCCGTGAGGGGCTGCTGAATGCAACGCCTGCAACTTCTGAAGATATATGGTCAATCTCAGGGTCACCGTCGTTGACTGGTGAAGACAGACCATTCTCCTTGTTCCTTCCTACAGCTGATTCTGGTTCTTCCTTTATCGGACTCGAAGGTACTGGTGCATCGCTGCTGGGAACTGGTGTAATGGATGCTGGCGGCCTGGTGAATTTATTCTTGGACAATTGAGACACGGGCGTCTTCTTGACAGTTGCTGGTGTGGAAGGCGCAGGACTGTGCGAATTGGACGGCTTCTTCTGGAAGAAACCCAGGATGGACTTTTGGCCCTTTCCTGACTGCGAAGCCGATGGTGGTTGTTTCTTCTGGGAGGGGCGAGGAGTAGACATCTCGTTGCCTTCGACGCCACGCACCATGGTGACGATGTTGCTGGTGGTTTAGCAGAGAACTAGGAATGAGATGGTTGAGAGCGAGTGACAGGCACATGTACGACTCGCTAATTATTCTGGAGTAGGAACGCGTCGCGTTGCTGTCGCGCTAATCCTTGTCATGACGGGTGCGCACGGCCTGCCCCTGCCTCAATGATAGTCCCTGTTTGAAATCGTCCCATCGCACTTCAACACCACAGTACGTCTTTTCTTGAATTAGAAACCTACTTGCTTCTGGCTACAACAGCATTCGCATGTCTGGGCTGGGTTGTATGCCACAATCACAATCTTCTGCCTACAGATTGACCAGCGAAAAATTCCCGGTCATGTTCCACAGCCGGCACCAGTTATGGGATCGGTGACGGTAGCTGCTTCATACTGTCGAGATGCCGATGACTTGTTCAGCAATCTCACGACCAGAGAGCTGCGAGTCTTTCAGTTGCATCCTCGGTCGCCATCTACTCTCATGGCAGCCGCAGAGCCACGGCGAAACTCTGTCCTTCCAGACGCCGCGGCAGTACCCATTCTAGTAAGACGAAGAGCTCAGATGCCGGCAGCACCTACAAAATTTAGACATCCAGAACCAAGTGAGTTTGCTGGCGAATGTGATTAGCCGGTGGTTGGTCCCAATCCTCATAGCAAATGCCGACGACCCCACTTGACCAGTTACATCATGCGGCATGTCGGAAAGCAGTTGAAAAGCGAAGGAGTGCATACAATGAGGTTCGGTATTGAGCCGGTGTCTGTTTCTTGATAATACCTCACTTGACCCTCTTCCTTCTTCATCCAATTAGTCGTACAACAAGTTCACAATCTCCATCATGGCAGATCTCTCACAGAACAAAGCCGTCAAGCTCGTGAAGCATGCGGCAGCCAACAACTACGCAGTTTGCGCAACCTGCTGCTACAACGTGGAAGGCATCCTTGCCTCAGTACGCGCCGCAGAGGCCAAACGCGCGCCATTGATCATACAACTCTTCCCATGGGCGGTCGAATTCGCTGACGGCATCCTTATCCATGCAGCGCGCGAAGCTGCCGACAACGCATCGGTTCCTGTCGCACTGCATATGGACCATGCGCAAACACCAGAAATCGTGAAACGGGCCGCCGGCTACGAGAAAGGGCTTGATGGTATCATGGTGGACATGAGCCATTATGACGATAACTTGGAAAAGACACGGGAGCTGGTCAAATATTGCAATGAGCGTGGAATTGTCACAGAGGCAGAGCCAGGTCGCATAGATGGCGGCGAGGATGGAGTGGCCGATATTGCGGGGCTCGAAGCTATCCTTACCACGCCCGAGCAAGCAGAAGACTTCGTCGCAACGGGCATCAATTGGCTGGCACCAGCCTTTGGCAACGTACACGGAAAGTATGGTCCCCAGGGCCCTCAACTAGATTACGATCGTCTGAAGCGCATACACAAGAAGGTCGGTGACCGAGTTAATCTGGTTCTGCATGGTGCTGGGAAGGAGTGGTTCCAAGAAAAGCTGTTGCGGGAATGTATCGACTGCGGTATAGCCAAGGTCAACATCAACGACGCTTTCAATAACAGCTTCATCGACACAATGAAGGACGAGGCAGGCAAGACGCCAATCACAGGCCTGCTTGTCAATGCGACCAATGCCATGCAAAAAGACATCGAGCAGTACATCGAATGGATGGGTTCTGCCGGTATGGCGGACAAAATGTAGGAACATTATTAGCATTGAACTGCATCGTCGTAATATCTTGCTCTCCGTGCTTATGTCTGACCATCGTAACGTGCACTCCTGAGGTAATTGAGTCTGGAGCGGAAAGTCGGCTACTGTGTAAGGCTGTGCATGGCGGACCCACACCATCTCACGCACCGCCAGCTCAGCATTTCACAGTCATAAGCAGTCATAGAGCGGCAGGGTGTTCGATTCGCAGAGAAGGGCGACTTGCAGCCCTTCAGCCGCACATTGCAGCCTTGCGCCAATGCGCGCAGACCGCCATTTACCAACCATATACTGCGCCACAAAGGATCCAACATCAAACGTGGCTAGGTGTCCACCTCAGAATGGGCATCAGCTGATGTATCCAAGCAAGCGCTAACATTACAGGAAGGCACGGTCGCCTAATTGTGAGTCGAGACGTGGAGGTAGGAGCATATAAGTTGTCTGGTCCTGTCTGGATTCGGCTGCTTATCTCTATTCTTTCTCCACATCATTCCGACTTGAATCCAACCAGGACCACCCTTTTCAAATCAGATACTGCTGGACATCATCTGAACACTAGGATTATAAGCCAAGGTTTCCATACGATCACGGGCTCCACAATGGCTCCGCATGCGGAAAAGGACGTTGCTACGGAGGAAGCGAAGGTAGTGAACGGCGATGCACCACAAACACAGACAAAAGGCAAGGGTGGAAAGGCGAAGAACAAGAACAAGGGCAAAGCAAAGGAAGACGCCTCGAGCAAGGAACGCATCCAGCGTTTGGATCAGTTGTACAGCAAGAAGAAACGACAAACGTATTTCGTTCCAACGCCGAAGTCCACTGTTGAGGTGGAGAAGCCCGGTCAGGTCTCCCACGTCGTGCTCAAGGTGCGACGCATAATCTGCGACAAGGGTTTCCCGACAGGCACAGAGATCGACATCAAATCAACGCTGCTTAAAGATGCGCTTGCCGACATATTCGAAGGCATCGAGGGCCTCCAGCTGAACGAGACGCCTCCCATCATCAGCCCGGAGCTGTTATTCCACGCTCGCGAAGGCCTTGCAGCTCGTGTAAAGGCCGAGACTGCCAAGGAAACCCCCAATAAGGCTCTCGTGGAGGAAGTGGGAGTAGCCCTGCAGTACATCGAGCAGGACTACGCATCTACACAAGCCAGTCTCACATCGCTCGCAGAGCATGACGAGATCACCTTCGATCTACTCTGGGCTCTCTTTCCTCCCAATACGACCGTCTACACCCGGAGCAACCTTCTCCGCGAGCATCAGGTCTGTAAGCTACAAAAGGGCGAGTACGAGACTCTTCAGAGTGGCGCGAAGCAATTCGGGCTGGCACTGCGATACATCTCCCATGATGGTGAGAAGCTTGGCTGGGCAGAGAAGACTCTGAACATCGGCTACTTCGAGGGCGCTAAGAAGGTGCACAACCTCACCGTCGTGCCTCTGGATAGACTCCCCACAAAAGACGCAGTCTGCCAAGAGTTGAGGAAGCGAGGCACACGATATATGGAATTGATAGAAGCGGCGAGGGGAACATACCAGGAGTACACCGGCGCAGCCATCACCGAGAACAAGGATGTCATCGTACAAGACGAGTACAAGAAAGTCCTCCTACACATCTCGGGTCGTGTCATGCTTGACAACAAGATCTTTCTACAGCAGAACGAATATACCGACCTATTGAAACCCACGATTGAGCATGAGGTTGAGGCCTTGAAAGCGAACGATGAGAACCTCCTCTACTGTAACCACTACGTGGGTGGCTTCAGCTTCCGACAGAAGAAATGGTGCCTCTTTGCGGTCAGTCAACTTCAGCCGGTCATCTGGAACACAAACGCCTTCTCAAAACTGGTCATGGACAACCGCAAACGCAACCTCGTTCACTCTCTGGTCAAGTCGCACCGTAATGGGGCAGAAACTTTCGACGATGTAGTCAGCGGCAAAGGCAAGGGACTCGTTGGACTTCTGAGTGGCAACCCTGGCGTCGGCAAGACACTAACTGCTGAAGTCATCGCCGAGGTTACGAAGCGCCCACTCTACATGTTGTCAGCCGGTGAGCTTGGCACATACGTCGACGCGGTCGAGAAGAAACTTGACATGGTCCTGGAGGTTACGAGACAGTGGGGCTGCGTGCTGCTCATCGACGAGGCAGACGTCTTCCTACAGGAGAGGGACGGTCTCGATCTGGACAGGAATGCCATGGTCAGCGTCTTCTTGCGGAGACTCGAGTACTTCCAGGGTGTCCTGATTCTTACAACGAACCGGAAGCGAACCATTGATGCAGCATTCGACAGCCGTATCCACTTCAAGCTTCATTACGCCGATCTGTCTGTGGAGTCACGGTCTACGATCTGGAAGAACTGTCTGGAAAGCGTTCCCTCTGAGCTATCAAAGGTGGAGGTCAAGGATGCAGACTTCAAGAAGTTGGCAAGTTTGAAGCTCAATGGCAGGCAAATCAAGAATGCGGTTGCATGTGCTGTGTCAATTGCAGTGGAGGAGAAGACACCACTCACGCTTGAGGGCATTCAAACCATCCTTGACATGGTGGTAGATGAGGAGGATCTCGGCGGTGTGACGGTGTGAACCCATGTACATCATAAAGCTCAACAAATGTGAGAAATACGACTTCTTGTCGCGACACTCTATAGGACCTCAGATGCACTCTGAAGACCGGCCCATTCGCACGTACTAGAACTGCTCCACTTCGATGTTATAATGGGAAGGCTTGCGAGCCCCGTGTGAGATTAGTGATCACCCGAAGCTTATTCTGGACTAGGTAGACAATTCTACTCAACACTACTAGATTAGGAGCAAAAGCTTCCTCAAGGCAGATGCGAAATATCAGGGCTACTTCAATATATATATCTGAACTCTTTTCCTGTTGACAAACGATTTACAAATCTCGTACCCTTTGTCAACACCAATCATGGCAAGCAACTACTCCTTCTACGCCATCCCAGCCTACTGGATCCTCTCCCTCTACCCTCACGCCTACGCAGTGAGTTCCTACAAACACACATAATTCCCAGCATACTGATACTCAATCAGGTCGGCCTCATAAAAAAAGCCAACAACAATAAATGGGATAACGTTAATCCCCGCGGCCTAGAAGCCAATCCCTCTTACCAAAAGTCCGTGCCTGCAGACTGCTACGCGAAATTCGAGCGCGCAGAGGCCGCGCACAAGAATGGGATGGAGAACGCACCGTTCTTCGTGGGTGCGGTTTTGGCGGCGAACATGGCTGGTGTGGGTGCGAGTATGTGTTTGCGACGAGGATATTGGTAGGGTATTGGGCTGACGATATTGCAGGGACTCTGAATGCTGCGACGGGTGCGTATCTAGCGCTGAGGGTACTGTTTACGGTTTTGTATATCAAAACTACAGAAGAGAAGACGTCGGTTCTACGGAGCCTTACGTGGGGAGCGTCAGTGCTGACTTTGATGGGGTTGTATGTCAAGGCTGGGAAGGAGTGGGCTGCTAGATGAGGTGGGATGGGCTGTTAGAGACCTGCGACTTTTTATCGAATGCTGCTCTGAGTATTGGGGGCAGAGTGATGGATTCCAGTTGCGAGACTGTGTACAGGCGTTGTGTTTTCTCGACCAATGATAGGCTGGAGTGCGCCGCGATACGAAGAGGGAGTCAGTATTCCGTTATGTACCGCGCAAGCTATTCCATACCGGTCTGGCGATACAGTATCAGCGAGCAGACAGACAGTCTGCAAATGGAAGTATACCGTACACACTTTATGCAACGCCATGCAATTCACCACTATGTTTTCCGCGAGACCTTTACATAGCTGTAGCGCTGTAAGTACTTCTGGCTGGGTTTTCCGTACCACTACCAGTTTTGTAACAATGCCGCACGTAGAGTCCAATGCTAAGAACACCGAGGAATACTAATCTGCTTGGTTGACCCAATCGACTGACTCGCTTCGCGACCCCGGCTTCCCCAGCTTTTAACGCCGAACCGAGGTTCAGCGGGGCCTCAACACCGCGCCGCTCGCCTATGATGGCAGCTTACTGCACTCTTTTCGAGAGCTACATTCCGATACAAGTCGAAATCACTGTCCTGACGCGTTTCTTTCCAATTGCTCTATAGTATCAACTCCCCATCAAATCTTCAAGTCCACTCGAAACACTTCGCGCACCATGGCGCAGTCCTACCCCGACATCGAGTTCACAATTAAGGGCCAAATCGGCATTATCAAAGTACGAAGCAGCCAACTCCAGCGGTCCCGGGTGTCTTGGGTACTCTGATACTAATATGGCTATCTCAGTTCAACCGCCCCAAAGCCCTCAACTCCTTCGGCGGCTCCCTCATCCCTTCGACCATCGCCGCGCTCCGCACCCTCAACGACCACCCAGACACAATCTTCACCGTCATCACGGGCGAAGGACGCTTCTTTTCCGCTGGTGCTGATGTTAAAGGAATCGCTAGCAATGCGGTACGTTCCACACATATTCCTGAAACATATCAGTGTCCAGATTACCTTGGTTATATAACAGCAACTGATACGAGCGCAGGACGAGAAATTCGACAACATCGCCGCGAAGAAACTCTCCTTCCTAGGACGCTTCAACTACGGTCCGTCACAAACTCCCTCCCCCACTCCTGCCCACCATCACCAGTGTCCCACGACGAGAATCCCAAGCTAACAGCACGACGCAGCAACCGAACTCCTCCGCTCCATGATCGACCACCGCAAAGTCCTCATCCTCGCCCTCAACGGCCCCGCCGTCGGCGGCGGCGCCGCCTGGTTCCCCGGCATCGCCGACATCGTGCTGGCGAGCCACACCGCCTGGCTGCAATGCCCCTTCTCCGCGCTCGGGCTCGTTCCAGAAAACGGCTCCGCCCTCTCCTTCGCACAGAGCATGGGCATCCACCGCGCCAACGACTTCCTCATGTTTGGGCGCAAGCTCAGTGCGCAGGAGCTGCTGGACGCGGGCATGTATAATTACGTCTGGGACGCGACGGGCGCGGAATTCCAAGGGAAGGTGGTGGGGTTCTTGGAGGAGCAACTCAAGGTGAATGATGGGAAGAGCATGATGGAGATGAAGAGGTTGCAGAATGCGCCGATTAGGGATGCGAGGCTGATTGCGGTGGTGAATGCGGTGGATGCGCTGGCTGAGAGGTTTGTGGAGGATGCGCCGAAGCAGCGGTTCGAGGTGAAGAGGAAGGAGTTGGAGGCGAAGAGCAAGACACGGGCGAAGATCTAGAGAGCATCGAAACCATGTAAGAGCTACTGATCTGTATATTGTGTTTGAAAAGAGCCTGAAAATGGCCCTGTAGTATGTAAATCGTCAAGCTTCTTGCTTGTCTGTGTCTCTCTCATGACGACTACGAATTACGGCCAGCGTATCATCACTTTGCCAACCGTATGTGGTTGTATGACAGTGAAGCCAGATACAGACAATCTATCAATGTACAGTAAAAGAAAAGGGGTATGAGCGCGGCCTTAACATGCAATGCCAATATAACGAACAGATAACAAGTAAACACAAATGCCAGCAATGTCGTCAAATGGAAGTGGTATGGTCAATTGAGTATGTCCAGGTAGAGGGGCGCAAGTATGTGGTGATGGCCCAAGTCTGGTGGCAACCCTGCGATGGCAGTGCATCAGTTGTTGGGAGGGCGTGGCGTGGCCAGCCTCGAACATGTGCTCTTCGAGAGCTCCGTAGGGACACTAGAGAGTGATTACATGTTCATGCTGTGAGGCTGACGAGTATCACGTCCGGCACTGACGGCGCGTCCGTTTGTGGCTGGCACGCTGAGCTGCCTCATGCTGGGTCCATCAGAGGTAGCGACGCGGCGTCTGCTGTTTCCCTTCTCCAGACGAAGCGTTCGCCAGCTCTCGTACCACTGATCACGAGAGGCTTCGCGCAGCTCGGTGCGCCATTCGCTGAAGACGCTCTCGCGAAGCCTGACGAAGTCGCAATGCTCAGGGTTGTACGGGTCCGCGAATCCCCAGGGAAATTGGCGTCCAATGATCTCGGGCTCGTAAATGTCAGGGGATATGATGCTCAGCGGAAGAAACGGTACATCAGACTCCTCGCCCTGGATCGATGCGGACATGGCGGAGGCCTTGCGGCTGTGCGTTTTCTTTGCGCTGGGCGGCGATGTTGGCGGAGATCGTGAGCCAGCAGAGTCCGAGGAGCCAATAGAACGAGCAGCCTCGGAAGAGGAACGCTCGAGAATCTTGTTCAGGATGTCCGGCTTGCCCTCGTTCTCGGACGAGTCGTTGTAATCGTCCTCATCTCGCTCGTCCAGCCTGTCAGGATCTTCATCCTCATCGTCGTCAGCCTCGAGATGCAGGGCCTCGAGAGGGTCCAGTTTGGCGCGCTTGAGTGTGTCCCAGACCATCTTCTTGAGGTGCCGCATGTGAGCCGCCGTGATGGTGTCTGCCTTGCTGATGACTGGGATGACGGTAGTCTTGCCCTGCAGCTCACGCAGGACGTTCAAGTCCAGGTTCTCGTCGAGACCGCCAAAAATGGCACTGCCTGCCTTGAGAACATTCGCCTGCTTGCGTGCCACGGCGATGTTCGAGTCCAAGCGAGCAGGGTCAAGCACCAAGAAGACGCAGTGAATGTGCGTGTCCTTCACGCCGGGTGCGCGGACGACCTTCTGTTCCTCGCCAAAGGTGTCCTCGAACTTGGACTCGAGGAAGGAGGTGATGATGGGCAGCTGGAAGTCGACGACATTCTTCTCGAGCCCCTCAGAGTCCCACAGGGTAACGCCAACGCGCTCGCCATCGACTTCGGTCTCGAGATATTCGGAGGTAAAGGTCGACTCCTCGGCGACTGCGGTGGCTGGCGGAGACGGAGTGTGAGGGCGCTTCTTCTTGGAGAGCGCGAGGGCAGTGCGCAGGAAGTCGATGAAGGACGACTTGCCGCAGCCCTTTGTGCCAATGACGAGAATGCTGCATGGGGTTAGTCAAGCGATTCCAAGACGCTCCATACAACATGTAACCTACTTGAACGGCGTGGGGTCCTTCCTCCGCCGCACACGGCGCGGGCTGTTGACGGTGCTGATCTGGCTGCTCGCGTAGCTGTAGCGGCCGCGGTGGGTCATGCTCTCGGTCCTCGGGTAGGGGTCAAAGTCCATGTAGCTCGAGGGTGAGGTTCCGGGCATGGGGGGTGCCACGGCGAGGTTGTCGCGCTGGGGCGGCATCCTGTGCGAGTCGGTCGAGGGGCGGCTGAAATTGTGGGCGTAGTTGCCGACCTTGTTGGAGACAATGGCGACAGAATCAGGCCGGTATGCCTCGCCGCCGAACGACTCGATCTGGGGAAGTGCGGAATGCGAGGGCAGGCGCGGTGGTTGCTTGGGCAGCATGGCGGCTTCCCGTTGTTTTCGCAGGGCCTCCTCCTGGGCGAGGGCCTTTTGCTTGCGCGACATCTTGCCTCCGGACGCGCTGCGATTGGTGCCGCGGGCTTCTGCGGAGCTCTTCTGCAAGCGCATTCCTCGTCAGTAGTGTTCGGGAATCACGTGGTACAGCAGTGTCACTAACCCGGCGGAGGAAGGAGAATGAGGTTCTGCGCTGCTGGTCGCCGTTGGCTATGCTGGGAACGGCAGACGCGTCGGGAGAGCCCTCTTTCACGGAGCGGTCGGGGTAAGAGGCAGACGGGGTGCTGGCCATGGTGGACGCGGGCGCTTGGTGTGGTCAAATACGCTACGAGGCACTCTTCGCGCGCGTGTAATCTCAATAGATGAGGAGGGAGGGCTGCGTTGGAATGCGCGGGGCCCGCCAATCTTGCTGCGACGGCACAGGAATCTGAGGGGAACAGGCAGAACTAGAGACGGCGAAATTGGAGGGAGATGCTGCGCGCGTTGGGCAAGTCAGCCGTGCACTCCTGTGCCCATCGGGTGGAGCGTGCGGACGAGTGAATAGCACAAAGTAGTGGCCAGGGTCTAATTACGCACCTTAGCCCCCGATGCTACTACTGCAGGTACAGTCGAGCCGCGAGACGGCGCGCGCGATGGCTTGATGCTGGTGGAGACACAATTGACCGCGTGGGCGCTGTCAGTTTGCAGTGGAAGACGAAGTGCGCATCAATGGAAGCTCGATGTTCTTGGACAGGTCAAACTGTGGTACGCGTCGACAAAGAGCTGCACACTGCTCATTGGCCCGCCGCTGTTCAAGCTGAAGGGGAACATCAGAAGTTGCGACCACGCGCTGGGATGGCACGGCCTAGGGCTCAATCCGAAACGCCTTCTCCGGAACACAGCGTTGGTGAACAACATTCCTTTCGCTGGCCTTCAACGTCCGCCGTTGCGGACACGGCATACTCGCGCCACATACGCTTCACTGCTGCCGTGATTCGCCGCTGGATTCTGACAGTCTTGTTCCTCTGCGCAGATCAGCGTGGTCCCCGCAGTCAGTGCGCCGTCGCTGCAAACTTCAAGGGGCTATCGGCACGTGACCTGTTTGGACACAGTTCAGTGCGGGAGACATCTGGGGCACGCATGAACGCCACGCGACCTTCCATCAGGGTCCTGGGAACATCCTCGATCTTTCGTTTCACATCCATCGGAGCTTAGATAAGATAGCTGGCCGATGGCGCCGGCAGTCGAAGATCAATGGCTTTTGCTTGCATCTATCACTCGACTCTCCTCGGAGCAGCCCTCGATAGAAGCTCCATCGCCAGACGAATAATATCAGTCATCACAACATAAATTTTATCGCTTTGCCAAAAATGTCCGCGACATTCTCCACAGAGGCAGCCGACACAGCCATAGGTACTGTCGAGGTCTACCAGAAGCATAAGCTTGCGCAGAGTAAAAAGTGTATCGATATTCGGGTTCTCGAGATTGCTGCATCGCCCAATATTAACTCAAAAGACAAAACGAACCGGGTCAGGTGCAATTTCAAGGTCATCGATCTCGATGAGACTCCACGCTTCACGGCCTTATCATACGTCTGGGGTAAGGACCCATCAGGGCAATATTCGACAAATTCCCGTAACACGAAGCTGCGAATCTGCACTTCATCATATGCAACGAAAATTCGGTCAGCTCAAGATATGAGTAGATGCTGTATGCATCAACCAGAGCGATCTTGGGGAGAAGGCGTAACAGATCCCGTTGATGGGTGAGATTTATAGCAAGGCTGACCACGTTTATATCTGGTTTAGGGATGGCACTCGTGGCACGGACAGAGCGATGGGATACATTGCGGATAATGTATTTGAGAAGAACTTCCTGAGAGGGAAGCCTTTTGCGGCGGCTAGAACTATCTGTCTTGCGCCTTGGAATTTTTTTCGGCCCCGTTGCCACTGCCCTGTAGGTCGGATAACCATTTCTTTCTTCTTCGATCAGACATCGCTAACAACTGTGGCTGACCCAGACATTAGCCTCCAAACCATGGATGAGATGGACTGATTATACAAAGATTGATGATATTCAAGAGCTGCTAGGCAGCCCGTGGATAACTCGTGTGTCGTAAGGTTATCCTTCAGGTATGGCTCATGCATCGTGCTGACCATGCAAGCATAGGACCTACCAGGAGCTTCTCTTTGCTTCGAATCCCATAGTGATTTGTGGAGATCACCATGCCTCATGGTCTCAATTTGAACTCAGCCTGGAACTTTTTGCACAACTGAACCGCTTAGAACGAACATAGACTTCATGGCGCAACGCTGCACTGGGAAGGTCGCATTTCCAGCTTTCGAGTCCGACCACTCGACCAGCAACCTTGACAGACGATGGGGCTTTTAAAAAGTACACTGAACAAGTCTGGCGAGCCAGAGGTTGGATAGAGCTCGGTTCTACCATGTTTGGCATGGTGTGCGCTGCTTGCTGCCTGTCTGGAATCTTCACAAGCTTCTATCTAAGGCACTACGCAGTTGGCATAGCACTTGTCTGCATAGTGGTTCTGAGCATCATAATCCTCTTGATCCCCCCAGCATTCGGGTACGCCATGCGTACACCAGAGGTTCTGATGAAAATTCGGCGATCAGATCAATTTCCCCAGCGACAAACAACTTCATCGACGCACTTTCTACTCGAACTGCAACCAACCCCAAGGACATGGCATATGGGCTTTGGGCAGTCCTTGAGAAGCAATCTTCGAGGAAATTCGAGCCTCTAAAATTCGATTACGATATTGGAAGGATATATCGAGACTTTACCATCCAGGTAATGACAGTGACAGCATCGGTAGAAAGCTTGTTTTATGCTGCCTCATGCTCAATCGATGGGCAGCCTTCCTGGGTACCCGACTGGGCAGCGTGCCGCCAGAACCAATGGAAAGCCTTCTTCACGACCAAGCTGGTGACAAATGATTATGGAAACAACATAGAAACTGCATACCAGAACAGCCTTACCCGCTTCTCCATTGACGAGACGAACCTAGTCATCCCAGTCCAGGCGTATAAAGTTGCAACTATCTCCTGCTGTGCAAGACTGTGCCGAACCAGCGGCGACTTCAAATCAGACGAGAGAGACCTTCATCTTGAAAACCTCCGCTGGCTAGACATGCAACAGACGAGCTCCGGCTACTTCGTCGATGGGCCGTGGGACAAGTTCCGAGCAAAGCGAGACGTGTTCCTTTGTTGGTGAGGGAACAAATCCCCCCAACAGACCCTTGCTGCCCTCGAAAATCTTGCGTCGACAGGAGATCCAGAAGGGATAGTTGCAGCGTACTTCAAAGGGTTCTTGTCAATCAAGTTGGAAAGGAAAGTGGGGTTTATCGCTCCATATGCGCATCCGGACTTGATACCCGGGTGCTCTGGCCTCTGCTCAGTGGGCACGGTTGAGGTCGGTGATTTGATCATTCGGGTACAGGGACTAAAGCAACTTCTTCTAGTGCGCTTGTGTGGTGACTCTGGGCGTAAGGTCAGGATACAGAGTCCGGTTTTGCTGAATGCGTTTTCGGAGAAGTATCAGAAGTTGTTCGCCAAATGCCATAAGATACCCAGGATCTATGAGGACTGGTACATTCAGTAGAAGGATTTTGTTCAGGCTCAAGGCAGGGATTGAGCAGGGAAAGTTGTGACGAGATGTGGAGTTGACGCTATCTTGTTGGACTGCAGTGGAGTCGCAAGTGATCGGTTTTAGTTTCACTACGATGGCTGAGGACAATGTAAGCTTCACTTCTCTGACGTCAAGTCTGATGTTGCCTGGCCAATGTCAATGGCTTTGCATCGCGACAAGCGGCAGTGGGGCGAAGATGTCAATGATTTGGAGACCAGTCGCTTCGTGCCCGAGGATGCAAACAAATTCCCAGTCAATGCGTGCAGGCCGTTTGAAAAGGGGCCGGGGAATTGCATCGGGCAGGAACTCGCGCTAGTTGAGATCAAGGTCGTGCTTGCGATGACGTTGAGGGAGTTTGATTTTAGATCTGCTTATGATGAGTTAGAGAGCCTGGAGGGTGATGGGACTCTATGGACGCGGGATCCGGCATCCAAGCAGGGCCCGCAGGAGGTTTTCGAGGAGATGATGCATCAGATCTTACTTGCTGCAGCGAAGCCGAATCAGGACATGCCGACGAGAGTTGTGAGGTTTGGAGCTCACGAATGAGCTAGACTTTCGTGATGCACCGTGCAAGTCGTCTTATGACGCTCCGGCCGGGTGTCAGCGTGCAGCATGTATCCTACAAATAAGGAGAGTATAGACGTTCAATACAACTTCGGGCAGTACCCCACTAACTTTTCCGAGAAACATTTGTACGAATATACTGCTTAGTATCATTCCTGGTCGCATCGTCTGTTCATGAACGGTACATCGCCATACAATAGCTCCTTCGTAGGTCAACGATGGAACTGAGTGTGCTAGTACGGAACGCCTTCGTAACGCGTGCGGCATACTATCCATACGCAAGCAGGCAGTGTGAATCGAAGAACATCTGATCAGAATGGCTTCAAGAATTAGCAGCGATGGCATCGTCGTGTTCTTCCAAGACTCGAGCCCAGCATCAACATTTCCCACGCGAGGCCCACACGGCTCACGTCCGACCAATCACAGCCCCAGGCATGAACGCGTGCAATCCGCGTCCCCACATATTGCTCTCCCATCCCAACGTACATCATCCATTGACCTTCTACATGTGTGATGGCAGTCCCACATCGCTCTTCCATGGCTTTCGTATAAAGTCATGCACCATGAGCCCTTCATGGCCTTGTCCGTACTCGTCTTGTGCTGTACCGCACTGACGCTCTTTCAATTATTCGACTGGGACATCAATATGCGGTCATTCATCCCATTTGCGTTCTCGTCGGCTGTTGTAGCTCAAAATGCTACGGTTGATTTGAAGTGGCATGCGCCGAAGAAGAGCTGGATCAATGATTTGGGACCGGTTTTGAATGGGACAAGAACCAATGGATTTGTTTTCAATAGCTCGCAGCTTCCTGCTGGCACACAGTATGGCACATACAATTGGTGTAATATGCCGCACGTAAGAGCGCAGGAGTATCCGAAAGCGAGCGATGAGTTCGATTTAGCTTACGTCGAGGTGTAAGCATCATATCGTTGGAGAAAATCCCGCGACTAACGAGAACAGAATCCATCGCCATCACAAGAGGACACCATATGCCTCCAATACATTTCCACAGGAGTCGTATGGGTGGAGTTGTGACGACCAGGGCTTGTTATACTATGGCGAGCCGCTCAACCCAACTGGAAACAGCTCAGCTTCAACATACTGGAGTGTATACACCAGTGATGTAAATCCCTTTGCACAGACCGGATTCAATGGCAGCTGCCAATTTCCACAAATAACCAGAGAAGGACTCGATGACTCCTGGCAGCACGGGAAGGACTTGTTTGGCGTATACCACGACCTCCTCGGCTTCCTCCCAAGCGACATGAACGACAAAGTCACGTATCGCGTCACTAACAATCAGATCACCTCCCAGGTGGCCGGCATGCTCATCAACGGGATGTACGCACCGGAAGAGAATACACCACTTCGCATCCAGCCCGTGAACGTTGACTCCCTCGAGCCACAATACTCGTGCCCCAAAGCATCGTCTCTCTACAGCTCCTACGGCGTGGGCAGCACAGCAGCGAACTGGACGGCACACCTGACCGCCGCGAAGCCCCTATACAACTTTCTCGACAAGATCTCAGGCATTGCAAGCGACAACACGGAATGGCACAAGTCGTTCGATCATTACTACGATAATCTCTCCGCGCGGCAATGTCACGCCAAACCACTGCCCTGTAACATCAACGACACCTCCGCATGCGTCTCGCAGGATCAAGCAGACACAGTCTACCGCCTAGGACAATACGAATACAGCTTCATCTACCGCGACTCGCCGCAGAGTCTCCAAGCCGCTGTTGGCTCTTATGGTGTCTGGGTCGCCGAACTCGCGCAGAACATCCGAGACGTGATCGCTGGGAAATCGCCCGTCATCTACAGACACAACGTAGCGCACGACGGCTCTGTGTCGCGTCTTCTCAGCATCTTGCAAATTGAGCAGATGGTGTGGGTCGGAATGGGATCAGAGGTCGTATTTGAGATGTACACCAAGAAAGGAAGCGACGGCAAATTCTTCCTCAGAATCCTTTGGGGCGGCCAGGTCTTGCGCAGCTCGAATCCCAGCCTCGGCGTAGTGGACATGATAGACGTCGACGTCTTCCTCGCCTACATCGACGGTCTAGTAGGACCCCGAGCGAGCAAGATCGTAGGGCTGTGTAAATCCTAAAGGTCGTAAATAACGCCATTGTACATAAATCAAAGCGATTCTATGAATTGAGAAATCCTCAGCATCTATCTCCCCGCCGAGCATAATACTCGGTGGAGGTCCCACCACGTCGACAAATCAGCTTCCTCGCATCACTAATCGCCACACGTTACCTAATCCGCGCCCATGTCCTCCTTGCATGCTTACCAAACTACTGCCCCGCCGCAGCTGATTAACAACTGTCGAAAGCGTCACCGGTGCTGGAATTGTCATGCAAGTAAGCTCTTGTCAGCCGGGGACGAACGTACGCGCGCGAATGAGGTGCGGTGGATTTGATTGGCGCGGTCTCGTCATTGGAGGAGTTATGTGTGTATTTGGAAATGGACGTGTAGTGCGCTCTACGCGATAAGGTCCGTATTTTGTGCGATTTGGAATGGGATGGGTATTTGGGTGATGTTGGGATACGAGGAGTTGGTAGGAGGAGGGGAGGGAAGGGTATATAATCAAGACGAGCAAGGCGGTGGAAAGCGACATTACAAGGGACGAGTTTCTTCCACATTGAAGATAATACGCAGAGCAACATAGACCAGCCTTCCGAGATGCCTCTTTCAACTGACAGCAAAGTCGTGGAGACGAGCAACGGCTTGGTCAACACACTGCGCGGCGCAGCAGGCCCTCATCCCAGCTTCCGTCCAGGTACATTCTCTTCCCTCACATCAACATTCCAACCTTCCCAAACAAATTCTGACATCTCTCCACAGCCCACGCAAAAGGCCACCTCCTAACCGGAACCTTCACCCCCACCTCAACCGCCTCCTCCCTCTCCTCCGCCCCACACTTCACCTCCCCCTCCACCCCCATCACCGTGCGCTTCTCCTCCTCAACCGGCACCCCCAAGCTCTCCGACACCAACCCCAACGGCAACCCCCGCGGCATCGCCATCCGGTTCCACCTCCCCTCCCTCAACGGCCGCAGAGCACACACCGACATCGTCGCGCACTCGACCAAGTACTTCCCGACGCGCACGGGCGCCGAATTCCTCGAGTTCCTGACCGCCGCCACGGGCCCGAATGCCGCTGAAGCTGTCCCCGAGTTCCTGGGCCGCCATCCCGAGACGGTGCGGTTCCTGCAGGATCCGAAGCCCAGTCCGGTGAGTTTTGGGACACAGCGGTATTTTGGGGTGAATGCGTTCAAGTTTGTGAACGGGGGGAAGACGACGGTGGTGAGGTATAGGATTGTGCCTGTTGCTGGTACGCAGTATGTGAGCGAGGAGGAGCTGAAGGGATTATCGGAGAACTATTTGTTCGAGGAGATGCCGCGGAGGTTGGGGGAGGGGCCGGTGGAGTTCAAGTTGCTTGCGCAGGTTGCGGGGGAGGGGGATGTGGTTGATGATTCGACGGAGATTTGGCCGGAGGAGAGGGAGATTGTTGAGTTGGGGACGCTGAAGGTGGAGAAGATCTTGGGTGATGAGGAGAGCTTGAAGGAGCAGAAGCAGATCATTTTTGATCCGATTCCGAGAGTGGAGGGCGTGGAGGCGAGCGATGATCCGTTGCTGAATGTGAGGGCTAGTGTGTATTTGATCTCGGGAAAGCAGAGGCGCGAGGCCAAGGCTGAGGGGGCGGATGCTGAACAGACTGAGACGGCCAAAGCTGCTACTTGAGTACAGCGACGAGACAGGATGAAGAGCTAACAGCCAAGTGATGTGCCTTATGCACCTTTCAATAGCATTGAGAGTCTTGATTGGCATGTAGTGTGCGATATGAGAAACACTAGTTTACAGATGAGTTCTTCATATGATACTCTGTCGGACTTCAGCAATTCATGTACAGCGTCTTGTGTAATAGCAACATCTTGTACTACTCCTAGGTAAGCTAGCAAGTTGAGATATGAGGTTGTAGAGACCGCGGTGCGTCACCTGACTTCAGGAGGATCGATACCGTCCTCTGCATCATGTGGCAAGGCACTTCAAACAGCGGGAACTATGGCCAAGATACGCGCGGATGCCTTGCGGAGAAGACATTCAGCTTCAAGGAGGGTCATTGTCTACTTCATTAGCTATACGCACCCTCAGAAATGTCACGCAGCTATTGTCACAGCGTTAAAGCACCTGGGTATGTCCAATGCGGTGTGGCGTCGTCCAATAGTAGTAGAAGTCCGTATGATGGCCTCAGCAGACCCAAGCATCTTCTTAGGTATCTTACGAGATCTAGAGATATCAGAAATACAGCGTCATGGTGTCGAAGATCCTGACGACAGCCCTTTGTGATTTATCAGCTCAGGCATTTCAGCTTTCATCCCAGTACACCCAGAGCAGGAACAGCAGCATCGCGCGGCGAGCAGATGTGGTGAGCGTGACCAGATCGCGCTCCTATCAGAGCCCTGATTGAGATACTTCAGGTCGACTTTGGCGGCTCTATCGGCGAATAACAAACCGAAAGCGAAGCTGTGTAAAGTTCCTGTTCACTATCATCAGCACTTAATAGAGTGTAGTTATCACATTCCAGAGTTGTCTCCGCGGCTCTGGGATCGCTTCACCAGATCGAGAACCTGAAGCATTTCGGCAACCTTAGTGAGTGAGATGGATTATTTTCAACGAGAGACTGCAAGCGATGCTGCTCTGCACCACGGCTAGAGGCTAGAACAAAGTGTTTGCGCCCTAATTGATGTGTAAGAACGCAGTTGGCATAATATTCCTCTGTGGCTGCCCAATTTTCGAATAACGGGACTCTGCCGCCACACACCAGCTTCAGGCTTATCTGACTTGCGCTTCGCGCACCTGATGCGGATTATGCATACTGCAGTAAGCCGCGACGGCTTACGTCCAGGCTGACCGCGGTCGGGGCCGTCCCAGGGTGCCTTGTCGTGAGGGGTTGGGAAACGATCGCTACCAGAAATCATCTGAAATCGTACATATACCTGGCGTAAAAAACGTGGTCGCGGGTACGTGAAACAAGCATTGCAGATGCTGCATCGTCATTTCGTAGATAGATTGAAAAGACCATATGTGTGGTACACGGCGGCACAGCCTTCGATGGCGTGGGTCAAATGGCTGTATACCACCCAGCTTCGTGCTCTGAAGAACAATTTTAGCACAGAGGACTTTCTTTTGCTGTAGAACGTTCGCAGTCTAGCGTGTTCTGTACGTTCTCCGGCTGCGTTGCTCGAGTCCTGTGCAGACAAGTCATTGTTAGCAAACGGCCAGACTTGGGTGTAGGAGTCGTGGTTCTCATAGGTCATTGTAGGCGAGAACGTTCTTCGGTGCATGCATGCCAGGATTAGCGACCAGTAACACACGACGAGGCGGCAAGTATGCATGGCGCGCGCTCCAGCGGTCTGGCATGCTGGCGATGAAGATGATCTGCAAGAGATGCGGTTGTCGATCCAAATCAGACCCCGCATTGCTTCGCAGGCTCTCATGTCAGAGTGATCTCACCCGCTTGAGGACGAGTCGGTCAAAGGCGCACGATGTCTCTCAATCGCTCGAACTAGAGCTCTCCATAACCGACCATGCGTCGGCGTTGCGTGGGAGCCGATGTAGACGTCCGGCATGCACGGTCAGCAAGCGACAGAGGCTCAGTGCAGTAGCGGCGCTTGCAAGAACCTGGACAGCCAATTCCACGGATCGCTTTGTGCCACATAGCTTGTCGCGATTAATGGCCCTTCCGGATTCGCGAGAAGTCATGTTGGAAAGGTGGGTTGATGAGAGGATGGGACAAGGTCACAGACCCGCTGATGCTGCGGGGAAGCATGACAGATGGCCCTCGCTCGCCTATCCCACTGACCGACGACACTGCCCCCCAGACCTCACATCACTTCATTGGACAGTTTATAAATGTGTTCGACGACAACGTGTTTTTCCATCCGCTTCGAGCCCGCGTGGCGCACTAAAGCACAAGATGTAGGTGCACTTCGACGGCAGCCCCATGCGGCGTGGAGGACGAGCTGGGTGAGCCATGCCGGTGTGCAAGAACGCCATGTTCGTTGGGTGTATGCGGCTGCTGTAGCGCTCGAGGCATTAAAACTGACTCTATAGTTCATGAGCCCAAGGTTGGTGATCGTCTCGTGCTCCTCGTCTATTCACATCACAAATTCACATCACATTTCTTGTCGAATCAGCGCTCGTCTCGTCGTTTGTATGTCGGCATACACGCGGTTTTGCGGCCTATGTGTTGTCAACCTCGATACCCTTTTCCCACTTGATCAGGTCAAGTTACACGAACCTGCTCGCCGGCTTGTTGCGTCACTTTCTTACCCGTTGCGTCGTGTGTAACGTTGTGCCTAAGGGTTCTCTGTATCCCTCGCGCACTGGGTTCGACGCGATCCAAGAACATAGATTGCCCTGCCACAAGGACCGGCCGCGAGCCTTGCTCCAGGAAAATTAGATCTCCTTTCCCTTTTGACGCAGTCTGTTTCCCTACATCACGCAGTTGATTCTGCTCGTGCCTTTTGCGACCGGGAACCACTCGAGCCTCGAGGATCCCGTGACCCTGCAGCAACTCCTATCCCTTGCGACTGCTCTTTTCACCGACGGTGTCGTGGACCCGCCCACAACGCAACTGGATCGGAAGACTTTCTTAGTCTTGGCACTGTCTCTTCACTTCACCATCACTGTCACCGTCACCGCGCGCACGAGCTTGCACCAACTGCTGCGGCAGTACCCAACTCAATGCACTCCCCTTTCGATTGATCTCAACCACGCGCCTACAATCAGCCCCAGAGAATGGCACAGGATTCCACCATGTTGCCGGCTGCAGGCCACCTGACCGCGCAACAGACCCTCGCCCTGGAGATATGCACTCGAACTATGTCGGTCCTCTCGCTCATGGGATCATGCTACATCATCAGCACCTTTCTCGCTTTCTCGTTCTACCGGAAACCCATTAATCGACTGGTCTTCTATGCAACATGGGGCAACATCATGGCCAACGTAGCTACGCTCATCTCAACATCTGGCATCCCGCAGGATGGGCAGACATTGACGCCACTGTGCGAGTTCCAAGCTGTTCTGATCCAATGGTTCATGATGGCCGACTCGCTCTGGGTACCTATACCGTTCATCTACTTTGTACCTTGCTAATTACGATGTAGGTTTTCTGCATGGCAACAAATGTCTACCTTGTGTTCTGGCGCGGATACGATGCTTTGCAGCTACGTCATCTGGAAAAGTGGTACTTCCTCTTCGCCTACGGTTTGCCAGCCATTGCGCCGATCGTCTATGTCATCCTCGACCACTCTAAGGAGGTTGCCATTCTCGGCCCAGCCACAGTAAGCTGATCTTTGACCTTGACTGTACTCATGCTGACTCAACGTTACAGCTCTGGTGCTGGATCGACAAGGAGGTCGACTGGATGCGGTAAGGAGCTTTCTGTACGGGGCTTGTGCCAAAAACATTACTGACGTTTTCCTTCTCAGCATTGCATTCTTCTACGCCCCCGTTTGGGTATTTGTTTCAGCCACTTTTACGATATACATTGCCACTGGCATCAAGATTGTCAGGAAAGGAGCTCTCTTACGATATTTTGAGTCACAATCAAGGTCCGGCAACAGGGATTCTATCATACCTGAAGAGACATCAGTCAGTCCTTTCGCAGCTGGAAAGAATATCGTCGTCACTACTCAGATTGAACACGATGTGGTTCAAAATGACGTAGAGTCACAGCACGCATCGTATGCTGACGACAATACATCTTTGAGCTCGTACTCAAGCACACAGCATTTGTCAAGGACAGCTCCTCAAGAAGAGGTGGATGTGCAGTCGCAAAACCAAATTCGCGCCTCTCGGGTTTCACGTGACCTCATGATACCTGCGCAAGACAGGAGTGCGTCATGCCAGTACGAGGAAGAAGTCGAGTCTAGTTACAAGGCAACAGTAAGCACCACACGTGCCCCCGTCGAAGCTTCAGTCCTACCTCCGAGGCCCTCATCTGCCGCAACAAATCGTCGACACTCTCACATCAACCGAGCAGCTGGGAATGAAGCGGCTTTGGCATACCTCAAAGTCGCCTTCCTCATGTTCCTCGCTTTGGTTGTTGTATGGGTACCAAGCTCGGTCAATCGCCTGTATCAGTTCATCCACAAGGACGACACGAGGTTCGCGCTGAGCCTGATCTCTGCCATTGTCCTGTCCATGCAGGGTGTCTGGAATGCGACCATCTACATCTACACGACTCGATTGGAATTCCGTCGCGCATACGCATCGATAAAATCCAAGATTCCTGGGAAAGCTGTATCATACCACCCGCCGAAGAAAACGTACCAGAAGGACATTCTCACAAGTTCACAAGGAACGAGGGACTCTGATGTCGAAATCCGGCTGGAAGAGGGTCTTAAGCAAGGAGAGCACTTGCGCTCAAGCAGGCCCGACGGCACGGCTTGAAGCAAGCCCAGCTGTACCTGGCAAGACTTTTCCGGCACCGATGTTACTCCGCATGCTGTGCAACAAGTGCTGTGGACTAAACCATTCTGTTGGCAGAGTTTTGGTCCTTCCTCAGTCTTCATATGGTTTGCATGTTGTCATGCTGATCTTTTCTCATACTTTTCATGTCTGTTTATATTGACTGCGTCTTCTCCGAGGAAGACTTTTCAGGCCTCGACCGTCTTCTGTGTTAATGTTACAATGACGAGATACCCCGGTGGAAGAACCTGTCGTTCTGAGAGATATATGGTCGTACAACGACGGAAGCTACGATACTCAACTGTGACAAGCCTCTGCTAGTCATAACGCAATCAATTCAATACACTTGTAATGATTGTCAGTAACCGCGGGTGACGAGAAATGATGCTCCTAACTCTTGTACATAGCCTCCGACTTGTGAGCCCTATGCGCCTTGTATGGCAAGAATCCTTGGCTATAGGCGTACTTGTGTAGACACATCTGTGTGTAGCCTGGAACCTAGCAGCTCTGTATAGCCGTCCTGTGCAGCCAAAGCGTTTTGGGTCATCTTCGACACGGCGCGTCTAAGAACAAAGCCATTCGAGGCTGGGAGCTGGGACGAATAGTTCTACCGAGCGTCTGTGTTTGCCTAGACATTCTTCTCGCTGATTCAAGAAGTTGCATGTTTGAGCATAGTCCCCTTTCGGTCTAGCATAACGATTTCCCACGTGCGTTCGAAGTCTTGCGGCCTGCCACTCAGCGTCATGGGCTCAGAACTGCTGCGGGATGTTCACTGAATTGGACATTGGTTGTTCAAGCATGTCTTCAGATCTGTTACAGCAGAAGGTGAGAAGCCTGTTTGCGCCTTCCCTACTGCCATCACGGCCTTGACATCATCCTACACGACAATTGAGTCTTCGACAAGGACATGCAGTACACTCCTTGCATAACATGTGAATTGTAGCTTCCTGTCGGTTTGTGACCGGGAATAATCCACAAATAGGTGTGGTGCCCAGTCTTCTCTCGGTTCTGCACCCAGAATTATCACTCGCTTCGATCACTGCCGGATAAACATACAAAAAACTGCTTTTTTCACGCTCATTGCAATCGTTCAATTTTACAACGCTCTTTACTGACCTCCGGTCCCATCACTACTATGGGACGCATCTTTCGCTGTGTTCTTGCCGCTTCTGCGATGCTTCGGCCACTGGGGGCCGAAGTCATCGCTACTTCCCTGACCTCCGATAATTATCAGAACCACAACGTTCTTTCCCGTGACTCGATGAAGGCATTTGACCTCGCCTACGCGAGCTTTTCGAGCCTCTTCGACCAGGCGCCCTCCTCCGGCTTCGCTAGCACTTTCTTGAGCGCAGAATCTAAAGCACGTAAATCTGCACTGGCTCACGACACGCGTGCCCCTGTTCGACCTGAGCCTGCAAACCCAGTTCCCATTGGTTGGAACTACCTTGGCTGTTATACTGACTCGGGAAGTGTCGAAGAGGCCATGTATAAAGGGTTTTATTGGACGGCAGAGGAAGCTGTCAAATTTCCAGTACCCTCCATGATGAGCGCAGACATTTGTACAGCAAGCTGTTCCTTCAACGATCGCTACACCTACGCCGCCCTCAATGCTTCCACTTGCTACTGCTTCGACACAAAACTATACAGGCGTAGCAGATCCGAGGAGTGTAATATGCCGTGCTACAACAACGAAGGAGAAGCTTGCGGAGGCGCAAGTGCAGATTCTGTCAGATTGACGGTATATGAGCGCGACGAGAGTGCAGTCAGTGTTCCTCGTCCCGCTGATCTGGACAATGATTACCAGTACGCTGGTTGCTATGATCTCAAAGGATACGCATTCGTCGCCATACTTGATGGCTATAGCACAGGCTGGAATGCCAGCGATGAAATCGTCGAGTCGAGCCCCGAACTTTGCACGCAGAAGTGCAACGAGAACGGATACTGGATGTTTGCCGGATTGACGACTAACGGCTGCTTCTGCTCCAACAATCCACCAGTCGGTGCATCGAAGGTCGACGAAGAGCGCTGCATCGCTCAATGCCCTGATCATGCTGACGAGGCCTGCGGAGGATGGGGCTACACAAATTTCTACATGTCATTGTACCGACAACAAGTCCCCCGAGAACCTCCGTTCCCTCTTAATGCGACGGAGAATGGCCAGTGGTACTACAAAGGCTGCTATCTATCAGACGAATATCTCGTCGACCCTCCGGCCACCAAGAATCTCGACAACGACGCAAGCGCTGACGCCTGCATTCGATACTGCGATGCAGAAGATAACTACGATCTTGCCGCCCTGCTTGGGACCTACTGCTATTGCCACAATCAGGGCGACGGCGACTTTGCGCGTCGTGATCTCATGATCCCAGGACAATACTGTGGCAATGAGTGTGGAGGCAACTCCAGCGAACCATGTGGTGGCAGAGATGAGCGTACAAAGAAGAGGGATGGAGGCGAGCAGACCTTGACTGTATATGGTAGATCGTTCGATCACGTTGCCGAGGAAGGGTATCAATTGCTTCCCCTTCTCGTTCCTGGCGCGATTCCATGGACGACTGTCGGCTGCTATCGCGACTCGAATGCGCTCAGCAACGCTCCTTACAAATATCGAAATGAGTCGAACCCGAACATGGACCCCGAGCAATGCATCAAGATCTGCAAGGAGAACAATAACTGGCTGTATGCCATGCCGTACAGTGATGGAACTTGCTACTGCTCTGGGGACCTGCCTAACGGTGAACTGGAGGTGGACGGGGGAGATGACAGCGAGTGTGATCTACCATGTTCTGGGCATCAGATTCAATCTTGTGGAGGCGATGGGGAAGATGATGTCCCGAGAGTGAGGTTTTGGAGAAACCCATTGGACTCTGCTAGGACTGAGATTGTTGTGAGTTCATTTGCTTTACTTATTTGGGCAGCTAGTAAAGGTCTGGCCATTGCAATGATGACTAGTGAAATGAGATGCATCCACAAAGGATATGCTTTGGAGGTACCTATGGGAGTATGGTAAGTTTCTCATGCTGTACTGAGAACACTGAACGTACAGCAGTATCTGCGACAGCCGGGCACCCGATTCCAATGGCAGAATTGAGACACTTCCCAGAATGCTACAGAAGACCCCAATTCGCCATTCCATTGATCGAAAGCGTCAACAACTGCTTATCCTCCGCCGTCTCCAACTCATTCTTCAGTTCATTCACATCCCAATGGGCCCACACAAACTTGCCCTTGATGAATGCCGCCTCAGGACTAGACGCCCAAACCATGTAGGAAGCTGGAAGCTCAACTACACACGAACCGATCAGTACACATCAATGTCTCCACCTCGACTCGATTCACTCACCCTCATCCAACGGCGCCTGCTCCACCCCGATCTCATCAAAATGATCCACTGTCTTCTACACACCAGGATTTACAAAGTCAGCACTGTCTCACACATACACTCACTACATCAGCAACTTACCTGATGCATATCAGTCAACACAATCCCCGGCGCCAGATTCACGACCCTCAACCCCAGATTCTCAGCCTGGAAACACTCAAATACCCTCGCCGCAGCTGTCTTGCTCGCAATATACGCGCTTTGACCCGCCAGCGTGGCATTCATCGCGCCGCTCGAGACATTGATGACCGTTGCGTCTGGTGCAGCTACAGGGAGGAACGCGGCCAGGACGTTATGTGCGCCCCGCACGTTGATGGCGAAGGCTTTCCACCACTCGTCGGAGTCTGCAGCGGCGCTACCCTGGGAGTGGTAGGACGGGAGGTAACCGGCGTTGGAGATGAGGATGTCGATTTTCTGTCCAAAGGTCTCGGATGTCTTTTTGAAGGCGTTGAGCATGCCTTCGCGATCGGTGACGTCGCTGGGGAGAGTTAGGACTTTTGTAGTGGGAAACTTGCCCTGGATGAGCTTCTGGGCGTCGGAAAGCACGTTGGCGCGACGACCAGTGATGGCGATGGAGGTACAGCCTGCTAAGGCGAAGTGTTGGGCTGTGGCGAGGCCGATACCTGTGCCCCCGCCGGTGATGAGGACGACTTTTCCGGCGGCGGAGAGCTCGGGGCGAGTCACGGAGATGGAGGGATAGGGAGAGGTGTGGTATGTTGAGATGCCTTTTGGGATGGGGAAGGCCATGGTTGTGATGCTGCTATGTTAGATGGAGAGGAGTGTCAAGTATGGAAGTAATGGAGAGGGAATATAGTATTGAAGGCCGGGGCGTGTTATAAGACATTGCAGTATGGTTGCTGCTCATGTATATACCCTAGAAAAGTTCCACGGAACTATAATTACAAATTGCAAGTCACACTCTAGGAGGCTCTTGTGGCTTCCAAACGGCAACGATCGTCTTAGATCGCATCGAATTGGTAATAGTAAGAACACAGAATCGACGTTGGAATATGTTCTTGTCCAGTTAGTTCTGACCTAGTGCGGAATCACTTCACTCCGGTCCACTAAAGCACTTGTAGATTTCAACCAATCAGAATCGCTGATATAATTTGTGAGCTTAATGCGCCAAATCGCTTCCAATTCTCGAAAAATACCTACACTATGCTAAGATACTCATGAATCCAGTTACTCTAAAACCACGCTCGACTCTCCAGCTTCTGCCACCAGCGTCCCTTCTCGCCTTCTTCTCTTGGCCCAGTAAACTCCAACACTTGATCGTCCACCCCAATCCGCATATCTAGATCGAATATATCACTCGCTGGCCGCTCATTCTTGACCCCTAAACAAAAGCTCGCTCGCATGCGCACCCCGCCAGGTCGACTCTTCGCCACCGGACTGAGATACGGCCCAATGTCGCGCGCAACACGGTAGGCGAGTGCAGAAGGCGAGAAGGCAGTCTTCAATGTCACGGCCCAGCGATTGAAGTCCTGCGTTGGTGCGATGCGCGTTTGGAAGACGGGGTATTGGCCTGGTCCGACGGGGAGATCCTGACCAGGACTTCGGGGCGGCGTGACAACTACGAGAGCAGTCGAGGCTGGTGAGCGGCTGTCCATCCAGTACTTTATGATTTCGGTGTCGCGGTAGGAATCCTCGAACCATGTGAGGAGCCAGAAGGACATGACTAGTTGTTTGAGATTGTCAAATTGACGGAGGCCCGTGAGGAGGGGATCTGTAATTGGCGTGGGCTGCGAGAGGATAGGGCAGCCATGGTAGCCACAGAGCTTGAGCTCTTCAACGCTGCTGGCGTGATGGAGCGCGATAGTCTGGAGAAGAGGAGCTTGTGGCGGCCAGCCATAGTCTGGCTCGAACTCGAAATTCGGCATGTGGAAGCCGCGCCTATATGCCTCATAGATGCCTTGGTGATCTTCTCCCTCGAGGTTTAAAACATCGTCCCAGATGAAGCCTTGATCCAGTGCTCTCAAGCTGATACCTCCTGGACCCCAGGTGTTGCCGATAGGATATGACACGCCGATCATAACAATCTTCTTGAGTGAACACCAGTGTAGAGCACGTAGGATTTCTCGTTTCTCGTCACGCGGCAAGCCACCTTCCAGCTTGATGCGCTCTAACCGCCTCATGTGCGGCGCAAACTCGGCTATGAATCTTCTTCTTCTTACACACTGATACATGCCGTCAACACTGTGACTTGCGTCAGTCACAGACTCTCCGTGGCCAGCATACTGCGCATCCACACGAAGGTCAGTAAGTGTGTTAGCTAGGTGTGCGACAACCTTGAGTGAGCGATTTCGCACGTCGATTGAGGGTTTAACATGGCTGTAGAACCTATCCATTGGCCATGCTAGACATTGTAGTTTGGTGTGGTACTCCATAAAGTCTAAGAAGGTTTCCTCGAGGAGAAAAATGTCATTGCGAAGCTGTGTCTGTTGTAGAACGGCATTACGAAGTTGGAAAGCTCGCAGCTGGGGAAATCTTAGAGCTGCTAAGGAGGTCATCGCCGAGCTCGAGTCTTCGAGCCTATCGTCCTCGCCTCGTCTCCAGAGTACCCAATCTAAGTTGAGACTGGTGAGCGTCCGAGCAGAGGTCCCCAAAAGCCAGCGCATCGGCTGAATGTGCGCGATATGGGTTGCTCTTTCTGCGCCTAGTCCTCCTTCAAATCCTCCTTCGAACCCTACATTGCTTGCTGCGACGAGTCGTTCGACTTCAGGATGCTCTGTCCATATGAGAGCATCGAGAGCTTCAGCTCGTTCTTTCAGCTCGGCATCGGGATAGAGGCGAAAGTCTTCCGGCACCCCTTCAGAGGAGAGCTGCACAGTAGAGGGTATCCAGTTACCCGCCCCGTCGTGAATTTGGGTGTACATGCCTCCACGTGAGGGGCGAAATTCTAGAAAGTCCATATCTCGCGGAGCGCCCACCATCCACGCAGCGTCAGACCGGCGTATTCTCAACGACTCAAGTTCCGTCGTATCATATGACGATAGATGATGCATGGCTTCGGCAGAAATGTAGCAGCATTCCAGCCATAATTTGCGCAGAGGAACCCGCCGTGGCCGGTTCTGGTCCAGAAAACAGGCCATCAACACACTTGCAAGTTTCATATGTCCATGTACGATCCGCAGTGTATGTACATTCACCAGATTGCGCACAGCTATCAACAGCAGTTTGTGAAGACGATGGTCTTGTGACAGTGTGTCGCTATTGCAATGTATCCGTGGCAATTCGTCGAATATGTTGGGCGAAGGCAGGTGGCAGCGATGGGTAATAGTATGCACTTTGGAAGCTAAGGCAGGGTTTCTGGAAAAGTCAGCCTGGTCCGGAGTATCTACTAAGAAGAACGTACGTAGCCAGAATATAGAGCTTCCGTATGATCGGAGTATCGTCGTGCTCATCGGTCTGACCGAGCCCGCGAACCTCCTCGATGGACGGTTCAGGAAGTGCATCAGAGTGTAGCCTCCATTGGTCTACCAGGCAGACATTGTGCCAGAGCGCGTCGGTGGCATGGCGGCTCAGTGTGGAGGAAACGAGAGCTGCATTTCGCAGTGCTGCAGAAGGGAGATAGCCGACGATAAGCTGTAGAATCTCTTCGGGAAGCGACTGGAGCTGGGCACAGATTAGCATGAGGAACTCCTAGGGACAGAGTGGGCTATCAAGAAGAAAAGGGCCATTGTCTATTGAGGTACACAACAGGAGCACATGCGCCGCGAAGGAATACATACTGACAGTTGGCGGGGCTCATGGCTCTGTTCTATGGACAGACACAGCGGTTGTAAAGAGAAAGGCATGATAGGGATTTTCGTACATGCCGTATAGCCATGCAGTGTAGATGCCTGAGAGGTGGAGTGCTCTTTGCGAAGCACAAACAAGGCCGCGACGCTATGATGTGATGCGATGCGGCACCCCACCTCACAACGCGATCCCGCCCGCCACGCGAACCCCTGCTTCGCCTTCCTTTCACACGTCTCCCACGCACACTGTCAGCCTAGTGCAACTGTCACTAATTCTCCGACTGTGTACTTCCTTGCGCCGGCGCTTTGCGCCCTCTGATCATCCTATACATGCCCAGCCCTGGATGACAGTCTCTGAAACCGAACTTTGGGTACAGCTTCTGACCTGGCGGGTCTGCGACCAAACTGACGTATGCTTCGGGCGCGTTGGTGTCAATCCAGTCGACCAGCGCCTGCACGATGCGCTTGCCCAAGCCTCGTCGTTGGTGGTCGGGATGAGTTGCGACGTCTGTGAGTAGCAAGAAGAGACTGCCATCACCGGACAATCGGCCCATGGCCACAGGCTCTTGCTCAGCTCCCGGTGTCTTGTCGTCGATCATGTGTTTTCGCTCGTACGCCAGGAAACCCACGGCTGAACCGGCGAGTGCTTTCGCAACCGCTTCCATGGGCGGTGGCGTCAAGCCTGAGATCTTGCGCAGGTCATGGTAGACCTGTGGCGTAGGCACGCCCTCTAGGACGATGTAGTCTGGATTACTCATGGTGATGGTGAGGATGCAGGTAGTCGTGGGGAAAGTCTTAGGGTTGTGTCCTTGGAGAAGGTAAGTACTTACTCCCTGGAGATATTGAGGATTCCTAATCTTGCCGGCTTGATCGGACCAAAATCTTTGCCGACGGAATGATTGTGACGAGGAGGATCTAGTCCGAACGATCTTTTGGTCCGCTTTTCAGGATCCTTCCACGAAGCACATGTTGGCGAATCTGAGCGAAAATGATGGGTTGCCTAGATTTCGTCAAGTCCGCCCTCTACCTTTCAATCTTACGAAAGATGTGCAGCCATTCAAGAAACCAAAAGTCACCTTTCATCTGTCAAGCACCCTAGTAACATATCCTCGCACGCGCCGACGAGGTACTCCACGATTGTGCTGTGCGACCTGGACCCTGACTTTGGTAATCACACGCATACTCGCCTGACCATATTCTGTGCAGCAGACCGTCCGCCTGCACTATGCTCACTTTGAAAACCAGAACATGTCGAGCAGGAACTGAAGATGAAACTTCTCTTGCAGCAATCGTGATGTGCGAATCGCACCTGACTTGACATGCGCTTTCCAGCAAGCAAAGTAAGGCTGATGTACCTCACAGCAACCACAACGCCTCACCTTCAACGCGACTTTGGTTCGCACCCTAACCCGACGCTCATTGCCGTTTCACCAGCTCAACATGGGCGATCATGCTGGTGTCAAAGCCTCAATCATGGTCGAACAAATTGAACAGCAAACTTCTACCATGCGCTCTTTGATTTACTTCCTCTTCGCTATGACGACCCTGCCGTATCGCCGTGCATTCAAATCCTATACGTGGAAGCCTATCCAGGCTATCCGGGCCGCAAATGGTGATCGAGCGCTGCTATTGCCACTGGTGAAGGAGTGGAAGGCAGACAAGTACGATGAACTTCAAGCCGTCCAGGTTGCAGTCAGTCCACTTCCCCTACATCCTCGGTGTAATAATAGGTCTGAGACACCATAGGCTACATTCTGCGGCTGTGCAGTTCTCTCGAGCCTGCCATGGTCACGAGCGGAAAGGGCGTACTGGATTGCCGACGCACTGTGGTTTAGTTCTCTGATCCTGTCGATATTCGCCATAATCACCAGCGTTCAGACAAAGTCCATGCTAGACGATCTGCCTTCGCGAGAACAACTCGCAGGTTCGTTACAGGAATGCGAAGTCACCCGCATCTCAAGGTCTATTCTGCGATATAAGCGGACTCCGGGAATCAAGCACTACGTCATGCTGTTCATCTGGCAGTTCCCCTCGATGACTATGGCATATGCTTGGCTGTTTTATATTGCTGGCCTTACTGTCGGTCTCTGTTCTCCTTTCATTCAGAATTTGGCGTGGGACAACAAACACAAGGTGAGTTGTGTCTTGTCCGAACATGCACATTTGTTGATCAGAATACAAGGTCGCGATCACATACCTCTCGTTTACACTCGTCGGCGTCATCACTTACGTTTCTGCGACCATATTCGTGTATGCTGGAGAGAAAGATTTCGAGCGTTCGGTAGCCAACTCGCGAAACAGTACGATGGTCAACCCGTGCGTAGACACTAAACCCGACGAGAACATACCAGCTTGCATTCAGGAGCCCATCGAGAACATCTATTCGCCCGTAAACTGTCCTGAAGGATATCTGGACGACACAAGCGGCACTGTTGTGGAGCACGAGCCGGTGCAAACCACGAGGGGAAAGATACAATTGGGACGCGATTGCGCAAAGACATCCAAGGTGGACAGTGAACCGCCCAAGCGCTCGTTACTATACTCCTAAAAAGTCATCAAGCGTAAGTTTAGCGTTGTGCACTACCGCAGTAAATACATGTTTGGTTCTGCTCGGAAATGAGGTTGAATGCACAAATGGATGAACAACTTCCACTCCCATCTCAAACCGACAATCGCTCAACAAAATGTCGTCCTCTTTACACAGTTTCCGAATTTGCATGATCAGGTTGTTACAAGGCAGGTCATGCGATCTTTTCCCTCTGCATATGTCTTCAACCAGCAGTGTCAGCCTCATCACGGCCTGGGTAATTTTCCGCATCTCTACCAGTTCTAGTACATGTCTCCTTTGCTCTGGCCGCACGATGGGGATCACTAACATTACTGCCCATGATCACACGCGAATAGCATGTCAGATTTCCATGCGCATGTCCGCCACATCGACTATCTCTACGGCACGCATCTCTCGGCAAATCTCCACCCTCTCTCACGACAAATGTTTCACATATGCATCTTCACATGTCTCACCAATAACGGCGACTCCACGAGGACCCTTTTTGCCCACGTTGCAGCAGATCAATTAAGCGTCGTCCAGTCACAAGCGCCCGCAACCCTGCTGTCGTTCGCCTCCGTCCCGCCACAACCGGTTAGCGCAGAGCTAGATTGTTTGACAGCCAACGAAACAGCCACTCCCGCCGGCATCTTTATTCTCGCCTTCCTAATGCTGGGCTGCGTGATATGTGCATGCGAAGGTGCATCAATCGGCTGCGGCATGTGGCTAGAGCAGCAATATGCGCAGGCCATGCAGCAAGCGAATCGCGCTCGGGTATATGTCCATGCTTGAAGGTAGGCCAGGGGTTATAGTCGATCATAGGATGTCGGGGCATTCTCACGGGTGGCATGGGGAGGTGAAAGAGAATCGGGTGATGGGGGAGGGGAAAGAGATGGTGTATAAGATTCTGGCCCTGCTGCCCGAGGACTACTTTGCTCAGGCACCCCAACTCAGCAGTCTCGACCTCGAACTCGATCTCGATCTTACCTGAACCTCGACAATCCTTTATTCGGTCGAGATCATGGCGTTCTTCAAGTCGCTGTTCCTCGTCGCCACACTAGTGGTGTCTGTTGTCAAGTGCGCACCCACGAACCTTCGCCGCGAACTGGAGCAGGTGCCAGAGTTTGTGTTGAAATATGGTATGTACCAAGCTCTGTCCTAAAATCAAGTTACTACATATCGGCGCATACGAGCGAGGATTACAATGCGAAAACCTTCTAGTACTTCAAACAGTGACTAAGTCAGAACAGCTCCCGTGGTCTACCTACACTCCGACGATGAGTACATGCCCACTGATCTCAAGGTGTTCCTCGACAACACCACACCTCGCGTGAACTTCAACGAGGTTTCTGGCCCCTCCAAGCCGCTCACTCGCGACAATCTCCACGAAATGGGTCCAGACGTCTACCTGACCTCCAATGACGACGTGACCAAGGATCCCGAATGGATCAAAGGTACCAAGCCCGACTCCAACGGTAAAACCAACGGCGCCACCACCGCAGCTGTCGTCGTCTACGACAAAGGCAACGGCAACGTCGACGCCTTCTACTTCTACTTCTACGCCTACAACTACGGCGGCGAAGTCCTCGGCTGGGACAAGCTCAACTTCGGCAACCACGTCGGCGACTGGGAACACACCATGGTGCGCTTCTCCAACGGCGTGCCCCAAGCAATCTGGTACTCGCAACACGCCAACGGCCAAGCCTTCGCCTACAACGCGGTCGAAAAGACCGACTCGGGCCGCCCCATTGCCTACTCGTCCAAGGGCTCGCACGCAAACTACGCCATGGGCGGCACCCACGACCACCTGATTCCCAACTTCAACCTCCCCGGCGGCGTCCTCGAAGACTACACCAACCGCGGCACGTACTGGGACCCGGTGCTGTCCGCGTATATGTTCCGCTTCGATCCCAACGCGAACAACTTCACGCCCTACGGCGTGATTGCTGATACGCCAACTAACTGGCTGTATTTTAAAGGTAAGTGGGGGGACGAGGAGTATCCGACGAGCGATAAGAGGCAGGTCAAGATGTTTGGGCAGGCGAAGTTTGCGAGTGGACCGACGGGGCCCGCGGATAAGCAGATTAAGAGGGAGAAGGTGTGTCCTGAGAATGGGAATATTTGTATTGTGAGGAGTATTCTTGTGCCGAGGAGGGTAGGGGATGTGGAGGATGTGCAGTAGGCTGTGGAGTAGGGGTGGTAGATGGGAGGGAAGTGTGTGGATTTGAGCGAGGCAAGATGATTTGATACCCGTGCGTTGCCTTGATGGCTGCACTTTCATATGTACGTGCATAGAAGTAATGGTAATATGTATACTGGGAATCTGCCGGAAGCAAGGTCATTAAACCCCTTACGAGACTGCATACAGGGGTTTTGTATGTATGTTCCCTCCACAAATTATAGTTTGAGGCAAAGCACGGCAGTGTGTAACAATTCCGGCCTTGTACACGGCTGTAAAAGTGTATTGTATATACGGGAATGATCCATCTATAGGCCTAAGCTGAAAAGTGATATCGTGACAAGAAGTAATTATCAAAACAGCATCGCTATTCCTAATCTTACGCTGGCGCAGCGGCTCCTTCGCCGTTCTCGCCGCCATTACCTCCTGTGAGACTGGCCATGAACTCTTGGTATCGGAATACTTCGCCCCTCCCTAGGCTCTTCCCGCCCTTGCCAAATGCTCTTCGACCGCTGAACCCCTCTACTACCATGTCGATCTCGCGCTCTGTCAGCTTGCGCTCGCCTGGTTCGGGCGCTGTGTGCAGTAGAGCGTCCTTCAGCTCCACCAGGTCGATCTGGCCATCGTCGCCATCATCGAACGCCTCGAATGCCGCACTCAGCTCGCTAGACCGTGACAGTCCGCTCAGCAGATCCGACAATGTGTTCAAGAAGGTCGCGAGGTTGATCGACTGTGCGCCATTGAAGTAGCTAGCGAGACTCGATGGAGTAGCCGATAGTCCGAGCTGCGAGAGCATGTCTGCAACATCTGCCGAATTCACATGTCCGTCGTTGTCGCGATCCATGACGCTAAAGGACTCGCGCATGCTGTGTAGAAGCGCCGGGGGAATCTTCGCCATGGCGTCGCTCGTTGTAGTCCGTGCCATGGGTGCCGGTCTGGCTGGTCTCGCTGCAGGCTTCTCGTACGACGTGGTTCTATCGACGGGCTTCTCGTATGATGGGGTCCTTTCGGCGGGTCTCTCGAAGGGCGAGGCCTTCTCGATGGGTCTCTCGAAAGACGAGACTCTCTCCACTGGCGCAAACTTCTCGACTGGCACCAACTTCTCCACCGACATAGATCGCTCTACTAGCGGCGGTGTGCTGTCTCGCCCGCCGTCGAAGCGCGCAGCTAATGATGCTGTGCTCGAAGGGCGTACAGTCGACTGTGTAGAGGATGATACATTTCTCGTGGGCGATGGGATGTTGCGAGTCGGTGATATTGGCGCTTCCGTAGGAGTCGCTGAGCCGCGCGTGTTCAGCCACGAGGGCGGGTTTTGTGAGGCATTGCTGGTGGTCGACTGGCGCAGAGTTGCCTGCGATGGCGTCGTCGGAGTCTCCCTAGGCTTCAGCGGCGAGCTGTTAGGTGTCGACGGCCGGACAGTGGAGGGCGAGCCTTCGCGTATGGAGCCTGGCCGGCGGAAGGGCGACTGGCGCGGGCTGTTGAAGGAGAGCGGGGACGGCTTGTACGGGGTGGGTGTGGTTGACTGCTCCATATTAGTATTGCAAGTCGTTGTCGTGGATGTTGTCTGTCGTACCATGATAACTCTGTTCTCGATGCTAGTGTCGGGTTCTAGCGTGGATGATGTCGTGTTGACGGTGGTGTTGTGTTGGTGTCCTGGCAACGCCAAACATTCCGTCTCCCGCCCACCGCTGTCCCTGCAGATCCGCCCGAGGTGCGTTATCGATAAGAGCCAGCGGCATCTCGGATTCGCTCGCTCTGGGGTAGTTATGCGCCCGCGCCGCAGGATGCAGAGCATGCGCCTCAGGCACAAGTGCCGGCCCTGTCGCCAAATCCTCTCTGACTGCATAATCCTCCCCGATCAGCTATCGCGATACCACTTGCAGAGAGTGCCCCATATTGTCGTACCACGGCAGCGATACACTGCATCCACTCCAGCGCATAGGCGTCGGCGCATCCCTGGTGGGGCCCCCTAGCGCAGATCGCGCAGTATGCCAGAGACGCCAGACGCGCTGTGAAGATGGACACAATCGCCTTCGCTGCAATGCACGTAGCTGCACAGCGACCATACCCGCCCTCATCGGGCAATGGCACCAGCTCGCCCTCGCTGCCCCCAGCGCAGGCCCAGCAGCTGGGCTCCTCGCTCCAGCGCCAGCCCTCCTTCTCGTCCTTCCCCTCGTCGCGCTCGCCCTCGTCTATTTCCATACGCAATGACCGGAAGGCGCGCTCTCCGCAGCCCCCCATGCTTCGCGAGGCCCTGCTCCCAGAGGATGTAGACTCGGTGCACTCGTCGCAGGGATCCGAGCACCAGTCTGTCCTCACCATGCCCTACAAGACCACCACCCGCCTGCGCTCCCAGTACCCGCCCGATGCCATTGAGAAGCATGTCGAGTATATTCTCGTCGCCTCGTTCGACATTGACCGCGGCTCCATCATGGAGCACCAGTACCCCGCGCCTATCAGTGGCGACGAGACCATGCTGGCGGAGCTCATGTTGCCCGACCAGGCCCACATGCGCAACCAGGACTGGACCATCTTCTTTCTGCACAAAGACACATCCTCCGAAGACGAGGAGCGAGAGGCGCGGAGAGAGCACAGGAGGAAGCGCAGACGGCGGAAGGACGGTGCGGAGAGCGAGGATGCGTCAGGGGCGGAAGAGCTAGACGACGAGGATGATGACGAGGACGAGGACACGGCGAGCGAGGACGAATCTGATCCGGATGGCCCACCGTTGGTCTATGTGCTCAATCTGGTCAACACCAAGCTGGACACAACGGTGAAGAGGTGCGAGAATTGACCCAATTCATCTACCCCCGTGCTAACATGTGACAGAGGCTCCATTGTCAAAGCCATGGCCATTTGCACGCGACACTCCTTCCTGCATATATACAAGCCGCTGCTACTACTTGCTCTCGAGGAGTACTTCCGCGCGCCCGTCGTCGAGACACTCGCGTCACTATACAATGCCCTAAACGCCATGGATCTGTCACTGCTTCCGAGACTATCGCTCCTCGAGAACTTTGTGCTGTCCGCCAGTGACGCCAAGGACATGTTTGTCGAGAAGTTCGAGCAGATGGTCAGGCAGCAGAAGAAGATCGACGCCCAACGAGACTCGCTTGAGACAAGACAGAAAAAAACGTATGCTCTCCCGCGGGACACGCACGAGTTCGAGTCCAAGATCAACTACAATGGCATTCCGGTCCCAGTCAAGATTCCCACTGCCTTGAGTGCAGAGACGGTGGGCGACTTTTCTCTCATCAAGCTCATCCAGACCTTCTCCACACCGCACGCCACTCAGCCGCAGCCATTCGCTCTGCACCCGCACCTTACGACCAATGGTGCATACACGCATCCCATTATTGTGCTTGTGAACGCTCTCCTGACCCAGAAGCGCATCATCTTTCTCGGACACAACAGGCCATCAGGTGAAGTGGCCGAAGCTGTGCTCGCAGCCTGCGCTCTAGCTTCCGGTGGTATCCTTCGAGGCTTCGTACGCCACGCCTTCCCATACACCGATCTCACCAAAGTTGACGACCTCCTCAAAGTACCAGGATTCATTGCTGGTGTCACAAATCCTGCCTTTTCATACAAGCCCGAATGGTGGGACCTGCTTTGTGATCTGCCAACAGGGCGTATGAAGATCAGTAACCGTATCGAGGCGGCGGCACCCACGGAAGGCTCTCTCTTCTTCCAGCAGCAAGGTATCCAAGTCAACGGACCAAACGGTGCAGGACCCGACAACAAAGCCGGCATCGACACGACCGGCGACAACGCCTTCATGGACTCGCTCCTTCAAGCCATTGCCAACCGCCACGGCGAGAACGCGATACGCGCCAAATGGCGTTCGTGGGTGCTCAAATTCACCCGCATCACGGCAGCTTTCGAAGAGACCGTATACGGTGCGTCGGCTCTGTACATAGGAAGTCATGACTACGACCACGGCGCATACGGTGTCTCTGGCCACGGCTACGTCTGGCCCGACGAGAATGCACGGATGAAAGAGCTATCAGTTAACGTGCACCGTATGGAAGGATGGCGCAGTACGAGAAGCTACTACAGCTGCGTGCAGGACCTGGCAAGAGGCTGGAGCAAGAGACCCGTCAGGGGCTTGGATTTTGCGCATCAGCACGATAAGCTTCGGTGCTTGAAGCTCTCGCACGATGCCTCGGCGGCCATCTATCTTGCGCTCGCGAGGTGTGTGGAAGATGCGGGTGGAACGCTGGGCGCTACCCCGAGTTCTGAACTAGACGAAAATATGCAGAGCTTGACGCTGGCAAATGACCCTGAGCGCAAACCTGGCCCACAACTGCAGTACGATACTATACTGCAGCTACTCTGCGTCATGCCGGACAGCAATGCTGGCTTATTCTATCTGAGCCTGGGATTGTTCCATCCTAGGCTGGACGTCAGGATGGCGGTCGTCAAGCTGCTCGAGAGGATCATGGACCACCCTGCGGGACGACTTTTGTGGGCAAATCTAGGTCGATTTGCCAAGCTGGCGTTCTTTAGGGTGAAGAGGGAGGAGTCTCATAGCAAATAGGAGACGTAGGTTATGTATTTATGATGTTAAGATGGAATGATATTGGGAGGGCGTTTGTTGTACATCAACGTTATATATAATTGTATTTGGCAGCATCATAGCTTCGCCTTGCCATCATTCGAGGGCCTCTCCGTGTCTGTATCGGCTTTGACGAGTTCTAGCCACTTGTCTGACAATTGCGTCCTGTTGTCCTTACTCTTCCCTGTGTCTACCGTTTCCCAAAAGTCCTTCTCTTCTTTCCATCTTACAACGTCCTTACCCAGCCACGCTGCCACGTTCTTCGCAATCACACCCGGTTTCTCAAAAACACACAAATGGCCACAATCCTCCACTTCCTGTTGCATTACCCCTCCCTCCTCCACGCCACCATTGCCTCCCCTCCCAATCCCCGTCCTCGCAACCTGCCCCTCTCTCACTTCCTCAAAATTAATATGTGAATACTCGCCATACACATACATCGTCCTCGGCCTCAAATGTTGCAACGTCTCAACAATCGGCACCATCTCCGGCCTCACACTGCTCAACCTCGCCGGCTCAGAAAACGGCAGCAGCTCAGGATTCAACAATCTCTCCCTTCGCCTCCCTTCCGCCGTATTGGGAGCGACGGCGAACATGTTAGACCGTACATATGTCCACGCCTCCTGTGCCTTGGGGGTCGACAGTGTGACAGTGCCGTCTGGCATGTCGCGGAGAGCGTGTTTGACGAAGAGGTCGAGACAGCGAGGATCCATGGATGCGAAGAATCCATTCCCCTTTATCTGCTTTTCCGCCTTGGCTCTAGTCTCCCAATGCTCCCTCCTCATACTCGAGAACAGAGCGGAACTTGGGCCTGGGGGGTGGGAGAGTTGCAGGACTGGATCGATCAGAATCAAGGAGTGGAAGAGGCGCGGGTGGATGGATGCGAGGTAGACGAGTTGTGCGCACCCCATGCTGTGGCCGATGCCGATTAGGGGAGTGGGCATGTAGCTGCGCAGCGTATTGATCATGAGGAAGAGGTCCAGTGAGTGATCAATCCATGAGGGGTCGTCGCCGAGGTTCGAAGAGTTCAGAGCATAGCTGGCGCCTTGGTTGGCCATGTCAGCGGTGAAGATGGAGTGGATGCTGACGGTGTTGGTGTTGGACGTGTGGAGTTCCGCCCATAGTGGTTCGAAGCATTCCTTGGGGAAGCCGTTTCCATGGGCAGCTATGATTGTGACTGGTTGGTGGGAGGTTTGAACCGGATGCCGAGGTCTGTATTCCTTGACTGCGAGGTGGAGGGTGGAGGCTTCATCTTTCACGCCGTGAGGGTATTGGCGGACGTATGAACACGGCGAAGTGTGCTCTATTACATCAAAAGGGAAGGAAGACATTGTAAGACCAAAACAGTTGAACGATGAGGTCTGTTAGAACCGAGGGCTATAGAAAGGTAAGCATGTGGAGTTGCGGCGTGGTTGTTTGGCCAATGAGGTCATGGTAGCTACTTCCTTCCAATTGAGGAAGGACATCGAATTCATCTAAATCGCGAAAGCAAGCGTATATGTGTCTCCTTGGAGACCTTGTTCACTCAAGATTATCATGTAGGCTCGACTAATCTCATGCATCGTATAATGTAGTACAGAGTAGGCCCACTTACTCGTAGAGCAAGTTTACGCGAGCCGCCCCGCGTACCTCATCCACATCCCGCACTCTTTTGTCTGAAACACCAACAACGAATATTGCAGCTTCCCCTGCAAGTCCGACACCTCGTCATGGCGACAATCCGCCCTATGCGCCCGAATGATCTCCTGCGCATTTCGTCAACCAATCTCGACCATCTGACGGAGACCTATAATATAGGCTTCTACATGGAGTACCTCACAAAATGGCCCGAGCTATGTCAAGTGATCGAAGGTATTGATGGGAGTATCGAGGGCTACAGTATGTCATATTACCGCCTATCGAACTTCTGATTTGATTATACTGACCACGCACGTCTACAGTCCTTGGCAAACTCGAGTCCTCACCCTACAATCCGCCACTCACACCCTACTCGCCATCCACCACCGGCGTCGAATACCCCAACTACCTACCCTGGCACGGCCACATTACTGCCCTCACTGTCGCCCCGAGTGCGCGTCGCCTTGGTCATGCGACTGCGCTGTCATCCGCGCTGGAACGCTCCTCAGATGCGGCAAATGGCTGGTTCGTTGATCTGTTCGTGCGCGCGAGCAATGAGATTGCCAAAGAGCTGTACAGAAAAATGGGATATAGTGTGTATAGGCGCGTGGTCGATTACTACAACGATGGCGAGGACGCGTTCGATATGCGCAAGCCGCTGAGTAGAGATAAAGAGAAAGGAACGATTAGGGAGAATGGGGAGGAGTGTAGGGTTACCGCCGAAGACGTGTGGTGAGATGGGAAATCTAGGCCAACAAGAAGATTTTACGGGTAATTCGGGAGGGCAGATATCGGGGAGGATACATCGTGTCCGCTTGAAAGGGCTCGAGAAAACCCCGAAGGCAAGGCTGCACTAATATGAAGAGTGAGAGAGCAAGATTTGGTAACTGCCGGGAGATCTAGGAGCATCGGGGAGGAATCAGCGTGTCCGGTTTAAGGGCCTGCTTCGCTGAAAGCTATCCGTGGTTCAAAGAGGTAAGCCTAGCTCCTGCCCGCTGCCGGTAAGGTACCATGGATGCCTTCCATCCCCATCGCCACATCGAAATCCAGCCGCTCGCCCGTGTAAATATATGTTACCCCTCTTGCTAATGTTTTTCATACAGACATCTTCAGCCAAACACGTTCGACTACTTTTTACACACTGATACAACAACTCGATGACCATCATGCCTCCCTTCAGCATCAATGCCATGAGTCTTGCCCGTGGTCAACTCTACAAGACCACCAGGATCTCTGCGCCACTATTTCGACCCAACATAATCTTGTCGCGTCAACATCACACAGCAACGGCACCGTTTTCCACATTCAGGCCCCAAAAACAAACAATCAAGTCTCCTCCATCGCGACGGCGCTCCTACCAGTCATCGCTCTGACCTCGCAGAGAAGGAATCCGTGCTACACAAAACAGAGACCGAACGCAGAGTTGCGAGGAGGCTGGAAGCCACCAATGACAACTCGATTGCAATGGACTCTAAGATTTCGAGGAAACTCTCGGTGATCCTGGCCGAAGTCCAGAATTACAAACACGCTGCAGAGAGGCAAGGAAGCTTCGATAGGGCAGCAAGGACTCTCGTATCAATGATCAACTCAATTCTATTGATCGCCATGTTCAGTTACTTCTACTACATGCGTTTTCTACAGGAGAACGAACAGGAGCGTGAGAAGCAGAAGAGGGAGCAGCAGGAGGAGGTAAGGCGAAGTGAGGCGTTAAGTGAAACGTAATGTTGTCGCGAATCAGAATCGTCTGATGCATTCCTGTATGATTCAAACAAGGTTGGCGGATGGTGAAAAAATGGTTACTTCAGGCTTTTGTACGATGGCTCATGGGGAATGGAGATAAATTTGACGTGGCAGCGTAGATTGCACGAAGGCATCAGCTTAATTTCTTCCAATCCCATGACCATACTCTATACACGCCACCATATGCCATGCTGTGAACGTATGCCTAGGACGCAATCCATGGTTCAATGGCCAAGCTTACCTTTCGCGCCACCCTTACGGTACCGGAGATATGTTCAATGATTTTTCCAACATTAAGATTCTGCTATATATATCCGTTGTCCCTCACCCATAGTTCCTCATCACAGATCTGCATAATGCAGCCACACCTCAACTATTCTACATACACTACTATGCCTCCCTTCAACCCTTTAAGACTCCTCGCCCGTAGCCAACTCCTCACTGTGCCACGCGCCAAGGTCCCAGCACCAAACATCCATCATGATCTAGTGCTGCCACGTCCAAATCAAACGGCGCACCCGCACCAGTTCCTGCGTCACAACAGCGCATCAACTAGGCATGCCATCCCCATCAAAGCACATCGAATAGAACCAAGACTAACTAACACAAACAGCAGATTTCAAAGCAGTCCCGGGCTCTCGTCGAACGACTTCTCGTCACCCAGATCTGACGTCTCATCATCCAGATCCGAAGCCGCGGAGCTCGTAGCAAGACTAGCTTCCTGTTGCCAGCTCTTGGAACAAATGCAGGAGGATCTTTGCAGGATCAACAGGCAATTAGATAGGGATGTCGCGGCTTTTCAGTACCGTTTTATTTCCAGTTTGTTTGTCGGGCTGGCGATGCTGAGCTTGGGATATCGCGAGGTTAAGGAGCGGAAGAGGAATGGGGAGGGTGGGATGGTGGCGGATGAGGAGGCATAGAGTTCGGGGTGATGTTTTTTGGGGTATTGAAGGTCTGCGAGGTGTCTGACTGTTGTACGTTTGGTTTTCGACATCTCCTGGAAGGGGGTAGAGCAAATCTACTCGAAAGTATGAACACTTCGTCTTGGACGCATCAGACTAAGATATACGATGAATTGCGCTATGCTCCTATTATACTATGGGTATATAACAATACAAGATGTCCAAACGTTCCCGCCCTCCCCTATGTATCCAACAAAATTTTAAATCCATGCCCTGTGTATCCAACATAATCTCAAACCCATGCCCTGTGTATCCAACATAATCTCAAACCCATGCCCTATATATCAAAAGTCTCCGTACTTCCATTCCCATACATCGACGACCCATTCGACCTCATCGCCCTCTGCTCATACATATTCCCCATACTCCTCGGACTCGACGGCTGTCTCAACGCATCGATTGCGATATGCCTCACCGCCCCAGGCCCGTGTATCTGGCCTTCAAGTCTTGATGCTGTCCGCCCCGTGTACCCATCATCGAAACTCAGCGTATCGTAGTTGTCCAAGCTGCTGCCTCTTCCGCCGCCCTCCTTTCTGCCACGCACGTCGCTCGCAATGGGCGGTGCTTGCCTGAATCGTCGGGATGGCGCAACGTGTCTGTCCTCATCGATGAGCACGACCATCCATACGCCAACGGAGCCGGAAGAGCCGAGCAGAGGCGTGCAGTGGATCCAGCGAGGGCGGCCTTCTTCGTATGAGTCGTCGAGGTTGGGGACGGCGCGCGAGAGCCATCGGATTTTGGCGGTCACGCCGCGCGTGCCATCCGCGAGAGCATTGCCGACGGAGGCGCGCACGCGGTTGCTGCCGCCGATGCGGTCGAGGAATTGGGATTGGAGAATTCCAGGCACGCGGAGAGATGGGGAAGAGAAGAGGATGCGGAGGGAGGGGGCGGGGCGGATGAGGAGGTACTGTCAAAGGCATCAGTAACGATTGGTCTCGGGAGAACAGGGGAAGTTCTTACATGTTTGTAGGGACCGCTCAACCTGCCGTCCGCCTTTGGATTCAGCTTCTGTCCTTCTTCGACGTGGTCGAACGTGCTCTGATCCTGGATCAATAATCTAGGCTTGTGCTGAGTTATGCTTGCATCGTCGGGGTCATCGATCTGCTCTCTATGCATGTTTCCGCCATGTTTTCGCACAAGGTCTAGTTCGGCATGGTTGAACATCTTGCAGAGCTCCTGGAACTCGTCCTTTACCTCCTCTTGCTTATCTCCAGTGTCTTGTTCTCTCCGTAGAGCCTGGAACGCCTCGAGATCTGTACCATCCTTTACGAGGCCGGTGACGTCTATTTGTGCGCCAATAAAGTACCGTAGGATGCCGCGAGAATCGAGGAGAGGGGCACACATCAAGAGATTCATGAAGGGAGAGCCATCGCGTCGGCTGTCAGAGATGTCAGTGAACGTGCCATGAGTTGAAGAGGATAAACCGCTTACTAATTCAAGAAGACTTCACTGTGCTCCTTCCCGGCAGTAATCATCTCCTTGAAGCGAGCTGTACTGGCGCGGTTTGTCTTTGGGCCTTGCAAAAAGCGACAATTGCGTCCAATTGCGTAGCTGACGCCGTATTGTGTGGTGCGATGGAATTCTTGAAAAGTCAGTACTAGTCCATCACCGGGTAACTTCGCGTCGTACCTTCTGAAGCGAATATGATGGGGTTATCGGCCCTCGAAGGATCCGTCAGGCAAAACACCTCTGCCAGTCCTTCACTGGCTTCTCGGAGCATGGGAGGTAGATTTCCAGTAACGCGTTTCGAGATGCTGACACTTGCAACTTGTACATAGACATGTGTGATGAAAGCTGGCAAGTCATCGCGGACCAGCACATTGAAGGCCTGGTTTGCCTTCTCTTCCAAGATAGCGTTCACGGTTGGTCGCGCCGCAGTCTCGGTGAAAGGAAGTTTTTCGATTGGCTCCAGAGCTTCTGCTACGGCGTTCGCATAATTGATAGCTCGCAAGGCCTTCAGTGCATCAAGGTAGTAGATTAAGGTTGGAACAGACTGCGGTCGTGCACTGCTCAGGTAAGAGGTGAAGCGGAGTAAAGAAGGTGTGTCGTTGAAAATGGCCTGCAAGTGTTGCTTGGAGAATAATAACTCGGATTGGTCCTCGAGCGAACTTTGCTTCCTCTCATTCTCGACAGGAGCAACTAGATCGAACGATTGTGGGTCGTCTTCAAGCAATGGCGAGAGTCGATCGTCATCATCAACAAGTCCTCGTTGTTGTAATGGCGGGAGAGCCTGAGTAGCGATTGAGGGCGCCGACGACTCATACGAAATGACAGAGTCAGCAGAACTGCGCACTGGAGTCGGTTCTGGGTTCCGGATCTGCGTGATTGGTCGCGTGGCAGAAGGAGTACGGGAAGAAACGCGCATTGGGTGTTGTTGGGGCTCAGGCGTCTTTGGCGAGGCATAAGATGCCGTTTCTGAGCTCAAACGTCGTTGCATTGAGATACGCTTCTTGTTTGCTGCTGGGGTATTCGAGCTGTGAGTCGTTAGTGATGTCAATTGGCTTTCCTTTTGTGGTATCCAACCTTGTCCTGGATGGAATGTGAATTCCTCTTCTCGTAAAGTCCGGAGGAGCTGGCGCCCGTGATGGTCCAGCCTGTTGCTCTTCGTCCGGTATCCAAGTGTCCTGGTGCTCTTGACTTGTCTTGTGGCTGTGTGGGGGAGTGAGAGGGGGGCTCTGCTCTTTTGTATACCCATCGTGCATAGCTGCAAAGTCCCACACAAGCGGTTCATTGACAGCCCCAGCGTCCGCTTGGTCGGCTATGACGCTATCAGATGCCTGGGCCGGGGCGTCGCCAGCGATCCCCATTTTGGCTGAAGTGGTGGCTTTGTGAGGGTCTGAAGGTGTATAAGTCTGTACATAATTTATGCCATGAGCTGATTGTTTCTTCCTGAATTTGAACATGAGGACCAATGCGCGCGGCTTCGATGGCCTGCGAATAGGGATTGCGTGCTCAGTGGATGGGAGAATATTGACGGCGCAGCGAGACACATTCGGAACGATGACGATGACGAACAGACGTACCAAGATGCTAGGCCACCGCTGACACGTTCTGGCAGAAAGCCTGGCGTGAAACTAGTGCTGCTTAGGGTAAAGTTCGTTGCATCCCTAACTTCTTCGCCGATATAACTGCTGCAGATCGTCCTCGAAACGATGTAGGTTCTAGACTAGCAGGAGTTTTGCTGGGTATATTGAGGCCAATGCATCGGCAATCGCGATTGAAGATGAATCTCAAATCCCGGAAGCAACAGCAGGATGAGATGACGCTGGGCGTCGGATATGCCGCTCGCTTACCACAGTAGGGGGCCAATCAGACTAGTATGGTATTGGTGTACCAGGGAAACAAGTGCTTGACGGAAGAGGAACCGACGTGATGAAGCAATCAGGAGAAGCTCGCGATGTGTAGACTGTTGAGGCGCATCTTCATTGATATCAGAAATCGGGAGGTTGGCAGGAGCCCAACCCCAGAATGTTTCAACCCTGCCGCGTCCCGCTTTTTGCGATTCAGATCGCGTGCGCGAAGCTGGCGCCAATTGTACCTGACAGGTAAGCCGTGCAATCCCTGTGCAAATCATGTCTGAAGCCAATGAAGCACATCGGACGTTGGTCCATCGTCTTTATAACGGTCGGTACACCCGAGTATGGCGATTGTGGAGCAGCACGTTCTTCACTTGCATGCATGTAAATGAGCAGTCGCTGTTGAGTTCAACTGCATGCTTCTTCTTTCAAAGTGGGCACGTCGAGCTGTCTGAGCCACTGGGTGCAATGATGTGGTGCTGTGGAGCATGAATACAGTTTATGCACATAAGCGCTTCCGGAGCCGGGAGGTATGCCGACAGCTGAAGTTCAAGGCGCTTTTGTGTGGTTGAAGAGCGGATGTCAGCTCTATGACGCGCATTTCCAGTTCAGATGTCGTTCAGGAAGAATGAGTGCGACGGCTTCCGATGGAGTGAAGTCCGGAGAGGAAGTTCCCGGGATAGTCCAATTCATGTCGGCAGTACTGTGTAACTATGCTTGGTGCATGTGGTGTGTTCTACATGCATCATGAATCGAGGCGCCTTGCTCCGTGATCGAGCTAGCGTCGCGGTGAAGAACTAGGATTGTGGAAGCGAAGTCGTCAAGGTGTGCAATAAACACAATTGATCCTTCGCAAACGAGGAAGAGAGGCAGGTGGCATTCGAGAGGTCCAGAAGGCTTCTGAAAGCCGTTGGCCCGACCAATTACAGCATTGTCTTTTTACGCCAAGGTCCATGAAGCTTCACTTGACTCGCAGCAGCCTCACAGGTACCCCTGCTTCCATTAAGCTCGTCGGTATTTTGAGCCGATGGACCCATCCTGGCTGGCAGAGCTCGGTGTCTTGACAATTTCGCACCAGCTCTGACGTATCCGTGTCTTCATTCGGACTCAGCGCCTTGCAAAACTATGTATCCATCATTGCGGGCTTTGCAACCCTGTCCAAGAACTATTGGAATGTCAAGCATGCCTACTTAGCGAGCAATACCCAAGTCATCGACCAAGCGTTCGCGCTCTGGCGTCCATTCCCCTTCATCCACGTCGTCATCTTTCACTTGCTTTTTGTTGTCGCGGTACAACACGTAGTGTTGGAGAAAGAAGATGATGTCAAAGAGAATGGTGATGTTGCCCAACCCGAATTTCACAGGGTTGGCAGTGACCCCGGACCAGTCGTTCTGCATCGCTGAGTCAATGATCAGCTGTGCTAGTGACAGCCAACCCCCTGAGAAGTCAAGTAGGATCGTATATATGCTCCACCCGATCGTCGATTTCCGCTTGTAGTTCACCCAGGCCTGTAGCAATCCGTTAGCGAATATCTCGGTTGACTCTTGCGTCTCGAGTTCAAGGATCGTACCTGGGGTATGTATTTGAGGAAGACGGTGGTCAATTTCACGTAGCCAAGAGCATATATCTGCTAGGGGGTCAGTTCAAGTGAACCTGCTTGAGAGCATGGAGCTACTCACCACGTCAATCCACGCCCACCCACTCGCATCGTTGCCCCGGTCCTTCCCAGACCATAGAACCAGGAACATCGTCCCCAGAACTCCCAGCACCAGTCCCCAGAATATGCCTAGCACCGCCCGGCTAACCTTCTGTGTCCTGCCAACCGTGAACCCCCATATCAGCGGGAAGAACTGCGAGTATATAATCACACACATCAGCGCACCATGCGCTGCAAACAAGAAGTCGTTGAACCTGACCGTCGTCTCTGGCGCATCAGGGTGTCTGTATGCATACTGCGCACGGATGGTGGGCGAGTACAGGAAGCTCGCTGTGGATATGGTATAGCAGGAGAAGCCGAGGACATTGAGGGTCGGGAAATCGATAGCAAGTCCGAGGGTTGACTTGCGAAAGTAATTATGTATGGGTTGGGGATAGAAGGATGCGCTCCTGTGGAGTAATTAGTACCCGTCACGTTGCCGTCTATGGGGTCGAAAGCGTACCAGCTCAGGAAGTACATCCATCCCAGCACTCGCGAGATTGCTTTCGCAAATGCTTCGAACTCATTGTCGGTCATGATAGGCTTTGCGGAAGCTCATGCGGCTTATCGGATGGGAGGAGTAATGCGATCAGCACCGTGAGGGTGGGGGGTTTTCGCGAAATTCATGCGGAGAAGGCGCTGATAACGTGTTAAGGTACCATTACTACAGAGTAATACACAGGCGATGGAGGGAGAAGAGGTAGCTCGTTGTAGGCGCGTGCTACATGTTCATGATGTGTGCGTAACGGGGCGCATGCGCCTGAATGTCGAAATGTCACACGGCTAGGCGCGTGCTCCCGCGGGCTGACAGCTCGTTCCGAATTCCGACCAGCATTCTAGAACCTCGCCCAACATACACCATCTTTGTGTTGGTCCTGCTGAACCCCGTGTAGAGTGGACAGATATTCTAGATGACTACAATGCGTTGTAGGACTCCTGGCTGAGTCGTGAGCAGTGGACAAAAGCAGTTGCAGAAAATGCTCTAGGCAAATAGTCGAAGATGTTGGAGTGAACTGTCATTCCAATATATCTACAAGTGCGGGTATCGTGTCGTATGCTAAAGTCGTCGTGATATGTTCAGCCATCGAAAATGCCATGTTGAAGCTCTACGCCAAAGTCCTTCGCCATGGCCTTCATGTGATTCTCAATGTCATCCTCCATGCCATGTCCAAAGCCAGTCAACTGCTTGATTCTGCTCCAAAAGAAGACAAAATCAGTCAAAGCAAGTACACACCGGAACCGCAAGTGCTTGACCCAGTTCTTCCATCTCTCACTATACGCCAAGTCGGGACTCTCTGTCAAGGCTCGTGAAGCCCACAACCCAGTGATCTTGATTCGATTCACCGGCGATCCGAGAAACTGGTTATTACCCTGCACGATCCTTAGATTGCGGCCTATGAAGATGAGTTCCTGTGGCCACTTCTTGTCGTCGGCAAGCATCAACTTCATCGCGTCTCGCCCCTTTTTCTGGAACTCAAAAGCAAGCTCGGCAGCGTCTTTACCCTTGAATCCCTCCGTCAGTACGTTGTTGACGCTTTTGTCACCGCCTTGATAGGGGCGCATCAAGGTTGCAGAAGCGAATATGTCGGCATGACCAACGCCCCAGCTAGTTGCAATGTCCTTGATGGTTTCGTTGTCAAAGGCGAGCAATGACTTCCAGAAGAGCGAGTACTGATGCCTGAATTCGGGGTTCATGCGGATATAGAGACCGTGGTCGATAAGAACGACTTCTGGCTGCCCATTCGGTAGGCGGCGGATGAAAATATTACCTGGGTGCGGGTCGCAATGCACAGCTCCCCAGAGGAACATCTGAGCTGAAAATAGATCCACAATGGTATTCATGGTGGTCTTTAGTGACACGCCCAGACCGCCCTTGTGGTTCTTTCCTCTCCAATCTGATCGGTCGGGCTTGTATGCATCGTATTTGGGGGCGTCTGGTGGAAATTTTGTGTCGAGCTTGGTGTAGTTCCTGGGAATTGGTGGTAGCTGTGTGCCACCAGCACCAGGGCTACCCTGTCGCCGACCACCTTTCCAGGTGTTGGCGATGCCTTCTTTGTCCCACAATCGCACCCCTTCTATCCACTCGGCTGTCATGACTCGCTTGGTTGAAAGCTCGCGATATACCTTGGGTATGTAGACGCGGCCCGCCAGGCGAGGCTCGTTATGTACGAGATCGCGCATTTCTTCCGCGTTGTTCGCTTCGTTCTCAAAGTCCGTCTCGAGCATCAGACGTTCTGTGATGTATGGTACCAGCGTATATACCGGAATATCAAACCACCAAGTGTAGATCTTTGCCACGACTTTGAATGCCCAAAGATCCCATCCGACCTGATGCTCAATTTCTCGTTTCTGTATCTTGATCGCCACCTCACGACCGTCAGCAAGCCTTGCCCAATGCACTTGTGCAACACTGGCGCTGGCTCTCGCCGTCTTCTCCATCCTTCCCTTGCCCTCTTCTCGGTTGAAACTGATTCCAAAAACCTCTTCTACACTTTTGCCAAAATCTTCTCGGATTACTTTCTCGACATCGGCCCAGTCGTTTTGGGGGGCATCGTCAAACATCTTGGAGAACATCTTCTGGAACTCGGGAGGCAAAATTGCACTTTGCATGGCCAGTGCCTGTCCAATTTTCAAGTATAGTCCACCGTTGTCGCTCAGCAAGTCGAATATCCGGGTCGCATTGCGATAGTGTATTTCCTCGATGCTGTTCGCAAACGGCGGATGGGGACGAAAATTGATCTTGTAGTCCAAGCCGATGACAAGACCGGTCTTGAAAGTGCGTAGACTACGGGATATCGAGGAGGCGTAGAATTGTCGATCGAGGAGGTATCCAGTGCCGAGCAGCGCGGACACAACAGCGAGGCGGCGCACCCATCGTCGCTGGGTGAAAGGAGGCTTAGTTTTTCGAGGTCGGGGTTTGGGTAGATCTGCGGGATTTGGCGGTCGCAGAGGCTCCCATGCTTGCGTTTGGAGGCGACGCGCGAGTGGTGCCTGGCGTGATCTGACAGAAGCGACACTGCGGGCTATCAAGCGTGATTGAACGTTATGTACTGGCGCTCTCGAGAGAGCAAAGCCATGTAGCATGACTACGCCGTGAGAGATAGTTGAGCACGAGAAGAGGGGAAGATGACATGGAGAATCCCTTTGATTGTGTCGTGCGCATGTTGGCGTTTGAAGTCAATGACGGCATTTTTAGGGCCGCTAATAGTCCGATAACACCGCCAATAGCCCGCTATCGTAAGTGCGGGCTTCGGGCCATCTATTTACACTGCTGCGACTTCCGTCCTACTCGGACGTTGACATCGCGAATACTAATTTTCTCGTCGGCCGGTCGACTTGCACAAGGCCCGCATAAGCCCCGGTCATACTCCTTTGGCTACATACTCCAAAAACTCGAACATACGATTCACTCCGCCTCAGCTTGCATTCCCATGTTGTTTGCAACCGCTGCTATGGCAGTCTCTGGTTTGCATCCTCGAAACTGCTTGTGCAGTAACCGTAGAGTTTTCAGCCAATGAAGGATGTTCGACCAATGATTGTGATTTCGTGTACCGCGATAGACGCAGAACAAGGGTCGTGTCGAAAGATGTCAGGCCTCCGCCTCCTCGCTTGCTCCGTGGATGTCCGCGCTTGCTCCGTGGACCTTCTCGACGGCTCTCAAATCAACACTCCACCTTCTGGCCAAGTCTTCAATTGACATTGTCCATTTATGCACAATAGGATGCTGTTCCGCAACTTCTCTAAACGTGGGTTCCTCTTCGACACCCTGGACGTCCCAATTCCAGATGCCGTCTTCATCCACCCACTGCTGACCAAGCAGCTCCTGCATCGCGAGCTCGGCCTGCGCGGCTTCGTATTTCTTTTGTGTGTCCTGGTACAAGTCGTCATTGTGGTTTTTCCAGGCTGCAACGAAACCTTGCATTACACCAAGTATGTACCCAACGCGCATGCCAAGGTTTGCTCCGAGAGAGTATCCTTCATCGAATCCCTCCTGCACGTATTGTCCTTTACTGTTTGCAAGACCTTCTCGATAGGCATCTGTGTCGAGTGCCCGTTGGCGCGATGGTAAATCGGACAGTATCTCATGCGCGCGTCCTCGCGGGTGGTCAAGACTCAAGGGATCTGCGCTTGAAAGTGTTGGTGAAGCGGGCGCAGATCCGTAGATATCATCGAGAGGGTCTTCATGTGGTGGAGTGGGCGGGGCATGACCAGCAGCAAGCTGTGTAGGGCCCAGGTGAGGGGACAATTCACCTAATCCACTCATGTTGACTGTCGTTCTGCGGGAAGCACTGTTTTCGAGAGCCTCGAGTCATCCTTGTAAAGTTTGAAGGACTGTGGGGTGCAGCGAGAGGGACTTTGGTGGGACTAGCGCTTCTCGTCGGCGAACGCGGAGGTATGCGACCTTTCATTCGATGCTGTCACCCAATCCACACTGACACATGTTGTTCATCATTGTTGAGCCTTTGAGATTGTGAATCTCAATCTTGAGACCATAAAGACCACAATGGGACCAATGCCGGACGATCGGCGTTAGGTACAAGCGGCGTGGTAAGATACCTACGCGCTTACTCTCTCTCGGCGGAACTCCACCTAAGCATTGCGCAGCACGCTTCGAGCATTCCTCTGCCCGAGGTTTGACCAGGCTCTCAGTACGCTCTCACGGATGTAAGGTGCAACTTTTATCTTGTTTGCGCCACAAAGACTGCACGGACGAACGTCGGAGCTAATCGCATCGTTATAACCTCAGAAACCTAGTAGACTATCTTCCTGTATCACAATCACACCAACCACAGTCATATATTCTGCATTATTCTCCCCCTTCTTCTTCACGTAACTCAAAGCCTCTCCATCAAAGCCCTTTCACATCACTTAGATAGAATAGAAGCCGTCACCATGGTTGCTCTCGGCGATGTTCGTACAAGCAATTCGAACCCGAAGAATTTTCCGGCCAACCTCGTAGCCGTCTTCGTAGGTGGCACAAGTGGTATAGGGCTCTACACAGCGCGCGAACTCGCGCGTAACGCAAAATCACCACACATTTACCTCATTGGCCGAAACCAGACAGAAGCAACCAAGATCACGGAAGAGCTCAAAGCAATCAACACCTCGTCCAAGGTATCCTTTATCCAGAAGGATGTCTCTTTGCTAAGAAACGTCGACGAAGTCTGCAAGGAGATCAAAGCCAAGGAGACACAAATCAATCTACTATTCATGACATGTGGATATTTTGTCTTCAAAGGAAGAGATGAGACCAGCGAGGGACTCGACAAGAAATTTGCTCTTCATTACTACTCTCGCATGCGGTTCATCAATCAGCTCCAGCCTCTGCTCAATGCAGCTGCAACATCCAACACACTCTCGCGCGTAGTAGCTGTCCTCGATCCGCAGCCTGGACTAGCGTCTGAACCAAAATGGACCGATCTCAGTCTCAAGACATCTTTCTCCCTGAAGAACTGCATGGTGCACGCGAGCTCCATGACCAACCTTATGTTCTCTCGTCTTGCCAGCGAGAACCCCGGCACGTCCTACATCCACGCATTCCCTGCCGTGGTACAGACAGGAGTTGGCAGAGACGCTTTTGGTGCATGGCTACCGCTGGCCAAGCCGTTCCTCTGGGCAATCAACTTGGCCATGGAAGTAAAGCCACAGGAAAGTGGCGAGAGACATCTCTATGCCGCTACCAGCCCTTCATTCGCGCCGAAGTCAACGAGCGAAACGACTACGGAAGCTGCGATAGGACTCGATGGTATCAAAGGAAGCGGAAGCTATGCGCTGTACTGGAACAATGATGCTCTTCCAGAGAAATCCGCTGCGAAGAAGATGCGAGAAGAGGATGGTGAGAAGAAGGCATCGGAGCATACAGAGGAGGTGTTCAAGAAGATTTGTGAGGAGGGCGGAAAGTACTGAGATCTCATTTTGCTGTTTCCTTAATCGCCTCTACATGTACTGTAATGTAAGACCTGTATACCTTGAAGTAACGCGATAATGATAGACCATTCCTTTCGAAAATTGCGTGAATCCGACACCGAGGACATCTTCGTAACCTAATCCCGATCACAACCAGGCAATGCAGTAATTTGTAGTTCGTGCACCACTATTGCACCACCCGCACGTAAGACGAGTCTGTCCAACGTCGCCAACCTCACACCCAAACACCCGGTCCACCACGCCCAACCCACTGGCACAAACACTCCACCTCGTCTCGAGCAGCCCCTCCAAAAACAGCAATGCCATTTTCTGCACCCCAGGCCGAAAAGCCCATTCCAGCCCTCCCCGCGGGCCTTCTGGGTCCGGGATGTCCGAATGTGGTAGTCCGCCGGACCTTGCCCCGCAAACACATCGCAAGCAGTCAATCGTGACGGGGTGACGGGAAAATGTTTGAAGACTGCTGGGCTAGAGCGTTCGGAGGAGGGCGAGGCTATCAGATGACACGCGGTTTTGACTGGATTCAGGCTGGAAGGTTTGGAGACGATGAGGGGGGTTTAAATAGTGAGGAGGCCGCGCTTGATGGTTGAATCTTGATATTTCTCTCTTCTTTGCTCTGAACACTCTGATATAAGTATAGTCACACAGTTGCGTAGACTTGTCTTGTATTGACATTGCCACTGTGCCACTGGCTTGGAGCTGTATCTCATCCTGATCATTCACGCTCTCGACCAATCCTCCATCAACTCAGAAGCACATGATCTCCAAAATGGCTACCACAGGCCTACCAGAGTTCAGCCTCGCAAACAAGGTCGTGCTCGTCTCTGGCGCAGCACGCGGTCTCGGCCTCACACAAGCTGAGGCTCTCCTCGAAGCTGGCGCTAAAGGTACGTTCCCCGGAGTACCCCATACCAACACCATCGTTAGAAGTGTTGGAAGAACAAATCTGACCAACTGTTTCTACAATATAGTCTACGCCCTCGACCGCCTCCCCGAACCCAGTCCCGACTTCCACACCATCGCCGCCCGCGCAAAATCCGAGCTCAACACCTCCCTCACATACCGCCAAATCGACGTGCGAGACGTTTCCGCCCTCAACACCATTGTGCAAGAGATTGCCGACGCCGAAGGCCGGCTCGACGGCTTGATCGCCGCAGCAGGGATCCAGCAAGAGACAACGGCGCTGGACTACACTGCCGAGGATGCGAATCGCATGTTCGAGGTGAATATCACGGGCGTGTTCATGTGTGCGCAGGCGGTGGCGAAGCAGATGATACGGTTTGGGAACGGGGGGAGTATTGTGATGATTGCGAGTATGAGTGGGAGTATCGCGAATAGGGTATGACTTCTCGGACCCCATGGGATTGAGATGGGATCGACTGACAATTGCAGGGTCTGATTTGCCCGGCATACAACGCATCGAAAGCAGGTGTCATTCAGCTTGGGCGGAACCTTGCGTCGGAATGGGGTCAGCATAATATTCGTGTCAACACCATCTCGCCTGGATACATCGTGACGGCGATGGTGGAGGAGCTGTTTGTCAAATTTCCGGAGAGGAAGACAGAGTGGCCGACGCAGAATATGTTGGGGAGGTTATCAAAGCCAGGGGAGTACAGGGGGGCGGCGGTCTTCTTGATCAGTGACGCGAGTTCGTTCATGACTGGTTCGGATTTGAAGATAGATGGTGGTCACTCTGCGTGGTAGCAGGATACGGGGTATAGTAGAAGTCGTAATGGAATGGGAAAATTAATCAACCTTGAAATGCACAGCATGAGCAACGCAAAATGTGCACTTGCATCTATTACATTACGTCTAATCGGTATCAGTGTCTTGATGAGATATCATCAGCTCCGGATCGGGGTCCTCGTCGTCGGTATCGAATAACTTTGGTTTGGGCAGAGACGGCTTTGGTGGCGATCGCACAATCCTTATTGCTGAGCCGGTCATCTCTTCTTTGCGGTTAAGCTCTGAATCATTGTCGTCTAATAATGAACTCGCAGCCTTTTCCTTTCCTTTGCGCTTGACGCCGAGAGCTTCTTCCAACAGGGACTTGCCCTGGACGAACGCTTCCAGCTCTGCTCCAATGGCACACACAAGAAGATTCCAGGCCCTTGATGTTGCGGTCTCGAGCTTCTCCTCGAGGTACAAGATTGTGGAGTCCATCTGGTCGACGAGACGCGAGGGATCGGGGGGATTGCTTCGTCCTGCTTGTTTCATGAAGCTTTGCAGCGTAACCTCGTACTCGGCGACTTTCTTGATAACATCGTTCCACATGACTGCGCCTTCATCGAGTGCCCCGCGATCTGTGTCAAGCTCTTCGCACTTCTCTGCTAGCCTCGTGTATTCGTCTTGCCAGTATTCTTGTGCCATTTCCAGTGTGCGTCGCTTGACAGGTAGGGATAGGAAGGGCGTCGAGGACAGTGGAACATGGTTCATGTTCGGAGGACGAGCTAAGAAGCTGGACACTTCTTTTTCGAGCAGTGACAATGATGTCTTATAGGAAGAAAGCCTCGCTTCGACAGAATTCTCGGTATCTGCAAGCTCATCGAGCACGCGCCGATGACGTCGCTTGAGGGCCCATAGCTCCTCCTCTTTCTGCCGTATCTCTTGTTCGAGCTTTGAGGCCTCTGTTTGCAGTGTCTGGGTCTTTGCGCCAGCATCCTCGCCCTCGATTTGTGTGATCTTTCTCTCCAACCGCGTGCGCTTCTGCGCCCAAGCTTCCGTCTTCTCCACAGTGAGCTGCAGTTGTCTTAGGTCCTCGTCGAGCAGATCCAGCTCTTCAGATCTGATGCTTGCCAGTTGTCGTATGCGCTTGGTTATGCCGAGTCGTGCAGCGTTTAGGCCGACTCTCTTCCTCCGCGGTTTGTGTCCCTCTGTTCCATTCTCTGCGCTTCTATCGCTGGACCGCACGCTGCTGACTGTTGGTGTGGTGCTACCATTCGAGATCAATTCTTCTGGTATAGAGTCCTGCCCGGACAGGCCGCTCATCAAGCCATCTGCCTGCGCATCCAGCAGGCCCTGTAGCTGCTGTTCCAAATGTCGTGCGCGTCTTTGCAGCGCAAGGAGGTCGTCAGGAACGCGTGGCGGGGGTGACAAATTCGACCTCGGTGCGTTCCATAGAACGGAGGAGGTTACTGGTGGTGGTATACGTGGAGACGGCGGGGAGTGGTAAAGCGGGAGCTCATGGTCGCGTGCATGTGGGTCTTCGAAGGACTTGCGGAATCGTGCAGGCGGCGAAAGCGAGCCGAGGACAGAATTCAATATCGACATGGTTATTCATGGAAATGAGTGCGAGGGCGAAATGTTGGGTTGTAGGATGATTGTTGTATCGTTGTACGTGTTCAGGTGAGCTTGTTCGATCTCGCATGTGAACAAATCACGAGACGGCTGGCGACTGATGGCTGTGCACCTCGAATGATTAGCATCATCGCTGTGGGCCTTGCATTTGGAAAAGCCACCTCTCCTATGAATAAAGCCTCAACGTCTTGATCAAAATGTAGGTGTTCACAAAGAACAATGATAGCTGTCCATTACTCGCAAGTTGTGGTACAAATGCACAATGACGATTCAATGCTCGAAGCTCGGTTAGTCATCATCCAATGCGGAAACTGCCTTGCTCCGTCCGACATGAACTTAGTATGGTTCAGAAGACGATTGTTATATTGCAGACTCATCCTTCGCATCTCGCGCACGAAACTATTAAACTACCATGAAGCATAAAATGATTCCCGAAAGCTTGTCCCGATGGTGCCTGGTCCATTTGGCGTGGGCGGGCCTCGGGGTCACAAAAATCCATGACCTGGAAATTGAAGCGTTCGAAGATCAGAAACATGCTAGGACAATACCTTCACCTTCAACATCAGCTTTCAGCATTCAAAAACAGTGGCGGCCAAGCAGGCGACTTCAAGATGGTCGTGTATGAGCGGCAGGGGTGCACTGGCGAGCTGCCCCGCTACGCGCTAGCCTGTGGCCCGAGCGTCCACAAATCGAACTCTCGAATTTGGTCTGCCGACGAACGTCGCGACATCAGCTAACCCTAGCATACCACTCTGTACGTTGATACACCCGCCTCTGTCACGATTCTCCTCTAACAGCACAATTACAGAATCCGTCCTACCACTTCACATACAAAATGGCTGACGCTGGAGCACCTCGCGGCGGCGGTGGATTCGGATCTCGCGGTGATCGTGGTGGTGACCGTGGCCGTGGCCGTGGTCGCGGACGTGGTCGCCGTGGCGGCAAGAGTGAGGTACATACGCACAGAATTTGAACGCCATGGGCAAAATTGACAATGGGCACAGGAGAAGGAGTGGCAGCCCGTCACCAAGCTCGGTCGTCTTGTAAAGGCCGGCAAGATCAAGAGCATGGAGGAGATGTACGTCCACCACCACAATGACACAGCGCAGGACAGAGACTAAAATTGTGCAGCTACCTCCACTCTCTCCCCGTCAAGGAGTACCAGATCGTCGACTTCTTCCTCCCCAAGCTCAAGGACGAGGTCATGAAGATCAAGCCCGTCCAGAAGCAGACCCGTGCCGGTCAGCGTACCCGCTTCAAGGCCATCGTTGTCATCGGTGACTCCGAGGGCCACATCGGTCTCGGCATCAAGACCTCCAAGGAAGTCGCAACTGCCATCCGCGCCGCCATCATCATCGCCAAGCTCAGCGTCGTCCCCATCCGAAGGGGTTACTGGGGTACCAACCTCGGAGAGCCTCACTCTCTGCCCACCAAGGAGTCCGGCAAGTGCGGTTCCGTCACCGTCCGTCTCATTCCCGCGCCCCGTGGTACCGGCCTTGTCGCATCGCCCGCTGTCAAGCGTCTCTTGCAGCTTGCTGGTGTCCAGGACATCTACACTGCCTCTGCTGGTTCCACCAAGACTCTTGAGAACACCCTGAAGGCTACCTTCGTCGCCGTCGCCAACTCATACGGCTTCCTCACACCCAACTTGTGGAAGGAAACCAAGCTCTCGCGATCGCCGCTCGAGGAGTTCAGCGATGTGCTCCGTGAGGGCAAGAGGTACTAGGCGGTTTCTGGCGAAATGGGTCTTTTTCAGCATTCCAAGGTTTACGGCGTGAGGTTATGCATTCAGGACCTCAGCAATGTATTTGATGACTGAGCTGGGCGATCCGGCATGAAAATGAACAACTTCACTGAACATTCAAACCTGGTTCCATCTTTTGTGTATCTGTGCGCTTGTGAAGACTGCCTGTTCCCAGTGCACTGCCTACGAAGGTGCTGGTATTTGGTGCTACACCGTCCCATGTATGGATATACTAACCAGGAGTACTAAAAAGCATTATAGCTAACTATACAAAGCTCTCTTGAAACACCTAGCAAGGTACTGCAGGATTATTTGATCGAATGAAAGGTGTGTTACTTGTTGATATATGGCCGGAGCGTTACAAGACAGTATGCACGGTGCATCTCGAAATACCAGCTCCTTCGTATGTAAGCCAACTCGCAATGCATTGTCGCGTTTATGTCATGTCCATTTCATTTCGCGTCTCTAATTGACCTCTCAAGTGCTCCGCCTTACACTGGACCCATTTGCTTTCGATCTATACCTGTAATTCGCAGTATGATATCGCAAGTCGGTGTTTTGAGGCATAATTGGCTAGCCCATACCATGAATGCCATTAGCATATCTTCAGTCTTCAGAGCAATTCTGACATGGATAAATTCTTTTCGAATAATCCGAGTTTCTTGAAGTACTGCCACTGCACATCGCTGCGACAAGATGCGGCCCAGCAGGAGGATAGCTTGCTATTGTAGGGGATCGATAAGTCAATGACCGCGTCTGTACATTTGACTGAACAGGCATGTACAAGATCCAACACTGGTGACTGTTTCAGAGGCCCCAATTGAGCAAGCGTGGCTTGTTGTATGTAATATAAGCTAGTTTCACGTGCTACACTATCGTACCTGGTTGACTCGAAGGGTGTGTGCATCACGCCTCCACAATCCGATGGCCCCGAACGTTACACAACCACCGACGGAGACGTCACCACTCATAGCTCCAACAGACAACCACATACAAACTGTCTCCCCAGAAAATGACATCGCGACTGAAGCAGCTGACCCTCGCGTTGAAAATGAGGAAGATGGAGGCGACATCGAGCGCCAAGTCAGCAATGGCGACGCCATGAAGCATGTCGGACTTCCTGAAGTCAAGAAGCGCATGAAGTACATCTTCCCCGCGCTTGCAATTGGCGTAAGTATTCGAAATTTTCTACACAGAAATCTTACAAATGACGACTAATGCGATGACCAGGTATTCCTTTCCGCCGCTGACCAGACCCTCATCGTAGCCACCTACGGCACCATCGGCACCGATCTACACGCCCTCTCCTCCGTATCCTGGGTCGCAACCTCATACTTCCTCACTCTTTCCGCACTTCAACCCCTCTATGGCAAGCTCAGCGACATCTTCGGACGCAAGCAATGCTTGCTGTTCGCCTACCTCGTGTTCGGCATCGGCTCAACGCTATGCGGTTACGCGCGCACGATGGGCCAATTGATCGCTGCTAGAGCCTTCGCTGGCATTGGAGGTGGAGGCATGAATGTCTGCACGAGCATTCTAATGAGTGATATCGTGGGGTTGAGGGAGCGAGGATCGTGGCAGGGCTATATCAACGTGATTTACGCTGTCGGAGCATCGACTGGAGCACCTTTGGGCGGTCTGCTCGCTGACTCGATTGGCTGGAGATGGGCCTTCATCGCGCAAGGACCGATGTGTTTGGTCGCCATACTTGTTGTTGGAGCCGTGCTGCATCTACCTCAACAGGACCATTCGCGTTGGAAAGAGAAGGTGTTCAAGATTGATTTCCTCGGCGCTGCAATACTAATCACAGCAATTGCTGGACTGCTTGTTGGCTTAGATCGGGGATCGAATGTCGACTGGCATAGCCCTGTCACTATTGCTGGACTCTGCATGACCCCATTGTTCATCGTCTTCGTACTGGTGGAGAAGTACGTCGCCAAGAATCCATTCGCTCCTGGACACATCATCCTCAACAGGTCGCTCTTCGCCTGCTACCTCTGCAACTTCTTCGCCTTTGGTGGATGGCTCGCCGCCCTGTATTTCATCCCACTGTACTGGCAGGTCGTGGGCAACTACAGCGCCGCGAAAGCCGGGTTGCTCCTCGTACCTAGCATCATCTTTGGTGTTAGTGGATCGCTCCTGGCTGGCTTCTACATGAAGCGGACCGGGAAGTTTTATTGGATTACGGTGATTACCTACACGGATCTCACAGCTGGACTAGCTTTGGTTCTTATGTGCACCGGGTTGGTGACGCAGAGCATCACAGCCATGGTGGTGGGGACCTGCATTTGCGCATTCAGCAATGGTCTTGGTGTTACCACTACGCTGATTGGACTGAGTAAGTGAAACTATACAAACATCCTCATTCATGTCTAAACTTTCAACAGTCTCAAACGCATCCCATGCGGATCAAGCAGTTGCCACCGCCTGCAGCTACCTCTTCCGTTCCCTCGGATCAGTCTTTGGCATATCCATGTGTGCAACAGCCTTCAACCAGACACTGCGCAGTTCATTGGAGTCTGCGCTCGGTGGTAACAAGGACGCAGCAGAGATTGCAGAGCGCGTCAGAGCAGGCCTGGAGTACTACAGGAGCCTGGAACCACACTTGAGAGATATCGTGCGAGAGTGCTATACCCAAGCGACACAGGCCGCTTTGGGTGTAGCGCTCGGCTTGATTGTCTGGAGCGCTGTGTTTGCGTGGTTCATTCGGGAGAAAAAGCTGGGAGGTTGAGCACCACAGAGTGCTATCTGGTGGACATGCTATGTGCTGGTCAGGGAATCTAGCCACTAGTATCAGCGCTGATTTGGCATGCAAAAGAAGTCGTAACCCAAGCATTGTCGGCATGTGTCGCAAAGTCTCACTCCCGTATGTCAAACATGCGAGGATCTACGGGGACCATGACCGCTCCACGACGATGAGTCGCGCCTCGTAGTAGATCGGATGTATCTATCGAAACGCCAATGAAGGACATCATCATATGAATTTGGAGCAATTTGGGGACTACCTGAGGACCGCTAACGAAGGAGGACACAAGTGGGAAAGGACAAGTCGGGCTCAATGTGTACTAGAATCGAGAGAGAAAGGCACCCTGCAGAGCGCATCCGCTTATGCAAAGTAGATATAGCATTTACTATTGTTGGTCACAGAGATAAATGGCAGAGCGTATCATGTGATGCTGAAAGTCTGTGATGATCGTAGAGGTTATCCCAACTCAATAGCTATTCTATCTCGTAATGCGAATAGCGGTAGTATAGATGACTTCGAAAATGTGATTCGTGGTCTGCGAGACAGAAGTAGCTCCCTGGCTCAAGACAAGTAAACAAATTTGCTTCATTTCCTATGGTATTCACCAAAACTCCTCAATGTACCCGATAAGGTCTGGTCAGATGGTACTGAATATGATACATGGTATTCGTTACTGGCCGTTATTGGCACGTTCAGCGCCTTACGCCTCATAAAACCTCTGGCTCGCAGGCGTTGCGGAACAATGATGTAGTGTAGTGACAGTCTCCCATAATAGATTATATACACACTATATTTGTTGAGGCATCGTGCCAGCACCATGCGCTGGTGTTGCAGGCGCCAAATCCCTTCTCTCGCTGAGGTCTCCTGTCGCAGGTGCCGTAATCGCTTGCCCGGGTAGACCGGTATTCGACGGAGGCGGGGGAGTGGGCTGCGGCGAGACACCTCTAGGCCTGTGATATCCTGTATCGGTGAAACGACCGCCACTTTGTAGCTCGTATCCTTCGCCATCTTCAGAGGAAGAATAGTCGTACGTATCCAACCTGCGCTGCCCAGCGTACGGGCTCGCCGCTGGCATCTGGGATTGGTAGTTGGTCACTTTTGCTGACATGGTGGAGCCCATGGTGTCGGAGCGGTAATTGCTTGAGGCTAATGTGTCGCTTCGATCGACGGCATACGGATTCTGGCGTCTTCGTTGCGAATCGGATATCTGCTGTCGGAACACATTGCTTGTGTGGTCGCCCTCCGCTGCTACCGCTGTATTTGACGAAAACCCCGATGCCTCGCCGCGCTCGACATCCATGGGGCTGCCCATAGGTCGGAGTGGCTGCACATCTTCGTCGACCATAATTGTTGGGTTGGCGGCCGGAGGCGGAGCGGGACCGCGACCCCACGCACGGATAGGATAGGCGCGTCCCTTGCGCCAGGTCTCTGACACAGGGGGGAAGTATTGTCTGTATGAGGCCCAGGATACGAGCATGCCGAGCATAGCTCCTGTGATGACATCGAAGGGATGGTGACGGGCGTCCATGATACGTGTGCCAGTGATGAGTGCTGCGCCGAGGGTAGGGACCAGGACGATGAAGGTTCGCCAAACTTCGCCCTTAGCATCAAGGACGTGGAGCTTGGCTGCGAGGTAGAGAGAGAGGTAGAAGAGGCCAGCAAAGGAGACTATGCGGAGTTAGTCAGAGCGGTGTGTGGGGGAAGGAGGTGCGTACCACTACTGTGTCCAGAGGGGAAGCTCTTGAAGCCATCCTGCAGAATGTAGTTGTCTGTTTGCTTGCAAATAGCGATGGTCTGGAGCACACGCGCGGTCCTGTCGATTTTAGTTTCGTCAATTATGCAGCTGTGGGGTGTCAGAACATGTTCAAGTCGCTCAGTCATGCAGCATACCGGGAGATGAGATCAGGCCGTGGCTTTCCGATGGCATTCTTGAGAGCACCTGTGATGGTGAAGGCAGCGCCCACACTCAGTCCAAGGCCAAGAATGCCGCAGTTCAGCTCCCACAGGCGGTCCTTGAAGCGGTATCTGCCGCTCAGGCGCTTGATGCCGGCCCTGCCCGCGGGCATCTCGGTCTGGTGGGAGAAGATGCCATCGATGACCAGCGTGTAGATGGCGATGATTACGGCAGGAGCGAAGACGACGTAGACGCACAGCCAGGGGACGGGGACGCGCTCTTTTTCGGCAAACGGGTAGTGGAGGGTGTAGTTGTCGAGCGAGAAGTGCTGGTGGAAGGGCGCGATCTTGTCGACAACGGTGAAGAGGCCAATGAGAAGACTTGCAGCGAGTTAGAATCGAGCGAGGGCATTGGGAAGGTGGTCGTGTGACGAGGCAGGGCATGGGCAGGCTTACACAATTATGAGGTAGTCGGCAATATACGAGAAGATGACCCTCTTGGGAAGGCGCTTCTTGGAGAAGGGAAGACGCTCGGGGAGCTTGTTCGAGGTCCACGCGTCCATGGCACACTACCACATTCGCAGCGCCCAACAGCACCCGACGACAAATTCAGAGGGCGCGTGATGCTGTGTGTGCAGTGGGTGCGGCGAGCGGTGAGGGGGCTCTCGCGGTGTCAGTGTAGGCGGTGGGCAGCTAGCTGGGCGGCGGTCCGCAATTATCAGACAGCAGGCGACACGACTCTCCGGGAGCAAGGCGCGCAGTCAGAAGAAGAGCAGAGCAAGAGCAGGAGCAAGAAGGGAAAGGCGGGAGTGGGCGGATACTAAAGAGCAGCGGCAGCGAGGGTCAGCAACAGGCCGAGAAGTTCAGCAGTGCCCAGAAAGGCAGTGAAGATGGCAGGGCTGCATGGTGTGGACTGTTCTCAGCGTGGCTGAGGAGAGGAGCTGACGCTAGTCCATGGCCGTGCAGCCGCCAGGCCCCTCTCCGCTGCGTCGTCGAGCTGCCAGATGGACTTTCGGCCGTGGATGCGCCCGGAAAACCCGTCCATCGAGTCACCGCGTGTACAGAGCAATTGCGGGCGTGTGGCACGCGTGGGACGACATCACGGGTGCGGTATTCACAGCAAAAACCACACACTACTGGGTCGCTATCGGCGCGCGTGCTGTGCCTGAAGCGAGCTCCTCTGCGACATCCAGGCCCGTGGCGAGAACGATCTGCACGGGCGTTAGCGCAGCAGGGCGATCAGCTTATTTTGTCAACACCACAGGGTCTCCTCGTCTATCTATTTATGCTCTGTTCACTTCCGCCATTGGTCAGCCGCTGAAGACACTGCATCCCACCGCACGTCCAACACCACAACACCATGGACTGGCTCTCCAAGCTCGGCGGCGGTGCCTCCGCTCCGCCCGCCAGAGCCTCCGCCATCCCCATCTCCCTGCCCAGCATCCCCAGCATACCTGGCCTCTCACGCTCCAAGCTGCCCAACCTCAACGATCCCTACGTGCAGATCGGGGCTGCCTCTCTGGGCACTCTGCTGCTGCTGGGCACCGTTACGAGCGCCCTGAGGTCTGCACCATTGACCGTCATCCCGTCGCCTGTCAAGTCCAAGTTGCCGCAATTGACCGACGACGAGGTTGATCAGCTCCCATATCCACCAAATGCACTTCCCGGAGCAAGAGATGTCAACTCGCCCTATGGAACCGTCAGGGTCTACGAATGGGGCCCCGAGGAGGGGGACAAGATCTTGCTCATCCACGGCATCTCTACGCCGGGCATTGCCATGGCAGACCTCGCTCACAAGCTCGTGAGAAGAGGGTGTCGTGTCATGATGTTTGGTGCGTCATCATCCTTTCCTTGCTGCAATGCATCTCTGTGGCCCCTTGAAACGACATGAAGCATGTTCCCAAGACGGCTTTACCCGTCGGTGTTCAAGTCACGTGTGGAGATGGAAACTATCAGACAAATATGGTGAACGACAGATTGACATATAGTCTTGCCATTCGCTACTGGGTATAGAACTAACGTGATCAGATCTATTCGGGCGTGGCTTCTCTGATGCCCCTTCACCCCTCTACCACAAGTACGACTCATGTCTGTACTTCTCGCAGATCTTGCTCTGCCTTCAGTCCTCGCCAATTTCTTGGTCAGGTCACCGCTCGTTCACCATCATTGGATATTCTCTCGGTGGAGCCATTGCAGCGGACTTTACTTCTTACTTCCCTTACCAAGTTCGTGGTCTTGTTCTAGTTGCCCCAGGAGGACTTATCCGCAAGAAGAATATCACCTTCAAGAGCAAATTGCTCTACCAAAGCAACTGGCTGCCCGAATGGATGGTGCACCGGATGGTAGCAAACAGGCTCTGGACTGGAAAGAACAATGTGAAGGCACCTGAGCCAGAGCCAGAGGCGCTAGAGAACGCCGAGACAACAACAGTCAAGCCAGTGAGCGAGGACACCAGATCAATACGATCCGGAAAGTCTAGCAAGTCCAAGTCTTCAAGATCGTCCTTCTGGGGCGACTCTTCGCGCAAGCACAAGTCGAAGAGGCGTGAGAGTTCACCTGGGAGCAGAGTCAGCAACATCTCCGAGACACTCGCTGCTGCTGCCGCCGAAGACGAGGAACATGACGAGGAGACCACCTTCTTGTCGTCCAACAAGACGCTCCTGCGTCACAATCCGCAAAGCACAGTCTCATCAGTGGTCGACTGGCAGGTCACGAATCACAAAGGTTTCGTGCCTGCGTTCGTCTCGTCAATCCGCCACGCACCTGTGCACGAGCAGCAGCACCGATGGTCCGTGATCAAAGACAACATCGAGGCTGGCAGGGGTCCATTGAGGGAAGTCTGGCTGGTGCTTGGAGAGACGGACCCCATCATCATCAAGGATGAACTGGTCGAAGACGCAACAGCCGTGCTTGGCGACGACAATGTCCGCGTTAGGGTCGTGGAGGGCGTTGGACACGAAATCGCCGTGGAACGGGCAGATGAGATCGTGCAGGTTGTTGGAAGTGTGTTGGGATGGCACAAGAAGCCGCACTCGTCCAAGTCGAAGAAGCGATCCATCTTCTAGACGATGGTGACAATGTATTCATGATGTAACGGCGGCTCGAAATGATATGTAGCAATGTATACAAGATTATAGATGAATGGATGTGTACGCAGGCTGGACCTGTTGGAGTGATGCATAGCCAGACCAGAACTTACTTCTTGACTCTATAACATTCAAGATAAACGACTATGGACGTATTGTCCACAAAAGATCCGAACAGATGCACATGCACCAGCTCAAGCAAGCCACATCCGACTACAGCAGACTAATGCACAACCAACACGCCAGGTCGTGTTGCTGAGCTGAAGGATTCGACGCCATCTTCAGCCTCACACCCTCGGTTGGACACGACCCCCGCACGCACGCACATCTGAGCTTGTCCTTTTCAACTGAGACGGGGCGCCCGATAAGCTTGCATTGAGTGGCTGTTGGTACGCGAGACACGAATCTGGACCATGTGGTGGGCACGGGCGGATGCGTTGTTCTGCGCCTTGAAGGGGAAAGGCTACTAGCGGTGCGGTAGGAGCCGCTTCGTAGATGTGGTGGGACTTTGAACAGAGAAGATGAGGGGATGGATAGCTTTTTGGATTTGGAGGATACGAGCTCATTCGAGCAAAACAGGCCATGTAGGCTTTGTGAACGCCGTGGTATACACAAACCGAGCAGAAATTCAGAAGACAAAAACACTAGTCATTATATCATGACGCTTCCCTCGTTCTCTACCTCTACCTCCATCGCGTCGACCGCAATTAGCGATTACACCATGCCTCAGACTCTCTCGTCTTCCCGTTTAGAACTAAATGTAGCTTAGACGCGCGACTGCCTGAATGGCTCATACGCCGTTCCGCTCTGTCCATGCCCCGCACCCACGTAGCTCGTCTGCTGTCCATGTTGGGCAGGGAATGCAGGGCTAGAAACACGCTCGTACGTGTAGGGCGTCTTCTCGACGCTGACCTTCTTGTGGGGCGACTTGCCGCTGCAGCAGCAGACGGAGATGAGCCAGAAGAAGCCCGAGGCGAGGCCGAATGCGACGGCGAGCCAGACGACGGAGAGCATCTGCTTGCCCATGGAGGCGTCGATGTTGTACGGCTCGAGGACGGAGTGGAAGACGCCGGTGAGGGTGGAGTAGATTGCGGTGGCGGTTGCGGCCGCAGCGATGATGAAGATGGTTTGGGCCTGGAACTACGATTAGCATGCAATCCAGAATGTAGTGTGATCAGCGAAACGTGAGGAGAAGAACTTACAGTAGACACAATGGTAGTGACGAGGCTTCCCCACCTCGAGAAAATGGCGAAGAAGCCAATCACAAACTCGGCGGCGCTCAAGATCAAGGCAATGCCAAACGACCACACCATCCAGCCTGCCACCTTCTTGTACGTGTCCAGGCCCTTTTGCAAGTCCTCGCCAAGCACCTTTTGCGCAGACGTATCCTTGAGTTCCCACACGCTGAAGGGATCGAACCAGAACTTGGTCGACGACTTGGAGCAGAAGGTGATCGTCTCCTTGCCGTCCTTGTCCTTGTCGCCCTCGCAGTACGACCAGAGACCGACCTGATAGAAGTCCTTGAGCTCCTTGGCGGAGGCGGCGCCTTGGAGCGCTTGGAGGAGCTCGGTGTCGGGCTTGACGTTGTCGGGGAGGTGGTCGAGGACGTTGTCCGGATCGGCATTGAAGGCGCTTGTGTCGGCCTGGAGTGCTGTTAATACTGATACTGTGCGGGGAGTAGTGGATGTCGTACCTTGAAGAAGTAGAGATCGCGTCCCAGCTGCGTTGTGGGTGGCTTGTTGTCGCCCATGCTGTGCTGCCCGATCATCACAATGACGATGCAAATGAGCGACGCGAGCGTCAACAGCATAGGCGTGAGGATACACGCAAATCGTCCGACCTTGCCCATCTTTGCGGTTGTGTGTGTGTTGTGTTGTGGTTTAGTTGCAAGGCTGAAGTCGAGTTTCGAAACGTGCAGCTAGGCTGGTGGTCGTCAAGTGCAAGCAAGCAGTCGTCAATGACAGAACGATCGTGAATCCCAACGTGAGTCACCCAACCAAACGATAGGAAATGTGTTCAATAGTGAAGTGGTCGAGTGGTGACGGGCTGTAACGTGGAATATGTAGTAACCAGCCCACCTGTGCGTGGTCAGCCAGCCTTTTGTATAAACCGCACTGGCGCAGGCCGCCCGACGCAGTAGAACCCGGGAGCTGAAGTCAGGGACCCACCTTTGGCCCGCCAGTGCCTACATCGCACAGACGGCTTCGCCCCCTTCGCCTTGGCTAAACCATAATGCGCATGGCCTGCGGCTGCGCTCTGAACCAGCCTCACTGGGCTTGCGACTGAGCATGCTTATGCGCTTTGCTCGTCTGGGTAGGCCGAAGAGAAGGACTATGGCGGTGCTGGAGCTCTTGGCACCATTTCTTTCCTCGAACGGTATGGCTGTGGAGAATGGCTGACGAGCTTTGCCGAACGACATGAAGCAGATTCAGTGCACTTGGATGCGATGTTCTCGCATGGACCTGAAGTGTGCATCGTTCGTCGCGAAGCACTGCTTATTCTGATTTGCCAATTGGCACCGCAGCACGAGGCTCTTTTCTGCTGTTGAAGCATCTTCACCTGTCACCTGTAAGAGGCCAAGCTCCTCGGGAGTACCTTTTCCCTCATCACCAATCTCCCAGGACGTCGGATCCTCAACGGCGCAAAAATAGTTGGTGCTTTGAAACTGCTGTGCCGGTGCTCGTCACCATCAGCCCGGGCAAAACCAGATCCGCGCGATGGATGCCATCAGGCCAGCCATGCTCTATTCCCAAAACCATGTGCCGTTCAACGTTGGACAATCTGAACACTGAACTTGACCTGCGACAGTTTCCTCGACTCAATTCAGACCTGTGTAGAACGATTATTGTGTTGCTCACGCATTCCAACTCCTCCCAAACATGCCCAAACAAACTGTCATCTCAAAACGCCCGACATGCTCATTCGCGCACTCGCTTGTCAGCATTCCCAGCCCCAAGAATTGCGCAGCCAGCGGTGGCTATTTTAAGCTCTCTTCTCCGCCCCACCAGCCGCATCCGGTAAACGGGGAAATTGGACGGGCCGCTCTTTGCAAGAAAGGGCATTGCGCAGAGAAGAGACGAGGCTCTGTGCTTTCGCTGCGAATCCGGAGAAAGTGTCCATGCAGATGGGAACTGTGTTTGCTCTGTTTGATTCAAGCTGGCATCTTCGTCGCTGCTTCGTCATGCTCCAAGTCCGCATGCAACGTCGATGGCGAATCCTGCAGATCAGGCCTGTGTGCTGCGCACTGCTTTACGAAACCCGTCGTTGGCTATTGCGCGTCATGGGAACACGGTTGGGCACAGATCGTCGCGCACATCCTCATACCAACGGTGCAAATTTCGCAAGCTCATCGTCACCAAGGATTGTGGAGAAGCAAAGTGGACGGGTTTTGTTGCACGAAATATCGCCGTCTTTGGGCTGGATTTTCCTATCTGCATCTGCATCTTCATCTCATCTATCCACGCGGCGTACCCTGCGTGGGCTCTTGGCCGCGCGTCTCACCCCTCTTCTGCCACCGCAACTTCTGCGGATCCCCACCGTATACAGCGCATCTCCCTGCTGGACTTGCCCAGGGCTCTGGTATTCTCTTACAGACCGTGAACACCCGTCGCGTCGTGGGTAGAGTGACTGAATGCTCGTAACAAACGAAAGCAAAAACAAAGGAAACAGTGTCCAAATCGTGACCCAAAAAATGCAAGTGGTATAAACCGTGCGGGATTCCCTACGCACCCAAAGAAGCGGACAGGTTGAATCATAAAGAACTCTGGTCTTCCATCGCTGGAACATGCTGTGAAAACAATAGGAAAGACCTCTGCTGAGGATGGTGCAGACATTAGAGGTTACACTAATAGCCTGGAATGATGCGCCGAGAACGCCGTTGCAAATGTCCGAGGTGCGCTGAAGTATGGTTACAGGTGCGAAGGTCGCAAGGTAAGGGAGGATACGGAGAGCTGGCGCTCAGTCCAGGCATACGTAGGCGTATGTGTGCTATGCACAGTGAAAAAAAGCTCAAATGTAGTTCCGAGTGCAGAAGCAAGTCCGTGTTGGTGGGAGATGTGAAAGCAAGGCCGTTTAATATGACCTCACCGTTGTTGGTTTCGAGGGTCTTGGTGGTTAGGTCGGCCTCGACCACCTTCGCCTCTTGATTGAATCCATTGCGTGTTGCCGCTGAGACGGCCCTCGAGGGCCTTGTCGGGATCTGGGTCCTGGCGGCGGGGCCCGGCTCTGCCGTTGATAATGTCTTCAGCACGGAGCTTGCTGATGTCGTTTGCGATGCTGGAGATGACGTAGCCGCGAAGCTCCTTGGCTTCGCGGAGATCCTCGCCTTGCAGGCGGAATTTGTCCTGCTTGGACATGTTGTTGCGTCGAGTTGCGCGAATCTCATCCATGATATGCAGGAGGACAGCTTCGGGCGCACGTTGGCGCTCCGCAGCATGCTTGGAGGGGTCACGAACATATCTGCGGGTGACGTCCATGGCGCCATCGGCAGAGAACGCGATGCAGTACGAGAGCTTCTTGCCCCAGCCTGATAGTTTGTCAGATGGTGTTGCAGGTGGCTGGGTGGCGAACTTACCGTCGGTGTACAGCCGGGGCTTGTCCCAGGCCTCCTCGCAGACGTCTACGTGCACCCAGCGCTTGCGGTGCATTGAGTAGACTTCGGTCCAGACGTGGTCCTCGGCGTTCCACACCCAGCGAACTCTTGACCCGACGGCGCGGCAGAGCATGCTGAAGCAGTTGGCCCACTCGCCACATCGGCCGCGTCGAGTTTGCAGCAGGACAAAGGCGTCGTTGTAGCGGGGGAAGCGCTCCATGTTCTTGCAGGCCTCGTGCGAGCACTGGTAGGCCTCGACCTGTGTTGCGCCGCGTGCCTGTTCGTCGGGTAGTGGTGCTACGATGCTGACGTAGACGGTGGGCGAGTAGCACCGCGAGCACGGCGGGTTGTTGACCCATTGGAAGAAGGAGCGCTTGAACCACCGCAGCAATGCGCGGACAACACAGTCCTGGTAGCCCCAGGCGGCCTTCTTGCCAGCGCCCAGGCTCTCTGCCTCGGCCTGCAGAATCTGGCTCTCCTCCTCGGCCTCGTTGTAGATTTGCTCGAGGGGCACAACGCGCAGAGCCTCGTCGAGCAGGCCGGGGTTCTCCCACCGCGTGGGCAGCGCCGAGAGCGAGTGCAGCATGTTGCGGAAGCGCAGCGAGCGGGCGTCGCGCGGGGCCTCGGGCATCAGGGGGATGTTGCGGACGGACGAGTACGTGGGCGGGGCGGCGGCGGTGGTCGTGGGCGGCTGGGGCGAGCCAAAGTCACGGGGCGCTGGCGATGCGGAGCGCGAGTGGGATCGCGAGGTGATGTCGTTGAGTCGCTTTGTGCTGAGGACGGTGCGGAAGCGCTCAGTCAGGTCGGCGGCCATCCGGTCGGGGTCCATGTTGGCGTGCGGCGCTCGCGCGGCGCCGTGTGAGTGATCCATGGGTGCGTTCGTGGGATCCTGGCGCGCTGGAGGGTGTGGGCGGCAGAAGCGTGGTGTTGGAGAGATGGGCGATGGCGGGCAGGCGAGCGTGTTAACTGCGGTCGGGGATGGCTGCACAGCCGCCGATGATGCGCAAGGCGGAGCAGCGAACCTGCGGGCGGCGGCTGCAGGTGTATTCTTGGGGCGGCGGTCGACGGCGGGCAGCAGTGCGAGGGCGACGGTCGTCTGTCTGTCGAGCGCAACGGGCCCGGTGTCGAGTGTGCGAGACTTTTCAGTGTTCGGGATGCGGGAGGTGCGACGGACTGCTCCTGCTATGAGGAACTGTGGGTGGTGAGGAAGGCGCTGCCCAAAGCGGCTAGAGCGACACGCGTTCTAGTTCTGCTGCCGCGTAAGAGCTCGACATGTACGATGGCGCTCTCGCCCGCCGATTGAGACACACAAGACGACCGCGAGACCGGCCACCAGCGAGCGTGCCATTCGAGGGACTCGTCGCCGTCGCACCGCTGCAACCTCATGCTCACGCCCGCGATGCCTGCCCGTGTGCTGCGTCGCTGCGTTGCTGCATGGCTCTCCGCGCTGTGCTTGCTGCGCACGTGCCGCGTACCAGAGACGCAGCCCTGGAGCACACTGATTGCGCAAGCTGGCTGCCCGTCGCAATCACTGTCGCCCTTGGCATCTACACGCGTTCTGTAGCACCTCTTTGCTAGTCGCAGAAGACGAGGCCCACCAGACCACACAAAATGCCAATGCACCCGGACTTGCGCTGCCGTCTTGCTCATCTGGTGCGAGTCTCCAGTACGTACTGCTTCCTCACCACGCTTCTGCCTCCTCGCACGCGCACCTGCTGCCCCGGCCGACGTCTGCGTAACCCCGTCTCTGCGTGCAGCAGAGTCGTCTAGTCTACCATGTGGCGGAGACCATCCAGATCATTTCCACACTTTGCTGGCAGATCCGCGCCGCGTCATTGCTCTTCCTGTCATTACGTGACGAATCAACCTGTCATTGCTACTGCATCTCACCAGAACTACCACCGCATTACCTCCCTTAGACGGTCATCTAGTCTACTCTGTGCCTCACCCACCGCCTGTCGCGACCCTCTCTTCCCGCCTCGTCATCACGTCTTGCCAGTCTAGGCCCAGCGCCAAGCACGTCTCAGCGAAGCTTGCGACAAACTCACCCACCACGCGGCCGCCACAGACAAGGCCTGCTTACGACTCTTGTTCCAGGCTCACCGTGCCCGTGCCTGTCAAACCCGCCCGACGCTCTTGACTCTTGACGTTCGCAACCGTCCCTTAAAAGCGGTGGCGCTTGCGCGAGTCGCGTCCGCGGCCAGCATGGCATTCTGCCCCTTGTCTGGTGGAATTTACAAACGGTAAGGATCATATGCATCAAAACCCTGATCGTCCCAAACCGCCGATCACTTTGCGTTATCGTGTAGATTAGCACGCCGATAGCCTCAAACCCCTGTGTTAGAACTTGAGATTGTTGGGCTTCGTGATGGGAACCCCACCCGCTCATTGACTCTGTAGAAAACACCCCATTCAATGGGTCATTTGAAATTACTGTGCTTGCCCCGTCGAAGACGCAGGGACGCGTCGACTCGCTGTCGTTTTCAGGCGACCTGTCGTGACAGTTGAGCTAACGCCGCTGGCACATTTGACAGCAAGAGATCGACTGTTCTCCAATATGTAGGAGAGCCTTACCCCTTGAGCCGCGATACGTTCTCAACTAGTGCAAGACTGCTCACCAACGATTTTCTGGACTTTGAATACTCTTACTATATGAGAAGTTTTGTCCCAAGTGGCAACACTTATTATGTGCTTGAGCATGTATGCAGTTCATGTGGTGCTCATGCTTGGTTGGCGACTGGTCGAGGTTGTCCACATTCTCACTGAATAGTGCTCATCGTTCTTCATCCAGCGGAATGACTACCGCGGCCCCGACGAGCACGCACTCATTACTATCACAAATCGTGGGGATAGCGCAGCTTCATCACTGGCAAGATCTGGTCTGTTGCCATGATGATACGATCGTGTTGTGGAATAAGTGAGTTGGTGTTGGCAGACCACCTGTGTTAGTGTACCAATGTAGTAGATACTTACCCCAAAGGACTTCGGTTGTTGAACGTTACCTTGGTAAGGGACGAGAGATTGAGAGATCGAAACAGCTTGGCTTATCAATAGTGGTAGCGACAAGCAATAAACACAAACAGTTCAATCCACAGCCGTTCACCAAAGAAGCGTGCTATGCTCGCGAGTACATTCATGTACCAATGATTGTTACATTCTCTCATCCAATCGAATATTCAATGAACCTGAATATTTTCCAGCCAGATCTGCTCTCAACTTCTATTGTAACTCAATCTTCTAGTATGTACAATTCAATTCCGGCTTTCACCTTCACTAATCAAACGATTTTCTCATCTAGATTACCATAAGCGTGATTTTTCTTGATACATTCATCGACTTTGCGACATTACACACGAGTTTTATTCCGTTTTTCTGTTGTACACAAGTTCTACTAAGTTCTCAACCTTGGTCCTACACGACAACGACGTTCGAAACGCAGTCATGGCACCTCGACCGACACAAGTACGACAAAAGCGATTCGAAGTGTCAACCAGAAGCTCTAGTGAGATAGCGGCTTCGCCTATTCCTTCTGCCTTTACACCGACGGTGCCACGAATCACCTTCGCACTTACCGCTCCCGTCTCAGACGTGATCACGCGTCATCCATTCACCACAACCGCGACGAAATTGCAAGTGGACACTCCCAAATCACACCACCGCCGAGACTTAGCACCTTCAACGCTCGCTGCAGCCTCTTTAAATCCTTCTGCATCCGCCAGTAGTGGAGACTTGCCGCCACGTTCACCCGGTACCGCGTCAGCTGTGTCAAGCAAACAATCACCAACACATTCCTCCACCTTCTTCACTCAGCCAACAGCTGTAGACATTCAAGACCCGCTAGTTGCTAGGTTCGAGAGGCTGAAATTGATGTTGAGTGGGGGACCAAATTTCCACTCGCAGATTGGCAAATCACCCCAGGACACGATATCGTCAGCACGAGAGCAACCAAGTTTCGATGATATCAAGCCTGCAAGGTTGAGCAACACCATGATGGCTACGTCGAGCCCCATATTGCAGGGTTTTTCCTCGTAGCAAACTCAGTATCGGCCAAGCAGTTTCGTACCTCGCTCGCAGCCAGTTCCGAAGATGTCTAACGTTACCTGCGATACAGAGCCAATTGTGATTGATGACAGCGATGAAGACGAAAGCGATGACGAGCAGCAGCAACCCCCCAATTGGCACAAAACTTTCAATCGCCCCAATCCTTTCCAGCGCAGCTCTCGAATGAATACTCGAGTACCCGAACCGATTGGGAACAAGACACCGTCCATTTCAAGAAGACGACCTCAACGCTTGAGGAGCACAGTCAGCAAGAACACTGCCCTCACAGAACCCTCAGACTCCCCTGACTCGTCGGACGTGTCCTATTCAGATCTGTCCAAGGCACTCAAAGACTATGAAAACACCCAGAGGTCGTCTACTCAACTGACAACTGGAGTTCTTGCTGGATCGCCCAAATTGCACCATTCTGGACAAGTACGACGTAACCGGAGAGTGACAGCCAGGCTCCAGCATTCTCAACTGGTGGAACAGGATGTCCCGCAGATTCCACATACGCAAACAACAGCTGGTGTAGGAGTCAAGTCTCCAGTCGGCGTCGGCACCCGCGAGAACCCTATAGATCTGGACCAGTGGTCTCGACCGGAACCCATGGATGTAGGTCGTTCAGGAGATGAGCCTCACCACGCCTCCAATGTCGTACAATCTTCCACAGATGCACTGCTGGCTCATCGGATACAGAATGACGAGGATCGCGCTCAGCAAGCCACCATCAAGGCTCGTGAATGCGCAGTCTGTGGTGATGAGTGTCCCATTGATACCTTGCCTTCACTTGCAGCATGCACCCACCCTCCACAAGCATGTGGCACATGTTATGCTGGATGGGTAACGGCACAGCTCCAACAAGGTGGCTGGCGAGAGGCCAAGTGCCCCGAGGGCAAGTGCCAGACGAGGTTGAAGTATCATGACATTCAGCACATCGTATCGCGAGATGTCTTTGAGCAGTATGATACGTATATCGCTCGAACGGCTCTAGGTGAAGATCCTAAGTTTGTTGTCAACGTATTCGAAATTCGATTGAGCTGATCATATGTAGCCAATTTTCGTTGGTGCCGAGCATGCTCTTTCGGACAAGTCCATATGAACGGCAAGGAAGGGAACATCTTCACCTGCGCAGCGTGTGGTCACAAGATGTGCATCAGCCATGAGAGCACTTGGCATGGGGGCGAGACCTGCGAAGAATACGAGTATCGTGCCTCAGGGCGTCAAGAGCGCGATCGAAAGGCTAAAGAAGAAGCAAGCCTGGACGCGATCGGCAAGCTCACGAAGAAGTGTCCAGGAACCAATTGTGTGTACAATATCGAGGTAAGCTACCCCATTATGCATTGTCACCTAACAAACACACTGATGCCAATGCTCTGCGTCCGTAGAAGAACCACGGGTGCGACCACATGACATGTAAGTATCTTGCTGTTTGTTTGTCGACAACGTCTGATACTGATGTATGTGTAGGTTCGAGATGCAGACACGAGTTCTGTTGGATCTGTCTGTGTGATTATAACGAGATCAGGAGAATGGGGAACTCGGCCCACGCGGAAGACTGCCAGTGCCATTCCAGGAGGCTTCACTGATACAAGTGAAGGGCGTCCACGGTACACCAGGGGCAGCTGCAGGATCGAGTTAGGACCGTCGCGATCTGGCCTTTTATGCTTTTGACATATTTACTGGGTTTGAATCTGAGCCATAGCACAATATCTTGATGGAAGACCACATTTTTAGGTCGTTTTCGACAATTCCAGCGTATAACATACAAGTACAATAGCATTCGTGTTCATGACCCGATTATGGTTGTGCAGGCGTTGATGTCACGCTATCCCGGTACCACATATTGACAAATACAAGCGGAAATTTCAAGGGTGCCTGAGAGGCAATAGGTGAACTTGTTCATTTTCGAAGGAGCTCTTTAAGTAGTTGTAGAGCAACAGGAAGACGTGTGATACGTTCATCAGCCAAAGCAAGACGGGCTGTCGAGCCCTCTCCGGCCCTTTCGTTTTCGCTCTCGCCAACACGCGGTACCACTGAACAATTTCGCGGATCGCGACAAAAACGGCCGATTGGCCGCCCTAGCAACTAAATTTTGTACAACACGTCAACAAACATAGCCCTCAATCTTTCACATCTTGTGCCATTGGTCGTCTTCAGCATCCGTAGAGTGTAGCGGACGTGCTTCGGCGGGTACTAGGACGTTCTGTGTTCTTTCACTTCTCTCCTTCTCTTGGTTGTCTGAACTATCGTGGTTTTGCACCTTTTCGCCGCCGACCCCCTTTACAAGAGCGCGCCGCCACATCGCAAACACACAGTAACTATGTCGATGCGAGTGACACGGTCGCAGTCTGGCAAGACGCCTGTGTAAGTCACTTCAAAAAGCGCCTTGCGGAATCCTCTCCGCCTCTGCGACAGCACTCTGGCGACCATACGGCTAACCAAAAGACAGCAAGCCCGAGCGACCTGGTTTTGTCGAGACCCCTGGACGCAGAAAGTCGCAACGTAAGTCTCTGAACTTCGATACCGCCGACGGCGCATACGAATCGACCCCGGAGCCTGACAACTTCATGGGAGTTACTGGCACCGGATCAAAGCCTACTACAAAGAGCAACGGATACGCCAATGGCCACACGAATGGTTCTGCCAACGGCCACACGAATGGTTTTGCCAACGGACACAGCAGCAAAGCCGACGCGGTCGCATATGACTGGAAGATTGAGGCTGAAAAGAACTTCCCATCTCATGACGAGCGAGGCAAGCACGAGTTTGGAGGAGCACTGGGAATGGGCGCCATGATGATCTGCTTCCCAGCGCTCATGTACTACATGTGGATCGGCGCCATCTTCTACAACGGCAAATTCCCATCGCGGGCTGACGGCCAGAGCTGGGCGCAATTCTTCGGACACATGTGGGACCTGGTCAAGACGGAAGCGTATCCCAACAACCAAGCCTGGCAAATCTACTGGTTCTTTGGACTCGTGCAGATGGCGTTCTACATGCTCATGCCCGGTGTCTACCGCAAGGGCAAGGCTCTCCCTCATCTTGGTGGAAAGCAGCTTGACTACTACTGCTCTGCCATGTGGTCTTTCTACAGCAGTATTGTCATCGCGCTTGTGCTCCACTTCACTGGTATCTTCAAGCTGTACACTCTGGTCGACGAGTTTGGCCACATCATGAGCGTCGCCATCATCTCTGGCTTCCTCTGCTCCTTCATTGCCTACTTCTCCGCCATGATTCGTGGCCAGACTGTTCGCATGACCGGTTCTCCTGTCGTGGACTTCTTCCTCGGCTCTGAGTTGAACCCAAGATTGTTCGGCATTCTCGACTTCAAGATGTTCCTCGAGGTCCGCATTCCCTGGTTCATTCTGTTCTTCCTGTCCCTCGGAACTTGCCTCAAGCAATACGAGATGTACGGAAAGCCGTCCATGGAGGCTGTCTTCCTTCTCTTCGCCCACTACCTGTATGCAGGAGCGTGTGCAAAGGGTGAGCACCTGATCATCACCACCTGGGACATGTACTACGAGAAGCTCGGTTTCATGTTGATCTTCTGGAACATGGCTGGAGTACCTCTGTCTTACTGCCACTGCATTCTTTACGTCGCCACCCATGATCCATCTGAGTACACCTGGCCAACATGGTTCGTAGCTCTTCTCACAGTCGCCTACCTCGGCTTCTACTACATCTGGGACACCACCAACAGCCAAAAGAACCAGTTCCGCCAAGAAGAGCGTGGCGTTGTCGAGGAGCGCACCACCTTCCCCTACTTCAAGTACGGAAGAATTGCCAACCCTAAGACCATCACCACCAAGACTGGAAGCAAGATCTTGGCAGATGGCTGGTATGGAAAGGCGAGGAAGATCCACTACACATGTGACCTGTTCTTCGCCATCTCGTGGGGCCTCATCACAGGTTTCGAATCGCCGTTCCCATGGTTCTACTCGGTTTTCTTCGCTGGTATGATCATCCACCGCGCCATCCGTGACATTCAGCGATGTCGCGAGAACTATGGCGAGGCGTGGGCCGAGTACGAGAGGCAGGTGCCTTACCTCTTCATTCCTGTAAGTCATTGGAGGACGACTTCCATTTTAAAGCGTGCTGCTAACATAGACAGGGTGTTTACTGAGCCTTGCAACGAGGCCGAGTTTCTTCGCTTCGACCATCAAAGCTGGCTTCGGCCGCTCACCCGTCATTGCCGCACCTTTTTTTATTGTTCTAATGCTTTTGGCTCTTGCCTGACGGGCAATTATGTATCATACCATACACTTCTTTTGTACTTCAGGATGAACGCGTAGGGGAATATCAAATAGTAATGCTAGTAGTAATGCTGATACGTATGGACGTCTAATACCACACATTTAGCTCGTAGCGCTAGAATATGCAGAGTGCTCCTTGACTACATCCGATGCCGATCAGGGTCGACACGTCAAGATCAGAGGTCCAACACGTGCTGGCACGCTAGTGTGGCTTTACGTCAGCCAGCATGGCCAAAAGATGCGCAAACAACACGCATCCTCAGCTCTGTCATCTCCAAACACGCAGCCTCGCCATCATGGACGCCGTACGCTCTGTCCTCCAGCCCGTCACCCACAATCTCCCAAAGCCTATCGCCGACCTCGGGACTTCGCTCATCGGCCCAGCATGCTACAAGACGCTGCTGCTCGACATCGACCCCTCCAACACGGAATGCCTCAAGTTTGCCATCTCTAAGGGTCTCGGGATAGGCATCATCGGCGCATCCTCCGTCGTCAAGGTGCCCCAGCTTCTGAAGCTTATCAACTCGCAGTCCGCCGAAGGTCTCTCTTTCCTGTCGTACCTCCTCGAGTCGGGCGCATACCTGATCTCGCTGTCGTACAACGTGCGCCATGGCTTCCCATTCAGCACATATGGCGAGACAGCCCTCATCCTGATCCAGAACATCGCCATTGCCAGTCTGGTGCTCAAGTACAGTGGAAACAGCTTGGGCATTGCTGGCTGGGTTGGGGGCTTGATTGCCGCTGGCAGCGCCCTGTTCAACGAGCAGTGGGTGGGCGACGAGAGGCTGAGCTTGTTGCAGGCTACGGCTGGAATCATGGGGGTAGCCGCCAAGGTGCCGCAGATTCTGACTATCTGGCAGGAGGGCGGCACTGGCCAGTTGAGCGCATTCGCGGTAAGTTATCCAAGGCGATGAGATTCGCCGAGTCGGAGATTCTAGGCTGACATGCTACACAGGTCGTGAACTACCTCCTCGGATCCCTTACGCGCATCTTCACCACCCTCCAGGAAGTCGACGACCCGCTCATCTTGTACGGCTTCATCGCAGGCTTTGCCCTGAACCTCGTCTTGTTCCTGCAGGTCGTGTACTACTGGAACGCACCTGCTACCAAGACTGCTGGCAAGAAGGCCGAGAAGCCTGTTGCTGGAGATCGCAAGGAGATGGCACGCGCGGTTTCCAGCGGCTCCGCGCCTTCGTACGCGAACGTCACTGGCAAGAGCCCCAGTACCCGTCGCCGGGGCTGATTTGTACAACTCGCTCTTCCTTTGGGTCGTCATAATCTTGAAAATATACTTTTAATTGCACAATTTTAATACTTCTTTGCCGGCTTGATATACCCCACACACTCCCCAAAACCAACTCCGTTGCTCTCCACCCCCACCACACCCGAATACCTCACCTCGTCCCCATCCAGCAAATACTTCAACTCACTCCCGTCACTCAACTTGCTGGGCTTCTTCCCATTCATCGTAAGCTCCAAAAGGCACCCGTGTTCCGCATCTGCCTCCCCACTCACCGTCCCACTCGCCACCAAATCGCCCGTCCCCAACCCACACCCGCCCACCGTATGATGCGCAAGCATATGTCTGAATGTCCAGTACATTGTCTCGAACCCGACCTTGCATGTCGTGGTTTGTGTCCCATTCCTAATGATTTGACCCTCAAGCTCAATCCTATAATTCGGCGCACTCGGATCGTCCATGAACTCCGCGACTTCCTCCATCCTCTGCGGCGCAGGCACTTCATGCGGCTTCAAAGCCTCGAGTGTGACGATCCACGGCGTGATGCTCGTGCGGAAATTCTTGCCATTGAATGGCCCCAGTGGATTCATCTCCAAACCCTGGATATCCCTTGCTGACCAGTCATTTACGAGGACGAACCCGAAGATATGCTCGTCCGCCTCCTTGGCTGTCAAATATGAGCCTGGAGCGACGGGCGTGCCGATCACAGCCCCGAGTTCGAGCTCGTAGTCCAGTGCACGACATGGGCCGAAGATGATCTTCCGCTCCTTCTCTGGCACACGGTAGTCTTCGATGAATTGTCCCAGTGGCCTCACCACCTCAGTAGGCGAGATGGTGATGCTCGAACAACGCCCCGCGTAGCCCGCAGGGTATTTCATGTACGCGGGTGGGTACGCTCGGGTGCCGGTTACGGCTTCGGAGGCGTTGAGGACGTGGCTGACGGAGGCGGAGTAGTCTGTGAAGTCGCCGATGCGGATTGGCATGTGAAGTTTGACATCTTTGACGTCTTCTGAAGCGGAAGTGTGTTGGGCGGAGTTGTAGGCGGCTTGGATTGCTGAACGGACTTGGGATTGGAGGGACTTGGGAAGCGCGGCGAAAGCGTTCAACGTATGTTGTTGCAAGGCAGGGGAGAGGTCTGCGGAGAGGGAAGTGATCGAGGACAGCTCGGAGAGGAAAATGACTGTGTCGTTGATTCGTGTGACTGCTTGCGGGGAGGGACGTTTGGAGGAGCTGGCGATGCCGTAGGGGATGTTGCTGATGCCGAATTGGGCGGAGTCGGAGGATGGCATTGTGCGTTGTATGATCCTCTCTTTTGCGCGGAGTGTGTTGGTCGAGGCAGTTGTTTTCCTTTGAGATGAAGCTTGGGGTCTTGCAAGTGATGCTTTGATCACAAGGTTCGCCAGATATGTTGACTGATGCAGCAATTCGCGATTCAGGACGCAATGGCTTTAGAACTTGCAACTATCCTCTTTGATCTACTCGACTCTAATCTGGTAAATGCTTTTCCACAGTTGATTTCTGTTAGGTGGATGCTTTCACATCGGCTACGTGACCTCCACATCGGAGCGCCGGATGGCGGGGTTCGGTAGTTCATGTAGGAACCGAGCACGCCGAGCTGTCAGATCAGTCCCTGAAGAGCCTCTGAAGCCCAGGGCATCGTTCGCTTGTTGCCGCTTTGTATCCTGGGTGAAAGCTGTGGAGAAGCTTTGTGACTTGCATGGTTTGCCATGTGTACTGTGTACGACGATGTGAACCCTCCTTGCTCAAAACAGCATCATAGCAGTGACGACACCACCATTACTGAGTGACTCCTATATTGCTCGATGCTCAAGAAGAGTTTACATATGATTTATTCTGCAATGGAGCCTGTAGAGCAGTGGATCGCCTGCGGGGTCGTGTCCTAGTGCCACATCCGCTACTTCAAGTCCACAATTCGCAGAGCCTCCACTTCCCTAGACCTGCTACCTCCGACGACCAACATGATCGGAGTTATTTCATGCCGTACCAGAATGTCATACATCGAGTTGACACCAAAGCTTGACTTCCAATTATCCCTCCTACATACCAAGTTCAGCAATTCTCGGTCCAGCGCAAGTTCTCATCTTCACACATCATGAATACTCCAGGCCACAAGGAAAACGACCTCCCAGCACTAAAGCGCTTCATCACAACCCATGACCCCAAAACCAAACAAGCAATCTTCTCGGACGCACTCTCAGAAGACAATAAGTTCGAACCCGTCCCGGCCGCCGCATTTGGCCTCGGTTACGTCACGAAAGGTTTCCCAGTGGACCTGAACGCTGACGCCGACATCAAAGTATACAAGCCATACCTCGAGAGCCCGCCAGGCCTCGTAGCAACAGGCGGCACAGTCCTGCGATTCGTGGATGTCGGGCCAGGACACTTGTCGCCTATGCATCGCACGGTATCATTGGACTACGGCGTCGTGATCGAGGGAGAAGTCGAGCTGGTGCTGGATTCTGGAGAGACGAGGTTGCTGAAGCGCGGGGATGTGGCGATCCAGAGGGGCACGATGCATGCTTGGAGGAATGCGAGTGAGACGGAGTGGGCGAGGATGATGTATGTGTTGCAGGAATGTAAACCCGTGGAGGTGGAGGGAGAGGTGTTGAAGGAGGATTATGGGACTATGAAGGGAGTGCCCAAGTCTTCGTAGTAGAATTCCATTATTCTGTTTATGACCCGAAATCCCAATTTTACACAACATACTTGAAAGCTTTCTCATGTGCAAGTATTGACTTCCGTACAACCCCTTGCAGAAATTTGTAACGTCGCCCATCCGCCCACCACGTGCGCATCTTTGCCTTTTGATGTCCGTCATCTGCGGGCAGTTGTGAATTGACGAGATACATCGCGGCGAAGTAACGGGTGCACAAATCGCTCAACATACCATAACACTGACAGTACTTACTCGTCTCTGTCCTGGTTTCGTACGAAATTGCAACAATCTGATCAGTCCAGACCGACAAAAAGTTCACCTTGGGCACATCGGTCTTCCCCCACATTCCGAACGTGCCCCTCACCACGCGGTGACATCGGCGCGTCAGCACTGATAGCATCCGACTGCTAGTATCCACAATGCGTCGGTCCTTGAATATATACCCAGACTGCGCTGAACGGTAAGGCACATACACAAACTTACATTATATACGTCATGTCTAAACAGTTGGAAGTCAAAGAGGCTCACAAGGTGGACGAAACGTCCTTCCCCTACATCTTCGAGGAGAATGCGGCAGTACCGCTGAAGACGACTTCGCGCGGCATCATCAGATGTAACGTTTACAGACCCAAGTCAACAAAGGATGGAGTAAAATGTCCAGTCCTTGTCACCTACGGACCATATGGCAAAGATATTCATTACAAGGAGTACGTCAAACATGAGCTTTTCTGCTCCATGCAGATGAAACTAACACATCAATCCAGCTTCCACGGAAAGTCGTTCGCTGAAGTCAACCCGGAACACCACTCCGATCATTCATGTTGGGAAACACCAGATCCCGGTTTCTGGACGAAATGCGACTACGTGATCGTTCGCGCCGACGAGCGAGGCCTTGGCCAATCACCCGGCTTTCTCGATACCATGTCTCGAGGCACAAGCGAAGCATTCTTCGATGTTGTAGAATGGGCCGCCGAGCAACCGTGGTCTTCCGGGAAAGTTGGTCTGCTGGGAATCAGCTACTATGCTGGATCACAATGGCGTGTTGCAGCACGCAAACCCAAGGGTCTGGCAGCGATCGTCCCATGGGAGGGCATGAGTGATTACTACCGTGATCGCTGCAGGCATGGTGGTATCCTGAGCAACAAATTTATTGATTTCTGGTGGAATCGCCAAGTCATCACAAACCAGTATGGCCGGCCAGGTCGTGCGGAGCGGAATTGGGGCCCCGACACAGTCGATGGCAACCTGTCAGACGAGGTTCGAGAGAAGAATCGACAAGACCAAACGATCGACACTACAAAGTTCAAGTACCGTGACGAGGCATACTATGCCAGCAAGGAGTACGACATGGCTGACATCGAGGTCCCGCTGCTCTCGGTCGGAAACTGGGGAGGCATTCTGCTCCACCTGCGCGGAAACATTGAGGGATACACTCATGCAGGCTCTGAGTTCAAATACCTGCGAATGATCACGGGACGACATGATCTACCGTTCTACTACAAGGAGGAGGTCGAGATACAACGAAGCTTTCTCGATGCCTTCCTCAAGGGCGACGATCGTGTTGGCTGGTCAGTAAAGGGCAAGGTACCACCCGTTGACATGGTCTTGCGCAAGGGTGATGTAGGCTTCAATGATGCAGAGAAGGAAAAGGTGTACGAGAGGAGGACAGAGAACGAGTGGCCCATTGCACGCACTCGTTACTCAAAATTCTACCTCACGCCATCTCAGACCCTCACTCAGATCCAGCCCATCACCAACCGGCCACAGAAGCTGTCATACGAGGCCCTCGGCACGCTCGACAATCCCAAGCTCCTCCAATTCAGCACAACTCCTTTCGGAGAAGAAACCGAAATAACCGGCCACATCACTGCCCACCTCAACGTCTCCCTTTCTCCACACGCCACCGCAGCCACACCCTCCGACATCGACCTCTTCCTCACACTCCGCTACATCTCGCCCGAAGGCAAGGAAGTTTATTACACCGGCACCGCAGGCGACCCCATTCCTCTCGCCAAAGGCTGGCTGCGCGTCAGCTTCCGCAAAGTCAAGTCCGAGCACCCCAAGCATCGCGAGTACCTCCCATGGCGCGACTACTTCAGCACAGACGTGCAGCCCGTAATACCGGGCGACGTCTACGCGTGCGATATCGAGGTGTGGCCAACAAATGTCATCGTGGAGAAGGGCGGCAAGATTGTGTTTGAGGTCAGCAGTGGAGATACGCAGGGAAGTGGTATTTTCCAGCATAATCACCCTGAGGACAGGAGTGAGGAGAAATTTGCGGGCATGAATCATTTGCACTTTGGAGAGAAGTTTGTGAATTATGTTACATTGCCAATTGTGCCACCCAAATAGGGATGGGTGTATGTAGCACAGCAAAATAGACCCCTGTTCTGACCAGTTCGACTTTGAATGTGCTCCGTTTTCTTGGAAGATTTATTCTTTGTAGTAGTGATAGACCGACGCTAGTCGAAGTACATGCAGAATGAGAACCTGCCAAAACTTGAGTATGAAAGGAGTGCTGCTACTACCACTAAAGTTGTTTTAGTCCGATGGACATCAAAACGATGGATATGCAGGCTACCACATGAACCAAAAATTCAGGTACTGTATAGTCTTGGATTCATAAGAAGCGACCTTTCAACCTTGTCCGAATGGAGTGACTTCATGTGCGTATACCCGGCTAACACCATGAAGTTCTACCTTATATCAGGGTGTGCGTATCGAGATTTAGTGAATAGGCAAAAAAGATTCATTGGCGTATTTACATGGATACGATAACAACTCATATAATTACCACTCTACGCCTTTACCCACCTGCCCACCGTGAACTGACTGTTGCACATGTTTACTAGTTCCCAATCCTCGGCGCCTAGCACGCAGTCATCGCCATCCCGCTTGCTTCCATCCACCACACCCGCCACGAAACATGCCGCCATATAATGGTCATCTGTGGCATGTGCATCCCTGAACATTGGATGCTTCATGAGCCTTGTGATACCTCTTGTAAGCGCGCCCTTCTTGACGTTACTGCCACAATTTCGTACAAAGACGTCCTCTACACTTTGTCTGAACTCGAGCATTGGCGCCTCTGGTGGGTATGGCTGTGCAAAATTGTCCGTATATCTGAGCATTTGGCCCCAGTGGTTGCGGTAGAGATTGTGCACTGCTCCGCCTGTACCGATGAAGAGGTACCCCTGGTCGCGCAAGGGGGCGAGGATCTGTCCGACGCGGGCGTGGAGATGGGGGTCGAAGCGTGAGTTCATGCTGATGATTGTCGTAGGAGGACACTTTTCTGGAAACATCCTGATAAGAATCAGATAAGTGTCGTGGATCCAGTCGAAAGTCTCGTTTGGCCGTGCGTCCATGCCTCCTGCTCGCAACGTCTCAATACATCTTTTCCCAGTTTCGAGGTCGGGATTAAGTTCGTAGTCAGCATATTTGCTGGGATGCACATAGGCAACGGGGGATTTGACGGGCTTGGGGTTCATGGAGACATCGATGCGGTTTGTGCCTCGTGCGTCCCAATGTGCGCCCATCATGATGATTCCCTTGTAGCCATGCTTGTTGGCTTCATCGCCACAAGCTTTCCAGTAGTCTGCAGAACGAGACTCCTCGCCCAGCATCATCGTTGAGCCATGGGAAAAGAAATGGATAGGCGGAGCAGCCATTATGGAAATGGGGTATAGATGGCAAAGAGGTATCAGGAGCTTGTGCTGCGAGTAACGCTTGAAGTGAGAACTTTCCACTACACACTGTCAAGTAGCAGGGTCGACTACCTATCTCGACTTGCTCACGACGATAACCAATCTTTGTCCGAGTCTTTCCAGCATTGCGAGGCAAATCGTCGTGATGTGGAGGACGCACCGGGCGATCAGCTGCAGTAGCCGAGGGCCACATTTCGCCCCAACAGGCCTGAGCTCGATGCCCGAAATGCACTGGCTCCGCACTGCACCTAGCCTGAGACACAACCCGTGTCCCGTCTCCACGTCCCCAGGCTGTCGTGTCCCCCAAATCCTCCTCCACTTCGCTGCTCCGAGGGCCTCCATCGTCGACTCTGGGCCACGACACTACGATCATGCAAGCTACGCCAACACACGGACAGAATCAGACAACCGCGACCAGCCCCGATCTAGAACAGCCGCAGCGGCTTTTCCAGTGCAGCACTTGCAAGCGGTCTTTCACGCGAGCAGATCATCTCACGCGACACGTGAGGGCACGTAAGTTGTTCGCTTCCTTAGTGCGACTGTTTCGTAGCGCGACTCCACTTCTGTTCTACATACAGACCTCCATCGGAGCAACGATGCTCGAGTCTGAGCGAGACACAAAACTCCCACGCCCGTCATCTACGTTTTGCACTCTGCCTTGCCAACTCTGATCATGACCATGCTTACTGACGTGACCGGTAGACACGAAGTCAAAGCCTTACGTTTGTCCCATCTGCTCGAAAGGCTTTGCCCGAATGTAGGTCTCATTGGCTCAGGTCTCACGTGGTATTCGCCGAGTCTAAGCAACAGCAGAGATCTATTGAAGAGACATGTGACAAATCACGACTCAGACTCCGCGAACAAACGACAGAAACGCGAAATCGCTCGCGACACTAGGGTCGTACAAGCTTGCGAAGCCTGTTCTCAGAGCCATCTACGATGTGAGGACGAGAAGCCCTGTAGCCGATGCAAGAAGAAGAACATACCTTGCCGCGTGCCTGAGGCTTCTGCAACTGACGACAGTGAGCTCAACGAATTGGATGCAGTTCATGCGGCACAGGATCTGCTTGACCTTTCTAACGGTTTCGACTTTCCGCCCTCTCAGGAAGAGGACACCCAGGCAATGGCGCCAAAGTACGATGCGCATGGTCAATCCGTGCACTTCAGACATCCATCTACAGCATCCATGACAGGAAACAACACCATGGAGAACCATTCGACAGCTGATATAACAATGCGTGATAGGTCACTCATTGCGCCAAATCACATACATCCAGGTCTTGTACCGCTCCCAGGTAGTCAGCACTACACAGACGATGCAGGCAACAGCATGGCATTTTTCGATCCTTCTGTCCCACAGTATGATGAGACACCTAGCATAGATCCCTTCTTGCCCGAGTATTTTCGGAATATGCCTACATATGATACGTTTTACTCCGGCCAAGCTACGCCTCGTGGCATTTTGGATTTGAGCTTCGACCTGGATGTGGGCCTGACAGATATCGACCTGGGCCTTCTCGACCAGTACAATTTTCAAGTTCCCTTTGCCGCTGATACGCCCTCGACAGATCACCAGGGGCCCGAGCAACAGTTACCAGAGAGCGAGAGTGTCCCTGTCAGGACCGAGGCCTTCAAGCAAAGTATATGGCGCTACCTGCCACAGCGGCACAAAGATTTTGGCGGTGCCGAGCAAGTCAATTTGGCTTTTGCAGACTCAGACAAGGACAGCAACCGTCGTTCTCACATCGCCCAACGCAGAGCCATCACCGAGAGATTGCATCGTGTCAGTCGTGACCGGGTGATGGCTTTGGTCCTGGGGACATGTAGTGCCGAGAACGTGAAAAAGATCTCATCCGCATTTCCGAGCATCGAATTGCTCGATACTTTGATTCAATTCTTCCTGACCTCACCTGCTCTCGACGCGCAGTCTTGGTTCCATCTACCGACATTCTCACCGTCTAAAATCAGCCCCGAAGTGCTAGCGTGTATCGTGGCAGCAGGAGCTGTCTCGACACCCGACACTGCTCTGCGGAAGCTCGGCTTCGCCTTACACGAAGCTTCAAGAATTGGTCAAGCGAAAGCTTTCGAAGCCGACAATACTGCGATACGAGACCTTCAACATCTGCAGAATCTGCTACTCGAGTTACAGATCGGCATGTGGAGTGGAATTAGTCGCAAGATGGAAATCGCCGAGAGCTTTCTTCAGCCACTGATGACCATGCTAAGACGCGGTGGTCGCTTCCGCCGTTCGACTTGGAAAAATATCTCGCCTCCAATGGACGAGCAAAGCGGTTCTCTGGAAAGCCAGTGGAAGGAGTGGGTGGATCAAGAGTCATATCTACGACTTGTCTACCGCTCGTTTGAGCTTGACAGACAATCATCAATGGCACTCCTAAAACCGCCATTGATATCGTACTCAGAGATGCAATTGCCTTTGCCAAGCCCTAATGCCCTTTGGCACGCTAAGACGGCGCAGGCGTGGAGACATGCATATCTGACTAACGCGCAAGAGGCGTCAAACCGGCCTTCGGCACTTGCTACTTTCTTGAACCTTGAGAATCTGGCCCGGTACGACAGTGCTAGTACGGTCTACCTCCACATGATATGGGGGATGATTTGGGAGTACCGGCAGATGAGTGGGCTTGCTTCCAGATCTCAGTCCAAGGCAAACAACAATCTCATACTATCCTCGCGCTATCAAGAGCTCTTGAAGCAACTCGAGGATTTTCGCGTCGGCAGTCCTCCCTTGAGCAAGACCAACGAGATCACATTGGAGCTCATGCTTGTGCATATGCATGCTCCCCTAGATGACATACAGCTCTTTGCAGGTATTGAGGGCCAAGAAGAAGCACGCAGTGCATATCCTGCGTTGCGAGAATGGACAAAGACTGCGGTGTCGCGACAAGCATTGTGGCACGCTGGTCAAATATTACGGACCGCAGAGACTCTACCAAAGGCTCTGCTGGGCAACTTCAACGCCATTGCTGTGTACCATGCTGGGCTTATCCTTTGGGGATATGGGTTCCTCAAGCGTTCTGTCCCAGATGGTACATCGCCCAACGATAACTCACGTTCGATGGTCACTCTGAACGGGGAGGACTCCCTGACTGCACGAAGGTTCATCACCATGAACCACGGCATACCATCAATACAGCATCCTGGCTCACACAAGGTTGTCCATCTGAACGACGTTTCTGGCGTCATGGATGGCCTCATTCATTTACTGCAGCCATCTCATGACGCCGTGGAAGGTGCTACGCCACCGCTCGTCGGCAACCTCATACAGCTCCTGGAGGGACTGCGATCCGCTACTCGATAAGTGATGCTGGCCAACCATGACCAACATCTTCTGCTACTATATAATGAACCAAAATCATGCCCGTGCGCTGGCATATATACCAGGCTACAGGCTTTAATGAACATCAACCCATTACCGAGTCATCGGATCTCACTGAGCGCACGCTGTGTACTTTCCATGACCTGCATGTCCTCACATGGCCAGGGCGCCCCAATGAATAATGTCTTCACCTCCCTTACGCGTAACCGAATGTGAACAGTATAGGCGATTCAGATGCTGGTGTCCGCACTCGGCCTCGACTAGATGTTGGCGGTTCACTCCACATTCCGACACCCCCATGGGGTTGTGGCAGCTCGTGTCAAGGTGTGGCATTAGCGCGGCTTCCTTCCCGTAAGGCGTGTCCAATTAACGAGTTCGCAGGCGCTCAGGGCTCATCTTGATTTGACCAGGCTAAATGAGTCTGCACATGCCCTGGAGTCCAGACGCCTTCGCCGCGACGGCGCCTCTCCTCGTCTGATGAGTATTTAGTCCTTTGGCTGCCAAATAGCTACGTTCTTCTCTTCGCGGAGGGTGATCATATCATTGGGTTCCATCGCTTATTCAGCCTCATCACGTCTTCGTCTCGCACCGCCAACATGACTTCTCTGAAGGGGGCTTTCAGCCTGTCGAAAGAAGAAGTTCGAAATGCCACACCGCCAGGAACCTCATCACTTGTTGGTCCGTAGCAGAACACCACTGAGTACAAACAATCACTGACGGAGAGCGAAAACAGAACATCTCGAACGAACTGCGACTCAGACCAGCCATGATGAGATTCGTCTCGTGCCTACACCATCAGCGGACCCCATGGATCCACTCAACCTCCCCTTTTGGCGTAAGCTGACGATGCTGGCTATCATGTCTATTCATCCATTCATCGTGAATTTCGCAAGTTCTTCTATCGGAAGTGCCCTGCCAATTTATGCGTCGACTCCAATCTTTGGCCTTCCTCCCAAGCCGTTCTCCGAGTTGACCTATCTGATCGCCGTTAACCTCATCATGCTTGGCGCGTCCAACTTGTGGTGGGTGCCACTGGCCAACACATTTGGACGCCGACCGGTTCTTCTTGTCAGTCTCCTGGTCCTGGTACTCTCGAGCATGTGGGCTGGGCTATCGACAACCTTTGACAGCCTCATGGCAGCTCGTTTGTTCATGGGCATTGGGGGTGGACCAGCAGACGCAGTTTCGCCTGATGTTGTCGGAGAAATCTTCTTCGTTCATCAACGTGGACGAGCCATGGTGAGTCATCACATTGTTGGTCAATCTAGACCCGGCCACTAATACGTCTTCGAAGGCCATATACACCGTCTTCCTTGCCCTCGGTTCCCTTGTCGGAGGTACCTGCGGTGGCTACATCGTCGCTGCTGGTGGCATACCTTGGGTCCACTGGACCAACGTGATCCTCTCGGCCATTACCTTCGTACTCGTTCTCGTTTTCCAGGCAGAGACCTTATACGACCGCCCAGTTGCCCACAGCCACGGCCCCAGCAGCTCCACTAAGACTGAGTCCGAGACCAAGGAAGCTGTCGTGGTTGCCGACTCGGCTGTCTCGGCCTCTTCGTACCCTGCATACTCGTACATGCGGTCTCTCAAGCTGATCACGTACCGTCCTGGTCTCGTGCGCAACTTTATTGCTCCATACAAGACCTTGAGACTCCCTGGTGTCTGGCTCGTCTCTCTGTGGTATGCTGGGCTTGTCGGACTGATCGTCACCGTGAGCACTATTGGCACACAGCTAGTTGCTGTCCCACCCTATCTCTGGGGCAAGAACGTGGGTCTTATCAATGTTGGTGGTCTGCTCGGTTCTGCACTTGGCTGCGTATGTATACCGGTGTTCTCTACGAACCTTCCATAAGCTGATACTTTCTAGTTCTACACATACATTTCTGCCGACTGGATGACCAAGCGTCTCGCAAAGAAAGACAGCCGTGGTTTCTCTGAGCCTGAGTCACGTCTTGTCACTGCACTTCCTGCTCTTCTCATCTCCACAGCCGGCTCCTTTATCTTCGGCTTTGTTGCTGACCACCCTTCGCCAAAGGGCTGGGTCGGTCTCCAATTCGGTGTCGCAATGGTAGCATTTGGACTGATGCAAGCACCATCTGTCGGCTTCAACTATCTCATCGAGTCATACGAGAGCGTTGCAGGCGACTGCTTTGTGGCCGTTACTTGCGTAAGAGCTATCGTCTCGTTTGCATGGACTTTCTTCGTCGGCACATGGGTCCATGATGTTGGTGCTGCCGAGCCTTTTGGCATCTTTGGTATGCTGATGGGTGTCTTTGGCCTGTTGACCATTCCAATGCTCATTTGGGGCAAGCGTTTGAGGATCTGGACAGCTAAGTGGGTGCCAGAAGGCCATGCCATGTAACCATATCGACGAGGATACAAGAAGTCCAGAGATTCTGAGAAAAGCAGCTATATAATTCCAAGACGAAGTATGTCTTCACAGTACTGTTGACTTCTCTCCTGGCGATGAGTGAGTTTTGCTGTGCTATTTTGATCGAGAGCCCGTGTGCCAACGTATATGGAAATTAACGCCCTGGCAGCTTGTGTCTAATTTGAACGAAAAGGAGAACCAACATAATACAACCACCCTAGCAGCTGCATAGTGAAACCCACGTTGTCTGTAGGACCGGAAAAGCTCATTCCTACTTGGGATAACACGTGCATTGACATTTAAGGAACATTTCTTAGTTTACAAACCCCCCTCTACGCGGCCAAAACCCACCTCCTCAACCCAGCCCTAACCCCAAAGAACAACGTCGCCCCAACACACGTCAACAGCGGAATCCCATACACACCCAGTCCAATGAAAATTCCCTGCTCAAAGTAACCAATCGCAATCGACTCGGCCCTCTTCTGCTCCTTTATCTCCTGCGTCGCCTTCGCCAACATCTCAGCGGCAGCCTTGCGCGCATCCTTGCCCGCAACCGCTTTCTGAAGCGTGTTCTGCGACTTCGAGGGCACAATATATGCTGGCGATGGACGGCTGAAATGTTGAACGGTATATCTCTTCTCGACTTCAATGGGGTGGTTTGATGGTGCTGTGGGTCCGAGCAGCAGACGGTATGGGACGTGGTTTACGAAGGAGGCGTTTGCCCTGATGAATTGTGAGAGGTATTTGCCAGATGCTGGGACACCGAAGTGATATGCTGCTGCTAAGCTCTCCGAAGGATCGAGGTCGCCATCGACGAGGCTAATGGCGTGCTCGAGAGACGTTATCGAGGCAATGCAGAAGAGGGGTTGGGAGATCTTGGGTGGCAGTGTGGAGAGACCAGAGAGCTCGACGACGGCGCCATTGTCGCCGCCTGTGATGACTTTGGACTTGTAGTACTTGGTATCTTGGAGAGATTTCAAGGCGTCCGAGGCTTTCGAGGCAGTCTTCTTGGTCGAGCCATTGGCTACGACGTCCTCGTTGCCGGAGAGGTAGCGGATTGATTGCTGAAGTGCTTGTTCGAGGAATTCTTTCTTGATAAACTCATTCACAAGCACGATGTCAGGGGCGTATGGAGATGTTCCGCCGAATGCAAAGCGAGCTGCCACGAGTTGCTCGGCGGCTGCTGGCAGATCTGCTGTACGGTCTACAATTGCGATGACCTTGCCTTGCGATGAGACAAGCTGCGAGTATGTCGGATTGTCCTTGCTTGTTTCTTGGAACACCTGATGGCATGTCGACATATGTTCTGAAGATGGTGCGGAAGAGATGATGGTGAATGTGTCAGCTTCGAGAGCTTGGGGAAGGAGTTTCCTCAGTAGGGAAGGCAGCGATCGGAGATTGGTCTCCACCTATGAAAAGGTCAGTGCAAAGGTTCAAAAGAAGTTTTGGATGATGCTTCTCACTTTCAATGCCACGCAGTTGCCGGCTCTGATAGCCGCACTCACTGCTGTTATGACGGAGAAAAGTGGTGTATGACTTTGTTGTGGTTCGATATAGGTGACGCCCCAAGGATCGCTTCGGTCTCGTGCATCTTTGCCATTGGTGATGAGATATTCGCTTTCTAGCTCTTTCTTGGAGTTGATCGCATCGTAGTGCTCCCTGACCGCTTCGAGAGCAAGCGCAAACTCAATGGTGACTTCTGCATCAGACGCACGAGTATCTTGCTTCAGCGCATCTCTGATCTCAGAAGCATTGTTGCGCAAGACATCGTGAAGCGACTTGAGCTGCTTTTGTCGGAAGAAGGCGTTGTGGCAGCGTGCGGAGAGGGCTGTAGCTTGGAGATTTGAGATGGCAACATCTGGGGTAATCGGAGAAGACATCGTTTAAAGCACCTGCAGCTACTATAGTAGGACGACAATAGAAATCGAGGTCTTTACAACTGCAAAATGCGCATCAACAACTATCAAAAAGTCTCATCGATAGATAATGTCCCACGGCTAACACCTTCGCACGAACAAGGGCCAGACGTGCCGGGAGACGCGCCCTCTCCACATCCCGACACCCATTCAACCCCGGATCCTCCGCAACCTCCGTCGTGCCGAGCCCTCCCAGCACCAGCCAGATCCGATCGATTGTTGAATCAGCAGCGACTTTGACCATTCAGTATTATCTGTCCCCGTGTTCAAAATATCGAACCTCGATAGCTCACCCTACTGCTATCACCCTCAACCCATCACCGCCGCCATGTCCGTCACAACGACAGCCAACCCAACACACTACAGTCTCGAAACCGTCCTTACAGACTACCACCTGCATCACTCGGAAGAAGGAGAGGGACTCGACACCTCCCTTAACACACATCCCGCACCAGCTGGATCGGGACAGAATCCAGCTTCATGGCCCACTGAACATCGCCGCGTGCCTGTATATCGACCTGTGAACAGGGAGCTGGACCAGAGTGAACGGAGGGTGTATTTGAGTGGAGTTGAACAAGTTTTCGTTGGGGTCATGTTCACAGGGGTTTTTCTTGAGTCGGTGAGTACGGATCAGAGGGAGGAGGCGTGGTTTGAGATGCTAACATGGGACAGACTATGTCGAAATTATGGAGGAATTCCTTTGGTCGGGTTTGGAATGTTGGATACAAGGTTGGGGGAGAGTGGTAAAATTATACAGCGATCGTACAATATCACTTTTTTCAAGGGTCAGACTTTTCTTAATTATTTGTCTATTCTTCTCGACGCGAGCGAGCCATTCTCAGACTTCGACTCTGCCTCCTGCGATCCTCGAGAGCCTGATGAGATGTTTGGTAGCATTTTCGCCACAGGGGCTGGAAAGCGACGGTCAAGTGGGAACGTAGCATAAAGTCTAGAATGCAACATCACGCTACCATGAATGGCGATCCTGCAAGAGCTACAGATGTCGGCGGTACAGATGCCGAGGCGAGCATACCCCGCCGGAATGTGGAGGAATGCCACTGCAGAACCACAGCAGGCAGCTGAAGTGCACTTCGGTTCGGTTCAGATATTCGAGGAACGTCTGTATTCGCTTTGATGCAGCGCGCTAGTTTTCCGAGCAGGTAGTGTTGCAGAATCACAATCAAATTCGCAGAGTGCTTCCTCTCTTCTCTTGTTCATCGTCTCTTTGCCAAACAACACTGACACCATGGACTTCACCCACTCCAACGGCGTCTCCACGCCCCAAACCGACCCTACCACCACACCCCTCAACATTACCATAGTCGGCGCAGGAATCGGTGGCCTCTCCGCTGCCATCTTACTCCGCGCACAAGGACACAACATTACTCTCCTCGAACAATCGCGCTTCGCAAACGAACTCGGCGCAGCTGTGCATTTGGCTCCAAACGCCAATGGCCTGCTTCGGCGCATGGGGTACATCCCTGAGAACCACGGCGCTGTGCAATGTAAACGGCTGAGTCAATGGCTCCCGAATGGGAAAGAACTGTTCAGCATTGATCTCGAGAGAGATGCGGGACGATGGCAACATCCGTGGCAGTTGGCGCATCGCGTGAGTTTGCATAGTGAGTTGAAGCGTATGGCTACGTGCGAGGAAGGCAAGGGGAAGCCCGCTGTGTTGAGGACGCGATGTCGAGTTGTTGATGTCGATGCCGCACAGGGTATAGTTACTCTTGATGATGGCGAAAAGATCCAGAGCGATATTGTAGTGGGCGCAGATGGTGTGCATTCACGCACACGCGCAAAGATCCCAGGTGCGGAGAATATGAAACCATTTGGGAGTGGGAAGAGCGCGTTTCGCTTCTTGATTCCCAGGGAGAAAGCTTTCAATGATCCCGAGACGAGGAAGTTTGCTGAAAAGGAAGGACATCTACTCATGATCTTCGCGCGGGATCGAAGGGTCGTCGTATACCCCACGTCTGACAATACGTTGCTCAACTTCGTCAACATCCATCCGACAGCGGAGTCGCAGGTCAACGAGGGAGAGGAGGGGAGCAGCGACTGGCAGAACCAGGGAAACATCAATAAGATGCTCGAGGTATTTAGGGAGTTTGAGCCGGCTGTGATCAAGCTTCTGGGCATGGCGGATGAGGAGACGTTGAAAGTGTGGGAGTTGTTGGATATGGAGCAGATGCCGAGTTGGACGGAGGGGAAGTTGGTCTTGATTGGAGATGCGGCGCATCCTTTTACGCCTCGTAAGTCCGACTCATGCTCTCACACCCCTCTCCTTCCTTTGTGACAAGTCACTGATAGGTGTGTGAATAGACCAAGGCCAAGGCGCAGGCCAAGCCATCGAGGACGCCGCCTCACTCGCCGTCATGCTGCAGTCCGACGTCCCTCACGCTGATATCCCAGGCCGCCTCAAGCTCTATGAGAAATGTAGAATGGAGCGAGCAAGCCGTATCCAAGAAGTCTCTCGCATCTCGGGTCGAGATCTGGGTAGTGGTCCCCCACCCGATGCAGCCCGCTTCACAAACTACAACTTTGGGCACGACGAGTGGGATTTCTCGAGCCAGATGCTGCGAAAGTGGCAGTGGGAGAACAACAAGAATTTACTCTGGCGCATGCCAACATCATTCGGACCAATGCCTGGGCCACGTCAGGACTTTGCTGGGAAGCCGAGGGATGGATCGAATGCCAAATTCACGACTGCGAGCGTAAAGTTCAAGTCGAGCAGGACTGTTCTTGAAAATCTCTTCCCATCTGAGAAGCTCAAGTTCGCGGTTGCGGATACAGTGGCGTATGCCAGCTTTGCGGTGACGCAGCTTGAAAATCTGGACTGGCTTGGTGGGAGGGGGTACTCGCATTTTGGACTGTATATCCATGGTGTGCAGTATACCAAGGAAAATGGCGACACAACAACGGGCACGTATTTGCCGCTTCTTTTTGAGAATTTGGCGGATCCGATTCTGAGTGGTAGAGAGGAGTTGGGCTTCCCGAAGCTGTTTTGTGATTTGGATGTTAAGAACGATGGGTCGAGTTTGAGTCTGGATGCGAGCTGGATGGGATCCAAGTTCTGCAGCTCGAGCTTGAAGGGACTAACAGAGGCTGGGGCCAATGAGGAACAAACAACGTCTGCTGCTATGAAGGAGGAGGGCATGTTCTTCCACAAGTACATGCCCGCCACCGGCAGTGCTGGCAGCAAGGAAAGGGGCCAAGCAGATGCTGAGTACATGGCGTTCCTATCGAATGAGCAGGACGCGGCTTCGGCAAAGAGGAAGATTGAAAAGACGTTCAAGGCATCAAGCGCAGAGGTTTCGTTTGATGCTTTGGACTGGAAGGCTCTTCCTACGGTACATCACATTGTGGAGCGCCTGGCGGAGATACCTGTCTACGAGGTGGTCGAGGCAAAGGTAGTAAGTGGAACTGGAGTAGGCGACGTGAGCGCGGCGTGTAGAGCAGAGTAGACGGTGGTGTCTGTTTCAAATAAGCTTGCAATTGCTATCTACGCAAAACCATCGTGGTCTGACTGTTGTGAGACTCTGCGGTGCTTTGCCTGCTGTTGATACATGCGTGGAAGTGCAGCATGGGTAGGTGAATGAATATTTGTACAATTAGTCGTAAAAGATGCAGCGCTCAACCCCACACTCTAAACAGAGCCATGCCACCCAGGCGCCTCTCGACGCACTCTCTGGCCTCCAGAACGCCTCGGTCTGTGGTGATGAACATGCACTCTCCGGGATGTGTGAGGCCCTGTACGTAGCTCGAGGCGCGCGTGCGAATGATTTTGGCCAGGTCCTCGGACGTCAGCCATATCCGTCGCGTGGGCTTTGAGATGAGCTGCATGTGCTTGAGGACGGGCTCGTTCTGCCAGTACTTCAGGCCCAGCCATAACCGCCGCTTGGCCGCGTTCTCGGGAACATGGGTCTCATGGGTGTGGTCTTGGTCTGCGGCCCTGTCCACGCGGTTTCTCCTCACGTCGCTGTTGGCCTCGTAGTCGATGGGGAATGCAGACCACGGCTCGCTTTTGAGGACGTTGGCCATGGTTGCGACTTTCTCGGGCGCCGTCTGGGTCTGCAGCAGGAAAGGCTTGGGTGGTGTCGGGCCCCCGAGGGTGACGGAGGAGAGAAAGCCCTCGCGCTGTAGGCCAAGGGCGATCTTGACGTGCATCTTGGAGACGGGGATGGACGTCAGGCCGAGGCGAGCCTTGGAGGCGTTTTGCATGTGTGAGCACACGTGGGCGAGGTTGACGAGGGACATGGTGGGCGGAGAGGCAGCCCTCGACGGGCGGCGCAGAGACGTGTGGCGCCAATTGCTGGGGGAGCGGGGTCGCGGTGCGCAGGAAAGTGCAGACAGAGGTAGAGGAAGGCGTGGGGTTGGTGTCGTTGCGGGAGGGCGGCAACGGGGCGTCGTGTCGTCGATGCGCCTCTGGTGGTCGGCGGCATCAAAATTTCCAAGATTCGGAGGTCCGCAACCAAAGTCACGGGGGCAGCTTGTGAGTGGGCCGTCTTCACATTGCAGCGCCTATTTCGAGGCCCCAACACCAGCCGGCGCTTCGAGACGACGCAATTAGAAGCCGATGCATGCCCACAGGGACCGTCCGCCTTATAAGCTGTAGATGCTCGACGAGATGCTTCGAGTCCCTGATGCCCTCTGCTCGCCGTGACCTGTTTGCTGCGCGCACTCGACTTGGCTGCAGCTGGCTCCACCTGCACCACGACAGCTGACTGACATCAATTGACTGACTGACACTCCTCTTCGACCACCCGAGATGCCTCCGCTGCAGGGCGAGGTGTCGCTGCTGACCCTCTTCGCCGACGTCCACTACTACATCTCGCCGCCCAACCAGCGGCCCCCGCACCACCGCTTCGACAAGGGCTCCTATGTCTACCTCTACCACAATCCCATCCGCCGCTCGGGCCGCATCGAGATAGCAAACCACGCGGGCACTCCCGACCAGGATGCCTTTGCCGGCGAGCTCGACACGGTGCGCGTCGACCACACATACAAGCACGCCTGCCTCTTCACCCTCACCGTTGACGGCTTCACCAGCCAGAGCGGCAGCCCCGCCCACAGCCCGCAGCAGGATGCCTCGTCATGGCGTCTCCCCACGCCCGACCCCATGAACCAGGGCAAGTATATGTACCGACTGCACACGCTCGACATGTACTTCTGGACGCCCGAGGACGCCAACCTGTTCCACGACTCGCTGCGGAGGGTCATGCAGCCGCACCAGCTGCACGTTGCCCGCAACCCCAATGCGACGCCAGTCCACGCCGAGTATAAGAGCGACGCCATGAGTCCCGTCATTGCGCGCCTGGAGAGCGCCGCCATCTCGCAGTCGAGCCCCAGCCCACAGCCCTTCCCAGGCCCGCCCGCTGCACCTGCTCCCATATCAAGCCCCGCGAGCGGCCAAGCTGGCTATGCGCCCATGGCCTACAACCCCGCGGCGCCTGCTGCTCCAGAGCCCATTGCCCATCGCGAGAAGACTCCTCCGCCGCCAGATGCCAACGACGGCACTGGCCTGGGCTCGAGTGCCGCCCATGACCACCATGCCAACCAGTACAGCAACCCACTGCAGACGTCTTTTGCGCCACAATCAACATCTGGTCCCTACAAGCCAGGTCCACCTTCTGGCGGACAAGGCTTCACCGGCCCTCCCAACCCAGGCCCTCAGCGCACCAACACGTCGGGGTCCCTCCCCGGTCCCCCGCAGAGTCCACCCTCGTTTGCTCCGCCCCCATCTGCTCCTCCGCCAGGCCAATTCGACGGGAACACCCCGTCTCCTGGCACCCAGCAGTACGCCAACTACCCACAGTCACCCGGATTCCCTCCAGCCCCGCAGTCTCCGCCGGCACACGGGAACCTACCGTCTCCTGGCTTCCAACATCCCCAGCAGTACCAGCCAATGGCTTCGCCTCCGCCAGGTGGCTACTCTCAATTCCAGTACGGTAGCACAAGTGGCCAAGTCCCAGGAAGCAACCCCCGTGCATCGCCCCAAGACATGCACCAGCAACTATATCGCCCAAGCGAGCATGAAGCTACCATCAAAGAGCATGAGAACCCCAACGCGCAACCGCCCAACTCCAACATGGGCAAGAGGATGGACAAGGTGGAGAAGGGCGTTGGCCGCTTCTTGAAGAAGATCGACAAGAAATTCTAGTATTGAGAATCGTCGTGTTTCATTGTGCATATTGCCGCATTTCAGCAAGCCATGTCGTAGTATCCAAATAGCGCTTGAAAATGTCCATAGTTCGCTGTTGACACTTCGTATACACCATTACCCCATACAGTCAACCATGATTACGCGAACCACAGCCTCGCGCGTCGTGCATGCATGTGACGAGCGTTGAGCTCGCGAGTCAAGCCCCATTCAGGCTATGGCGCTAGGCTGTGGAAGCCAATCTTGGAGCTTCCGTCTAGGCGCCCAAGAATAGCAGCAGGTTTTCTGAGAGATGACATCCGGGCTTGCCACTACAACGACATGCTGATGTGAGGGAATGCCATCTTGTGGTGCGTCTGATCGTTATCCACAACAAGACGGTCGAATCTGCATATCAAGCGGTCGTGTCTCTCCTTGATTTTGGGAAAAGAGGTCAAAAGCCGACATTACACAGCATTTCCAACCCATGTCGGGCCTGAGCCACACTTCCTGGATCCTCCAATGAGCCCTGCAGTCTGCATTAATCCCGCCTCAGCTTAAGCCAAGAACCCCCCGGCCGCTGCTCAGCCCTGGATTACGCTCGCAGGTTACCCTCTCAATTGCACAGTACTGCACAAACAACCTCCCCTTCAACACGTTCAGCGACCGACCGGAACTCCGGGACTGCAACTCTCCATTCGCGCGTTAGCTGTCGCGGCATTTGACATCTCCTAGTGTACCAAGGAACGGGCGGGTCTAACGAGCGTGGTCGATCCACCTTCTCCGGCCGAGTGATCTCATCTTCCAAACAAGAACCTTGGGCCGTTCGAGGGCTTCAAACAGAATTGACGTTTGAAGCTGGTCCGAGGTACGTCTGCGCAACATGTTGCTCCCGGCACGGGATGTAAGGGTGCGCGAGTTGGAGCGAAGGGAGATGGACAAGAACCGCAGAACATTCGTCGTAGTAGGTCCCTTCCACCAAACACTTTCTCTCAGACAATATATCGCATGGTCTCCTGACACACATTGCAGATTGGAGTCATTGTAGTAGCCATATTCGCTATCCTCGTCATCACCTACCTCCTCACCCTCAAGTTTCGATTCCGCAACGCAAAAGGCGCAAAACCCCAGCAAGATAAGCTGCCATCATTATTCTCCTGGAAGACCTTCCGCAAGAGACCACGACGCAATGAATATTCAACCAGTCTGCAGGATACCGAGTACCGGGGGAGTACCAGCAGGGAGAGTCGAGAGATGAGTGGCGCGGCGACGGCAGACCCCGAGCGACAGAACAGAAGCAGTACCACAGCTGGTGTTGACAGGAATACCTCCGTCCGAAGTGTCATGACCCTGCCCGCTTACGCATCTGCTCCTAGAGAAGACGAAAGAGTGCTTGGACGCGAGGGAGAACGTGCGGGTATGGACAATGTGATTGAGCTCCCGGAAACACAGGACGACGAAGAGGGCCGCCGAGAAGAAGAAATGGAATCGCTATACCAGATCCGACTTGCACGCCGTGTCGAAGCTACCGAAAGAGAAGCACGACGACAAGCCAGACGTGACGCCCGCGCCCGCGGCGATGTGCAAGCGCTTGCAGACATCCGGCGCCGCGCTGAGGAGGCAGCAGACCTGTCTGTTTCGCAGATGCTCATTGCGGAGCACCAGTCTAACACACGTGCCCGTGAGCGGCGTGTCTCTTCCGTCGCGTACGGTGACCTTGGTGTGGCCCGTCACGACGGAACACGACTTCGCGCAAACTCGTCTGAAAGCGACAATCGCCCACTTCTCGACTCAGCCGCCTCGATATCAGGGCAAAGCCACCATTCTCGCGCGCATTCAAGCAATACGCTTGACCCCGACACGCACGCACGGGGCTTGTCCGTCACATCTTTTAGCTCTCGCGTCTCCGACGACTACGACTTCGCCGACGCCAGTCGCACAGGGTCCCGTCAGTCTCCAAACGGTACAGATGATTTCGAAGTTGTTTCATTACAACCCGAGCGAAGTCACAGTGGCAGCAGGGTGGCGACACCTAATATTGAGATCCCGCAAGAACAAGCGCCCGCATACGAGGATCCACCCAACTATGAGAGCCCAGTACAAACTCGCGCACCACAATTACCCAACCTCGAACGCTTGCCCAGCATTCGGGTCCAGGCTACAACGGAAGAGACACGATCATCACCGACGCAGCGGTGACGAGCTTTAACATCAACGGGTTCCGAAATGAAATATTTGCATCTTATACATAGATACTTGGCCATTTAGCGGAGTGAGGTTGAGTTATCTACGAACGATATGACGAAGTTATGTTAGAGCGACCGGCGTTCGACACTTTTGCGGCGGGATTCTCCATCTACAAAAGGGGCGTTTATGGAACATATATATATGCTTGGGCAACGCTTCGTTGGATAATAGTGAACAAAGGCACGTATGGAGACATGGGGCGTACAGCGCGGGAGATAATTCGTTACATATTTCGACAATTCTTGCATGATGTGGCAAGCAAACCAATAGCAAAGCTCAGCGAATGTTCGCATCAGCTCCTTTAGCACTCAGTCCCCCATCTCATCTCCTCCCACTGCTTACATACCCCCTCCCCCTCCCTCCAGAAACAACTTCAATCCCGCCCCCTGCGCGTCAAAACTCTCCTGCAACCCTTTCCCCATACTAGCTTGCAACACCCCGCTCAGCGCTCCAGCAAATATCTCCCGACTCTCATACAAGACCACTGTCCGCCCTTCCTCGTCCTCTATTTCGCTAACAGCCTGCCACCTCGTCGCCTGCAAAAATGCTTCAGCAATGTATTTCCACGCTAACCGTCCTTTCTCTTTGTCCGCGACCACAATTTCCTCGTACGCGAGCTGAATACTAAACGGATTATCTGGCGTCTTCTCATTCACAGGTAATGGTAATGGTGGGATCTGCGTCCTCAAGTACAAGTTCTTTCCCACCACCGGATATTGTTGCTCAGCCGGTACTAAAGGTACATCAGGATTTGCATTTGGATTCGACAGGTTGAATGGATCAGAGAGGTTCAAGGACTCTGGGAGAGAGTTGATGACAATGGCTGATCGCACGAATGGGTTCCAGGAAGAGTAGGACGGGAACTCTGTCAGGGCGGACCAGGCGGCGGAGACGGAGGAGTTGTGGATGTAGACGCGGGCGGAGGCGGTAAAAGTCCCTGAGATCTCGGGGGGAGGGAGGTTTGTTGGGGGCGTTGGTGATGGTGTAGTTGATTGAGCAAAAGGTGTGGTTGCGAAATATAGTGTGATGACTGGGAGGGACGGTGGGAACTTCATCGTGATTTCGTAGGTCGTTATACGGAATCGGTGAAGAACAAACGAGGAAAGAGTGGTGATGGCTGGGATGTTGTTGTACTTCTACCATTCGTCTATGCAAACTACAGAGTCCCTATGGATATATTCCGTCCTTTTCAGATTCACAGTCTATCCTTGCCGAAGAGCCATCCTATTATTGGCTCTGCATGGCAAAAGAATGCGCGGAATAGCAAGATTGTATACGAGGTTTCGTGTGCAGAATGACGTTGCTGTGCGAATCCGGACCTGTGGAAAAAGTCTAATGTGCATATGCATATCAGCCGGGACTCTAGACATCTCGATCCGGTATGCGAGTTCGCTGACGTGGACGAATTTGGTGCGGGGGAGGCGGGACGAACTGAGGCTGAGTCCCTTTCGGGGAGTTGGGGTGATGGGGTAAGTGATGGAGGGGCGGTGGAAGGGGTGCAAGAGGGCCTACATGCACTGGGTGCAAATTCGCAGTCTATGAGAAATGGCATGTGCCGAATTTTCGTGGGTGCTTGCTGGCACAAATGACGAGAACCTAAATTCATTCGTGCTTAATTTCCAAAACTCTCTGTCGCGGCATCATAATTAGATAATCCTCTTTGGCCGGATAGGGCTCACAACGTAAATATGCAGGCTAACTTATCCAAGTCTACCTAGCCTGTAACTTTTGGCTTCGATCACCGAAGACCTTAATTCTCCAACAACGCGCTCCTAATTCGCATAGAAGTGTCTTGTTCACAGTCTTCCACTATGAATGTGCTCAAGCCCTACAGGAGCACTCATTAAGCTATCCCATACCCTGGTCTTTCCACAAAAGACCTATCGAGGCCTCCATTGAAACCGACCGGAATCTCTTCTATCGCCAACTGACCTTCATAGCGAACGATGAACGAACCATCGCCAGTCAGGTTGTCTACCATGCCACCGAACCAGTCCGGAAGGTCCCAAGGCTAAATTTTCGGTGAAACACGTGCGCTCCTTACCTTACCACTATCACCACCAATAGATCAAATGTGGCTGAATCAATGTTGTGATTAGAGAAAACAACGGATTTCTCCAAGGCTGAGTTTCGCTTCATCGGTATGCTAAAAAAAAGCACCCTAGTATACCGACCGATGTCACTCGGAGCGACGATGCCTAGGATCTTCATTGCAGTCACGGAATCTATAGGATACGTGGCCGCTTCGATAGATTGGACGGAGGAAGTGGAACCTTCTGACGCAATGCCTTTGGATAATAGAATATGGTATGCAATGGAGAGCTTACAAAAACGCTCCACCTGCCTTGAACACAACCCCACACGCCAAAACAACATGCTCAAGTCATCCAAATAGATATGCCCTCAAAGCACCTCATTATCCGTAAACTCACCAAGCCTACCGCTGACCAGACTACATATCACACACGCCATCTACTCCTCCATCTTCTCCACACCACTCTCCCCAACCACCCCTGCATTCCCCTCGGCCAGATGCTTCAGCAGCCAACTCCGCTTGAAGTACGTATTTGGATGCACAATGGTATCCAAATCCGTCGCACTCCACGTCCCTTCATCCTTCACCTTCTTGATTTCCCTCTTATGACTCCACTCAAACACCCTATTACACGCGACATGATACCTCTGCTTTCCCACATCCTCCTTCACCGTCTTGAGCACATCGCGATCATTCACGCCCACGCGCTGTAAGAGCGGGATCAGATTGTCTGGCTTATATGTACGATATGGGCAGCCGTGCGCTTGTCCAGGACCCGGCTGTGGCTCGGTCAGAATCTTTTGACATGAGTAGGGGGTATAGCCCCTGCCCCGTCGATTGGCGTCGCCCCCTACGTCGCCGTAGACGTGTCTGATGTTGTATTTGTATTCTTTTTGAAACTTGTCATCGTCGATGAGCTTGAAGGAGCGGCGCCAGAACACCAGACATTCTTCAAGACTCAGGCCAATGCCTTTGAGGAAGAGGGAGTATTGGAGACGGCCGTAGTGCTTAAGATGTGAATTTTCGCGGAGAGTCATGTGGAGGTTGCGCATGCAGAGTGGGAAGTTCTGGGAGAGCGTGTCAATGCTGGTTGCGCGGATCGCGGAGAGACCGTCGATGTTCGCATCTGATGATGAGTATGCGGCATCAGGCGCGGTGAAGGATTGTGAGAGGTGGGCAAGGATAGGCGCTAGGCGGTCGTCTTCGTCGAGACGGGGGAGAGCGCGAGCTGTAAGCTGAGCGTGTGTTAGACCAGGATTTCTGGTGCGACGCGCATGGTTCTTGACATACCTCGAGAGCATCATCCAGCTTCTTGGTGAATTCAGCAACGACCAAACTCATCTGCTCCCGCTGGGGCACGTATGCTTTTCCTCGCTTCAGCAGCACTCTCCGTTGCTCGACGAGCTCAGGCACTCTTTCCCAGTCTACCATGAACCAATCCTGGTCCTCGCCTTTCTTCTGACCACTTGCCGCCAGCAACTCATCCCTCAGCTCTCTCTTCTCGCTTTCCGTGACCTCATCCCACTCCAAATTGAGGCTCCGCACAAACTCCTGCCGTTCTCTCGGATCGTCGTCCTTGAATCTCAGCCTAAAGAGCATGGTCTCCAGTCGTGAGAATCGCCTTCGCAGGTCTTCTGTAGACGAGAATGCAAGGCGGAGGATGAAGTGCGAGTAGTGGTCTTTCCTCCGCTCTTCTTGTGTCTTCTGGCTTCGTGAAGAATTTGACCTCAGCGGGAGGTGCTTGTCCAGTATTCCCTTCATGTACTCGGCCGTCTCTTCGGGACTTTTGTTGCGAAAGCTGCATGCTTCAAGCTCGGAAAGGACTGTATGCGCAGTCAGCTTCAAGTCCCCGCGCACTTCGACTGTGCATGAGCTTACCCTTCAGTCGGTTGATGGCCCATGTCTCGAACTCTTCAAGTGTGACTTCAGCCGTGGGTGGCAGCACGTAGAAGCTTAGTCTGTGGTCGTAGGCTTGCTGCTCGAATTCGGCCTTCGCAAATTGCCTGCGCTTGTAGTCGAGGTTTGCACGTCGCTTAGCATCTACTCGAGAATGGTCGTGGCGGATCATGGTCGCTGTAGAAAGTTGTTGTGTTGCAGTTGCAGTGCTGTTTGTTTGACACCCTCGTCCCGCACAGTGTAATGGGTAGACGCGTCGCGTCCACGTTGGACACGCGCGGCACTAATTGAAATTAGCGTGCCCCGGCCGAGCCCCACGTGACTGTGTGCATCCGTCCATTCTAACTCCGAGGCTGGGGAAATCATTGCAGATGAAGCATGCAAGGGTGGAATGTCTATGGTCTCTATGTCTATCGCATCCATGCTGACATGGATCCTCAACCCATCAAGTCGCCCAGAGCGTTCACGTATGCCATGGGCACCGTCTTCGCGTCTTCAGCCAGGAAGTCTTCCTTCTTGCTAACGCCGGTCAACACAGCAAGCGTGCCGCCAAGCTTTCCGTCGATGCCGAACTGTATGTCTGTATTCATCCTGTCGCCGACCATGCAGGTTCTGCTGCGGTCGAACTTGAACTTGCCCTCGACAGCATCCATCATGGCCTGACTCGGTTTGCCTAGCGAAAGTGGCTCTCTGCCAATCGCCCTTTCGAGCGCAGCTCCGGACGAGCCAGCGCCAGGGAATAGAGTGTGCGACATGGGCAGCGTGCTGTCAATGTTGGTCGCCAGATACACTGCGCCGCGCTGCAGGTATTGGAAAGCTATGGCGGTCTTGAGATAGCTGGGATGGAAGTCCAGGCCGCTGAGCACGACACCAACATCTGGGTCGAGCAAAGTGCCATTGGCGATGTTGTCAAAGTCTTCTGGCTGCCGAATGTCCCGCCGATACGCATGGTCTGTTCCGCCAATGTATGGGACGCCTTCACTGTCTAGTTCCTGTTCGACACCAGATTCTCCGAGCACGAACACCTTGTTCTTCGGGGCGGGTAGCTTGAGGATGCGAGCGATGTACACTGCGGCGCTGTAGGACGAACCGAACACTTCTTCCTGTGCTTGATCAGCTGTGAACGGACCATTCTGTTGGGCTTGCTTACCACTTCCGCGGGAATGCCGAGCTTGTCGAACTTCTTCTTGTAGTCCGCTCGAGACTTGGTGCTGTTGTTGGTCACGAAGACGAGCTGCTTGCCTTGTACTGGTCAGTAGAGGGCTCAGTCACTGGAGGGCAACGAAAGCCTACCCTTGTTCCTCAACATTTCCAATGTTTCCGGGACTTTCTCATACAGGTGATCGCCAGACCATAAGACGCCTATCCTTCTTCACAATTAGTGGGCTATGCATCTCGCAAGTCTAGCACAAACAAGCGCATTCGCTCTAATTTGGTGCCTGTTACTCACCATCGCAGTCAAACAGAAAGACCTATGTCACTCTCGTCAGCGCCGCGGTGTGGGCCAGGGCGCACGACTCACATCGAACTTCGATAGGAACTCCTCGATGGCAGCACCATCGCCAGAGAGGAATCGGGGTTTCGCTGCCATTGAGTACAGCCTAACAGCTAGTGGAGCAACGGTTGCCTGTGAACGTTCGAATAATCAGTAGTACACTCAGCTGAAGTTGGTGATCATTAGGTGCGCGGGTAGGCAGTCTTGGTGGGGTCCTCGGCGTGGACCCTGAAAGTATGACCAGGCGCTATACTTGATTCTATCTACTGTGTACATGCTCACGGCCGCTACTCACAACTTCGGTTCAGGTAGTCAGTCAACGACAATCTTCTTCTCCAGCTCTTCAAAGTTGTGGAAGAAGCTCTCGAACAAATTGACCGCATGCTCAACGTCATGGGCACCACCAGTCTCGCGGATGCTGTGCATGCTCAATTGTGGGTTACCCAAGTCGAGAGTACGTGCGCCCATGGCTGCAGATAGCATAGGACCGATGGTACTGCCGCAGGAGGAGTCGTTTCGCACTACAAAGAGCTGTAAAGGTACCCCTTCTTTTGCCGCCGATACACTAGAAGACGCCTTCTTTGCGCGCCGGGCGGCTTCCTGAACAAGAACTATACCAGGAGTATTGGTCGCATACCTCGCATTCGCGTTGACCTTGATGACAGTGCCCTTGTTCATCTCGGGTCTGTGCTGAGACTCGTACTTGGCGGGGTAGTTGGGGTGGACCGAATGGGCCATGTCGGCAGAGATCAAGAATGAGGTTGCCAACGTCTGCTCGTAAGCTGTCGATGTGTCGGCCTCGACTTTGTCGTAAGACTTGTCTGAGCTGCTTTCAGATGCTGGCAGGACCGACAGACGGTGGATGACGGCGGGCAGCAAGTTTGAGTCTGCTCCTTGTGCTGTCTGCGAACCAATCTCTTCGTGATCGAAGCAAGCGATCAGACGAATGGTTGAGTCCTGGTCCAAAGCTGAAGATGATGACAGACTCTGAATCAGACCTTCGACACTGCAGTAGGTCATCATCAGGTTGTCGAGTCGCGGTGAAAAGATGAGCTCGTTGTTGAGGCCGCCAATGACAGACTTTTGTGTATCGTAGAGCACCATCTCAAAGTCAATAATATCGCCCGCGTCAGCTTGAACCTCGTCGGCAATGATGTCGACGATGTACGAGTGGTGTCGCTTGGTAGGCGCTGCTAGTGGCTCGAATGGTCCCTCCGCCTTGTCTTCCTCCTTGGACTCTTCGGTCTTGCCCTGCCTGTTCAGCTCGGCAGCTACAAGGCCGGCGATCGGGAAGAGTTGTGACTCCTTGTTGAACTGGAAGTTCTCTTGGCGGTCAAGATGGATGGCCAGTGTTGGCACTCTCAGTATGGGTCGCTCCACCTTGACCAGGCGCTGCTCGATGTTGCCATCCTTTGCGCGCACCATGGCCCTACCGGCAATACTCAGGTCGCGGTCGAACCATGTATGCCACAAGCCCCCACCATATGTCTCACAGGCTACCTGCAGAAACCCGTCGCTCTGTCGCTTGGATACAGGCTTGATGCGCAGACATGGCGAATCGGTGTGTGCACCGATCATGCCAACCGGGTTCCCAGCCTTCCATTTCTGGCCGATGGCGAATGCGACGATAGACGACCCATTCCGTGTGAGGTAGTACTTGCCGCCAGGATGCAGGGTATGTGCCCACGAGTCGCGCTCCTACAGCAAGCCTGTCAGCTGCCTTGCGCCGTCGACTGTTGCAGTGCTGTACATGCTACGGTGCTGCTAGCTGTTTTGAACACATACCTTGATCTGCTTGAAGCCCGCCTTCTCTAAGCGCTCTTTTGCGGACCTGACAGCATGGAAGGCTACAAACGTCAACAATTCAGGCCAAAGACGCGTTCCTGAATCAACATACGGGTAGGTGAGGCATTGACGAAGGACAGAAAGTCCTCGGCCGCTGCGAGCGAGGGCTTGGTGGACATGGTTCTGGCACGCGACAACAACAAGGTACTCTGAGACAAGGCTAGGACGCGTGCTGTCAGCTTAGTACCCAGCAGATTCGGTGGTAGTGGTCGAGCTATGAGCATAGGATTGGGTGGGGTCTGGCGAGGGAGAGCAGCGGGGTGGGGTTGAAGGCCGTCGGCGTCGGTGGCTGCCAGAGAGCAGGCACCGCATTGGCCACCATTGCATTCACACTTCACGTTTGCAGCTCGAAGCTTATCCATGTGCAGACGCATTTTGGATTACGCAAGGCTCTCTTCACTGGCTAATCAAACACTACAGACTTGCGCATTGAATTCCATACTTCTAGTCGTCTGTTGTGTTGTAGACTACACGCCCAGAAGAGAGTCGATTGGGGGGCGCTAAGGCGGTGAGCAATGATTGGCTGTGCTGGGCCAACGCGTTATGGAACGGCATCATAACAAACCACGAGGTGAGACGTGGATGCGCGGACAGAACAACAAGACAAGTCTCGGCAGCGAGGCCATAGGTAGCGTGAACGACGGCCTGTCTCGCATTCACCGCTGTGCCTCCAGCTCGAGCTCGCCTTCACTCCTTCGCCCGTCGTCCTTGCAGCGACGGCCTGCTGCCCTTACGACGAGAACGACGACCTGGCCTTGGCAACCCAGACCCAGTCCTGGCAACAACATCCCACTATCAATCGCCCTCGTCCACCACCATCACGACCACGACCCGCCCCCGCACACCCGCGATACTGTTGTGCGCACCGTCGGCGCTGGTATATCCGACTAGTATTGCTATTCTTGCGCGCCGACACCTGCAACCGCCGCCCGCGACCAACCACCAGGGGCTCCTATCGTGTGCATCTGCACCAAGTCGCCGTCACCACGAAACCGCCCGCAACGCTCCCGCAACCATTGCGCCTTCACCTGCGCTGCGAAGCAAACACCGTTGCAGCGACTGCATATAAGGACCCGCAGCACCTTCCGAGTTTGCGACGAACCCTCCTCCCATCGACCCCCTGCACATCCTTGGCGCAAGCAAACATAACACATCACGACCCAGCATGCTGCAAGAAACCATGGACCCGACTCCTGGAGCGACCGCGCATGCCGAAGACGGGCTCGCGACGCCAACGCTCATTTCGCCGCCCGAGTCCAAGACCCCTCCCACCGCCACCCACAAGCGCAACAAGTCGGCGTTTGGTTCCAGTGCACACGACCGGAATTCTCAGCCCGTAGACTCATCCGTGCTATCAAAAGCACTGGAGCAGCTGGAGCACGCCGGTCAAGTGCGAGAGCGCACGCCAACTGCGAGCCCAAGCCGGAAGCGCCCACGCATTTACGGTGATAGATTCATCCCGAACCGCGCAGGTCAAGATCTCCAGGCCAGCTTCAACTTGCTCCACGATGAGGCGTCTCCAGCGACACCTTCGAGGGCCAGGCGAACACCTCATAACGAGCTTCACTTCCAGAAGAGTAAGTGTCTTCATGGATTGTTCCGGAACAAGACTAACTCACTGTAGCTGAAGAGGCGAACAGAACATACTCTGCCGTGCTCCGCCAGGAGATGTTCGAGGGTTCTGTCCCACAAGCGTTTCCTCAGAATTTGTCTACAACTGACAGTGCAAACATGCGGAGATCCGGTCGCTCACACACTCCTCCAGCCAGATCTGCAGCCTCATTACCACCTCCTTCGGGTACCCCATCAACGCCCCACAAAAACCTCTTCTCCTACTCTGGCCAACCGACACCGTCACGGACTCCGTCCAGCCGTCATGGCGTGCTCAACCTCAATGCGCGATCTGAGCTCTACAGCTTGTCACCGATCAAGCACAGTAGTCAGCGCATGCTCCTCAGTCCCCAACGAGCTCCACGTGCTGTGTCCAAAGTCCCGTACAAGGTTTTGGATGCCCCGGATCTCGCTGACGACTTCTACCTCAATCTTGTCGACTGGGGCAGTCAAAATACCCTCGGTGTTGGCCTGGGATCATGCGTCTACATGTGGAATTCAAGCAGTGGCCGCGTAACCAAGTTGTGTGAGCTTGCTGATGATTCCGTCACAAGTGTGAACTGGATACAGCGTGTAAGTATTGCGACCTTTCATGTCGCCCAGTTGTACTCACGAAGTATAGGGATCACATATCGCGATTGGCACCAACCGTGGTCAGGTGCAGATCTGGGATGCGCAGACTCAGCGACGACTTCGCACCATGACAGGACACACAGCTCGTGTCGGTGCCCTTGCGTGGAATGAACACATCCTTACGTCTGGTTCGAGGGATCGCACCATCTATCACCGTGATGTTCGGCAATCTGACCAATGGCTTCGCAAACTCGTGGGTCACAAACAGGAAATTTGTGGTCTAAAATGGAATCACGAAGACCAACAACTCGCTTCTGGAGGCAACGACAACAAGCTGATGGTATGGGAAAAGCTCAACGACGAACCAACGTTCAAGTTCAGCGAGCATCAGGCCGCTGTCAAAGCGATTGCATGGAGTCCACATCAGCGAGGTCTCCTTGCCAGTGGAGGTGGTACAGCAGATCGAACCATCAAGTTCTGGAACACTTTGATAGCTTCCAGTGGGCCGTCGGCCTCGTCTCTCGCCGCTGCATCGGTTGCTGCGTCCGCTTCAGCGTCCGGCAACATACCAATTCCTCCGACTGCGCCCGCAAATTTGATCAACAGCCTCGATACAGGTAGTCAGGTCTGTAATCTTGCATGGTCCAAAAACAGCAACGAAATCGTCTCGACACACGGATACAGTCAAAACCAGATCATCGTGTGGAAATACCCCAGCATGCAGCAAGTCGTGTCTTTGACTGGCCACACCTATCGAGTGCTCTATCTGGCCATGAGTCCAGATGGTCAGGTCATCGTGACCGGAGCCGGCGACGAGACGCTCCGTTTCTGGAACGCCTTCAAGAAGAAGGAGCGCACTGGTGGTCTGAGTAGCATGGATAATTGGGGAGTCATCCGCTAGTTGCTATCACGCCATCGTACTCGCATCATCAATTTGCCGCTGGCTCGGCGCATCATACGACTGCAACACCACCCCTACATCCGCTTGGCGCGATCGACAGGTTCTTGACACTTCGTACCGAGTTTTGAACATCCACCTTGCTGTATGTGGTCGAATCCTTTCTTGTCTTTTACATCATTTGAGCAATCGGCCGTTGTACGGTCCAACAAAAAGCTCCCCATCCTACTTAATTAGCATTTGCGGCGTATCCGGCGAACGTTCGACACAATATCCTCACATGATCTTGCGATCAAGACCTCGGGAGGAAGATACTCAGCATTTTTTGGCGCATCGGGGAGGCACTTTTCAGGCTTGCCATGTTTGGCGAACGATTGGAACCATCTACCGTCATCTCACAGCTACAAAGGCTCGACGGATCTTATGGCATTTGCTTTGGCGACCTCTTTGGGCCGAAGCTGGAGTTCTGGGACACCAACCGGGTGGAAGGTAGTGGCATGGCCATTGAGCCGAGGAACCTCATGATTACGAACTGTACAATACCCTGAGATACCAAGAGAACTTTTACCATATCATTAGTTTTTCCCTTCGTGAAGTGAAAACGTGAAATACTGATTGATTCACCAATAGTACCAGCTACCCTAATCATTCCATCACTTATACACGCAACAACAAGTGAACAAAATATCGGCTTGTTCGTAGAACATTTAGCTGCTCGGCCCATTCATCGCAGCGGACCTACTCGGGCCTTCTACCTTATCTATGTTCTTCGCCAAAACCACCACCGCTTCCTCGATCTGAACCCTTCTGATCGCCATTCCCACCCAAGCCTGTAGAGCCTCCGATTCGGAAAATACACCTGGGGCGTCATGTGTCAAGGCGGAGGGACGGGAATAAAACAGATGATGCGCAGTGTGGTGCTGAGTGTTCGTACGTGCGTTATGGGGGCCATTCACTGCTACAAAACTGGCGAGGTGTGAGTCCAAAGGAGTATTGAGTGATATGATTTGCTTTCCTTTCGTTCTACAGCCCAGAGGAGTCCACGTATCAGCTTGTCCAACTCATGTTTAGTAGGTTCGACTCGAATCTCATAGGCATCATCGTAGACTGTACTGTCTGGAACAATCGTGCGATCACGAAGAACGAAAAGACGAAGTCAGATATAGACAAGTGATTTAAGGATATGTGTTCGTTGAAGACGAGCAGTAGGGAGTACACCTATACCAATGCCGACGTCCCGACCCCGGTGAATAATCACAACAGTCGTGTCGACTCATGCTCAGCACGCCAGAGCAATCCTGCCCTGCTGCGACAGTGCTTACCCAGGACAGAAAATAGCGCGAAGAACGAAGCCCGGAAACCAACAACAAGGCCAGTATAGCATACCGTCACAACATCCGGGCTCTGCAGACGGCTTCTCATGTCAAGCGCTACTCCGGTCGCTGCCTGTGGAGGAAGAGCCCGACTAAGAACTCGACCTGCCTGACTCAGCACTTGGGCCTCCGCGGTAGCTATCGTACCGGGATGCGGACGAGTTCCTGGAGCTGCGGGTGTGTTGAGCGCGAGGGCGGTCGTTAGGGTGGTCAAGTGTGGAATCGCCAGTGTCGGAACGATGATGACCATCACCACCGTGGACGAAAGCGGGCAGTGGCTCGCTGGCCTTTCCGTTGGCAGAGGCCACTGACAGTTCGACATCCTCGTGTGACGATCGAGCTAGGCGTGGAGGCAGGGCGTGGTTCCTTTTGGCATGTTGCAAACGGGTGGCGAAGTCAGTCTCCAGTGTACCATCGGTCATTTCGCGGTCTACACATGGAGTCAGTCATGTTCGAGCGAACAAACAGTATTGCAAAGAGATCAGTAGACTTACTCTGGCGAGCATCCTGATAATTGGTTTGTGCTCGTGTCTCCGCAACGGGCTGGTTTTGGCCATCTCCGTCTGCGCCAGGGTTGGCTGTCTCGTACTCGAGGACCTTGATCAGGCGGTAGAAGATGACTGCAAGTGTAGCGCCAAGAAGAGGGCCAACCCAGTAGATCCAATGGTAGCCATCGAATGTGCCGAGGATGACATCGGGACCGAAGGAGCGAGCAGGATTCAGGGACCCGCCGGTGAAGTACACGCCTGTCGCCGTTAGAGTGATAGCCAGAAGCATGAAGTGATTGACTCACCAGCCAATTCCGCAATGAAGAGTGCCAGACCGATCCCAACTGGAGCCAGGAAGGTGGATCTGTGCTTCTCTGCTGCGAGCATGAAGATGCAGAAGACAAGTTCGAATGTCAGGAATATCTCAATGAACAAGCCCCGGACGATGGACGTATGCGACTCAAGCGTAGTGCGGACTGCGAGTGGTCCAGAGAAGACGCCCGATACTACCGCTGCAGCAGCGATGCCAGCAAGAACTTGGGAGAGGATGAGGAGAAGAGCTTTGAGCCAGCCAACGGCCCCAACAAGTGCCATGGCAACTGTTACCTGGAATTGACGCGTCAGCAAGTTCCAATGTAGGATGGCAGTGGTGCATACAGCAGGATTGAAGAGGCCTCCGCTAATGCGAAAGAAGACCCAGACATTGACGGCGAGCGAAAATCCAAACGCCAACGAGATGTACAGGAGGGCTCCGATATTCATCGGACTGGTTCCGAGCAGATTGTTGGCGACCTGAGTTGCTGCAAAGGCGAAGAAGAGGAAGAGAAACGTGCCGACAAACTCGCCCAAGCACGAGATGAACAAGTGACGTGCTCTGTTTGGAAGCCATGAGAAGCCGGGTAAGCGCTTCTCACCGGGGCGGGTAGGGTCTTCAGTGTACGTTGTTTTCATGCTTGGCATGGAGCTTGAGGTATAGGTGGTCGTGGAGGAAGCCCTAGGTGTGTTTGATGAAATATAGAGAGAGCGAGTTGTGATAGGGCCCAGGGAAGACTAGCAATAACAAAATGTATACTGAGGTAGGGCAAACACAGAGGGTATAGGAACGTGAAGTTGAAGATGTTGTGGAAGAAGACAGCGAGGTTGAAGACGAGGGACATGACGGAATGGCGTGAGAAATGGCGCAGTCTTTGGAAGGAGCAGTAACGCGATTCCAGATGGAAGGGACCGCAAAGGAAGTCTCAGACGATGCCGTTTGCGACTTCACTGAGGAGTAGTCCGACGTGTTATCTGTCATGTAGTTTTTGATCAGCCCTCGAAGCACAGCAGGCTATCTGTGAAGATTGTGCGGTGTGTTCAATTGTGGTTAGAAGGCGATGCTAACAAAAAGAATGGTGAGAAGCACCGCTCAATGCCAGCTGCTCTGTTCCGCATAGAGAAGTTGCGAAGGATCGCAGGCGCAAGCGCTGTCCGCCCACGATAGCTGGAATTGGCAGCCACGACGGAAATCGATAGCAGTAGTCTGGTTGCTGTCAGACTCTCTGCAAGTGGTTCGCTGTCAGACAGAAACCAGCGTCATTTTCCGGCGTAGCATCACACTGGAGCTCGAGGCATGGTGTGCATGTCAAGTCGGCGCGTGGTACTGGTTGCAGTGTGCTGCTTCTCTTGGACTGAGACATGAAGCTGGTAGCAGAAGCAGTGTCTTGCAGCTGCTGGCTGGAACATGGTCAATGTGCTCGATGGATGAAGGATGACGGAGCGAGGATGAAGAATGCTGGCACGTGATGTCAAGCGGTGTCGCGGTGGGGCGAGAAGAATGCGGCCCGAGGCGTCAACGCGTGCCCGCTGCTAAGTTGGTCGGGCGATGAGGTCGTCACGGTCGTCACGCTGCAGATGGGACTATCACGAGCAATGCTGGAGGCTGCACACGACCTCCGCGCCTGCATGCCCTCTCCTTCGCCGCGCTCTGCAGTCGTGCTCTGTTTGCGTCGGCTTTTACCTCGCATTGCTATTTGACGTCCCCAGCCGCCATTTGCAGGCTGCTTGCCCCGCGCGCCTCTTGTCACGACATCATCAACGGCACCCATCACGACGCCGACACTGACACCGACACGGACAACGCGAATGCGCCTCCCCGCCTAGAGCATCTGCGCACAAGATGCGTCCGCTCAGGCTGCTGCTCGCGCTCTCGACGAGCCTCGTCGCCGTCGTTCTGGTGTGCTACACTGTGCTCTCCGCACCAACGGGCGACGAGCTGCACACGTCGACTACAGACCAGCAACAGGGCTACCGCGCGTGGCTGTCTTTCACCTCGCCAGGCTCGCTCTTCCCTCCCTCGGCCATCATCAGCTTGACCGACGACAACTCGACCTTCTTCCTCGCTCGCCCCGCTGCCTTTGGTCCTGCTCTGCCCAAAGACGGCTTGAGCAGCGCGCTGTGGATCGGCAGTGGCTTCAGTGACGACACCTTGGCCACGGGCGAGCTCGGATGCAGCGAGTCCGACCACGCACCCGACACCGATATCCAGTCACTGCGGGAAAGTGCCGAGATTCAAGGCAAAGTGGTCCTCTTGAAGCGCGGACAATGCGGTTTCGCCGAGAAGGTGCTCTGGGCACAGAGACGCGGTGCTGTAGCCGTCATCGTAGGAGACAACGTGCGCGGTGGCGGCCTCATCCGCATGTATGCCCAAGGGGACACCTCCAACATCACCATCTCCTCTTTGTTCACCTCCCACACCACCGCTCATCTACTATCCTCTCTGCTTCCCCGACGAACTGAGACCTCCCTGCCTGTTGGCCAGCTATCGCCCAAGCGTTACCGACGACCATCCTCAACGGGTCCCACCACCGACCGAAAGACATGGTGGCAAAGGTGGCTCGGCTTGTCGAGCAATAAATCAACAACACCACATCCTACAGACCGTCTTCACAATAGAGCTATTACTTCCATCACGGACCGTAATCTTGATAATCTAGCAACGTCATCTGACCACGCCAGTGCCCACCAAGGGCTCTGGGTGACCCTCACTCCCACCAATGTCTCGACCAGCCCCTTTTTCGACACCTTACTCGTGCTTGTGGTCAGTCCGTTGGTTACCTTGACTGTCGTATACGCACTGCTGCTCCTTCGATCCCGGATTCGACGCCGACGATGGCGTGCGCCAAAATCCCTCGTGGAGCGTCTGCCGGTCAGAACATATCAGACTATCAGTGAATCTACATCCTCGGCTACGCCAAGCGCATCCTCACCGACAACACCACTGCTCCAACACCATCAGCAGCCAAGCATAGCGTCTGCGGCCCCCCAGTGCTCTCCGAATGATGACACTCCCCCTGCAACATCGTCCACCACACCTCCAGTGGCACAAGCCCGCGAGGAGGAAAAACGCGAGACTGGACTTGCAGAGTGGCGGCGGAAATACGGAGGTCGTCAGCGAGAGTGTGTTGTCTGTCTCGACGAGTACGAGGACGGAGTCAGCCAAGTCATGAGTTTGCCATGTGGTCACGAGTTCCATGCGGACTGCATGTGAGTGGAACCCCTTGCTTGCCCTATATCTCAATCTGACCTTCTAGTACGCCCTGGCTTGTCACACGCAGGCGCACTTGCCCTATCTGCAAAGGCGACGTGGTACGCTCGCTAGCCCAGTCACATCATAATCGCTTGCCTTCTCCATCGTTGACACATTCCACGTCGCACCGAGGACGCCTTGACGACGTTCAGGCGCAAGCCGCTGCTAACCGCAACGATTCCCCTTTGGCTTCCTTGCCTATGCCCATCTCAGCTTCGCTCCCAATAGCTGGATCAAGGAACTCTTTGTCGGACGTCGAAGCGAATTGGTCTGGCAGTGAATCTTCGTCACCATTGGAACATGCGGAAGGTGACGGGTTAAATATTGTCAGCACCTCGCTGCGGGACCTGAGTTCTACAGTATCGACTGTTATTTGGCGCGGAGTGGAGGCTGTTAGGAACACGACAGGCCTCCAGAGACGCCCGCCAGAAGACGTCGACAGAGATCGTTGATTCCGCGTTGTAACCCTTGCTTTTGGCATAGCGAATTTGGATGCATTGATATATACCCCCGGGAACTAGGACATATTGGCGTTAACTCGATTATATACTGTGGCTGCTGATTTTGTGCCTTCATCGCACCCTTCGCACCTTGGCAAGGTCGTCGTCCGGAATCTACATTTCATCTATATGTCTATGCTACCCTTGTCGAGCATTACATGACATCTGGCTCTTGTCAGCCTCTCCACTTCCTGACCCGTCAGAAGAGACATGAACGCGACTATTGGTTATGCCAAGGTATGTCTGCATTGCACAAGTATCCTTTCAAATTACTCAGGCAAGAATACGAGCATCAGCAACAGTGTGCAAAATTCGAGCGCTGCTATTCGTCACCGTCGTGGCCGTGCTCGCTGATGTGAGTTGCGGACATTCCTCGACTGACATCTAGACGACTCGTGGCTGCGAGCATTGCCCGGACTTTCCGACGTGCCGTGTTGGTTAAGGCGGTTCGATATTACGACAAAAAATCTAGAATCTAGAGGAGGAAAAAAGCGACCGAAGCCAATTATCCGGTCACGAACGTGCCTATTCTACAGCCGTCAGGACCTTGAAAGGTGTATCACCAATTTCCGTTCTCGCTTACATGCTTCTGGATTTTCCCGGGGACTGGATAAATAGATCACGTCCCAGCGACGACTTTAGCGAATATTACTCCCCGGATTGTGTCGATCTTTGTACGGACCCACAGCTTGATGCCTGTCAGCCACATTCTTCCTGCATATGAAGCCAATGGGCCTAGCTCAGTACCTGAGTACCTAATATGTATCGTCAAGGACCAACTTATGCGCTATATATAGACCTCCAAGATCACCAACCCGCCCAGAGTGATGTTGTTTCGGCTCATCGGGTGCGTACTGTGTACTACATTCTCTGTGTCTGTGTCACGTCTACCTCCACCCTTTGGTGTATTGATGATTATTCGGGAGCCTCAAGCCGAGGAATGCGACTCAGCACAACCCTCATCAGCCAAGCTGCGAAGCTTGAACCCTTATGGGGGAAGAAGTCCTTGCTTTCTTGGCTGATGCACGCCCGGGAACATTTTTCAGAGCTACAGCTCGTGTTCGTGATACCGTGGGTCCGCACATGATTGCATCCGATCTAGACGTGCGAACAGAAAGTTTGTCTTATTCATGCAGGTCATTGGAGACGGCTTGGCGGGATCTATAAAGGGTCCTGCTGGAGTCGTCATACTCAGGTAGTGCTAAACCAGTCTTTGGAACCCCTGATCGTTGTAAGAGGAGCAGTCGCAATAATTGACCTTGCGAATAGAACGCACGCCGAGCTACTGCAATGAAACTTCTGTACTACCTCCTTCCCCTCTTTGGCGCTATTTCAGTGGCCTCGGAGCTGGCAACAGAAAAGTGCCAGTGTCCGCAAGTCAAGTGCCCTGGAGACGACCCTGTTGTAAGTTACTGGACAAATCCAGGGACACTTCTTCAACGCACATTTGTTAATGATCGAGCTTTTAGGCTTTGTGCAACTGCCTCAATCGCCGGGAGACGTTGTGCAAGAAAAGGTGCCCAAAATACGAACCAACATATTTGGTATGTCCCTGTTAGCAAAATTTTGTAAGCAACAGATAGTTAACACTGTCTTCAAGCCCTGCCCAGCAAAGCCTTCACCTACACCTTCTGCCAAGCCGACTACGAAGCCAACTACATGCGAATGTCCATTAGTCAATTGCCTCGCCATCTGGCCCGGCGGCTGTCATTGCCAGAACACCGCCGCGCAAAACTGCTACGACAAATGTGGCGGCGAGCCTCCCAAGCTCCAAGACTGCTCCATTGACCCAACATTTCCTCAACCCACCCAAGAGCCCGAACCAAGCTGCGAATGCGAAGGCGTCATGTGCATTCAGATGTGGCCTGAGAGCTGCTACTGCGCCAATGCAGCAGCAGAAGCATGTCACGCCAAATGTGGTGGCCCAAAGCCGAACCTGCAGGTATGTCACCAACGCATGTGACATGTCAAATGCTCAGCACATTTCTGCCTCCCAACCCATCACTAACTCGTACTTACAACCAGACCTGCCCGCCCCAAGCCGCCCCCTCCCTCACCACGATCACCAAATCCACACCCACCCCTACCTCCCTTCCCGCTAACCCACACAAACTCTGCGGCGGCGGTCGCGCAAACTACCTCCAGTGCGACGAGGGATGGTCTTGCATCACGGACCCGTACACACCTGGCTGCGGCCCAGCGTGCGATGCGTTGGGCATATGCGTCAAGAATGAGATGTGTGGTGGCTTCATGGGTCTGCCGTGCAAGGATAAAACGCAGGTGTGTCATGATGATCCGAGAGATGATTGTGATCCGAAGAATGGAGGGGCGAATTGTGGGGGAGTGTGTGTCTGGCCGCATCGGAGTCTTACAGAGGAAACTCAGTAGGAAACATGGTGGGATCAGGTCGTACTCTGAAGATCTGAAAATTGATTGAGGATTCATGAAGCCCTTGTTGGAGATGGCGTTGTCCAAGATTGTTGATATTTGAATTGTGATGTTCTGTGTCATTGACAATGGTCTGAACCCTGAACTTGAATACTCTAGCTTTGTCTGATTCAGTGCGGAGTTCGCTCCCTGTAAGTCCGCAATAAAGTATGGGTGGATTTTCATGTCGCGTAGATGGACCAGAGAAGTGCTCACAGTCCTCATACTGGATACTGCGGTCACCAATCTTCTCGTGGTGAACCAATAGCACAGGGAGTTATTTTTCATAGTTGTGTACGCATGATCTGGCTTCATAGAATCATAAGAGAATCTTTCGTTACATTAGAGAGACACTGAGCAATAAGATCTAGTTCGAAGAACAATGACGAAAAATAAACCCTTATGGTTACTATCTATGCCTATTACTGTTTTCTCCATATGGAACGCTTGATAGATACCGACCTAAATTTCGAGGACGTTGATGATTGGCTAGATTTGATTGTATCATGTCTCTCGCGGGACTACAGCCGCGAGCTTAGCAGGAAAAGACCATACTCAGAACGCTCTTCCTATACAGAAGAAAGACGTTCTGACATGCGTTTTATAGCATGATGTAGCTGCACTGTACGTCGCGTGGTGGCCATCCTATTGAAATTTCTAGACTCATCGCGTTCATGCTAGGTCGACTGAAGCCTGACATTGCAACTTGCATCAAAGTGTATCTCGAGCTCTCTGAAATAGTCTTCCAGCCAAACCGCATAAAGATCAACTGGTTTAGCAAGACCATTGACAAAATGACGGTAAAAGATCGTTTCAGCTCCACAAAGTTGACAGAAGCTATCAAGAAGGTTATTCGTGAATACAGCGACGAAGAAAACGATGCAGCTCTTTACGAGAAAGACGATCCAGATTGTAGAGTGTGAGTGCCCGGGACTCAGATATCACGCCTTTGATGTGCAACTTTCATGCGGCGAATTGCACCAAACTAGGTTTGTTTGTGCAACGCGTGCTGATTCTTCCAGGCCTGTGAAGTTTCGATCGTATCGTTCTGAGACAGTGGATGAGGTCATGTGTACGATATGGGAAGCCAGCAGAGCCACTTCAGCAGCCTCGACATTCTTTGACCCAATCTCTATCGGCCCGTTCCGCGAGACATTTGTCGATGGGGCGACGGGAGTCAACAATCCTGTGGAAGAAACTTACCAAGAAGCACGACTTCTATGGCCTGGTCGCGATGTCGAGTGTTTAATCAGCCTCGGTTCAGGTGATCAAGGTGTTCAGGCCTTTGGGACTAGTAACGTGGTTGCAATCGTCGAAACACTCAAGAGAATTTCGACAGAAACGGCGGAGATAGCAGAGCAATTCCAGAAGACGATTCTGGAACGCAGTTTGCAGGGCAATTACTACCGATTCAACGTGATACATGGTCTGGAAAGCATTGGCCTTGAAGAGTACAAACAGCAGCCAAGAATTACTGCAGCAACCAAGGGGATATCTCTCAGAAACAGAGATCTTCCATAAGATTGGTCAGCTCGCCGCTATAATGGATGTCACATCTACCGATGGTATGTAGATTGTTCGCTCAGCGCTACATATATCGAACTGCGCTTCAGCTAATATCTGAACGCTTAATAGAAAGTGCAAATGTAAACCTTTGTGTTGATTCTTTCAGACTATCTGGGCAAGGGAAGACTCAATCATGCCTCAATGAGGTTGCTGATCATCTCCATGGTACTCTGAAGTGGCTGCAGTTCGAAGAATCCATCATTGCCTTTACTCAACCGCTCGACAATCCAGTTCTTCACATAGTTAGTAAGTGCAGCTCTGGGAAGTCGGTTATATCCAAACGACTTTACAAGATTGTGACCCTCGATCGACGCGACGCGATCATTCCCATATTCTTTACATTTCATGCCTCTAAGGCAGCGCGACAGACAGTATCTAACTTCCTGAATCTCTGCATAATTCGAATCATCGAAACCCGGAAGTCAACGATTCGTTACGTCATGCCACTATGGGAAAAAAGAGACCAACATGTACACGATACATCATCATGGACAGAAGCGCAATTGTTGAGAATTCTGAGAATTCTCATTCTGGAGAACCTGGAAGAGCATGTCGTACTGGTCCTGGATCAACTCGACCAATGCCAAGGTGTTTACAACGACGTTCTCAGGACACTGCTACAATTTTCCGAGGATCTTCAATGCCGGCGTCACAGATGCGCGCAATTTGTTTTCTCGAGCCAATCAAGCAGTTTACCTGTAATACCACAGCAAGACTACCTACTCCTGGACTTGAATAAGGCTGCTGGGACACAACAAGACACTGAAATCTATGCGGGCCATCAAGTACGGACCGAATCGGGGGCCAGATATTCAGATAAATTGGAGCAACTTATCACAGCTGAGCTGACACGCCGGGCCGATGGAATGTACATTTTCGTCACACCCATAGTTGATTTACTATCACGGAACACCTACTCCTCCATCAAGCGCATCACAGCTCTGACCAGAAGTGTCCTCGACAACGTTTCGGGGCTATATCGTATCCTGCAGGTAGAACAACTTGATGAAACAAGACAGACCACGAGCTGCGAGGATACTGGCTATGACTATGCATTCTACGATACCGTCATTACCTACCCAGCTATCGGAAGCCATCGTAGTTAGACAGGCAGAAGATGAAGAATCAAGAAGCCCAGAACTGTTGACTGAACCGGAGAACATTGTCCAGGATCTTATGTACCTTCTTCGGCCATTCCTTCGTTTTGAAAAGACCGTAGATATCTCTCATCCTTCCATGAAAGACTTCTTCACCGATCCCAACCGGGCGCCTTTCGAAGACGAGTCAGAATATCCAGAGTTGGCACGACCAGATTTGGCACATGCACTCTTGGATCGCATCTGTCTGCGTGCCCTAGTGTGCCGCCCATTCGATCGAGGACTGTCTTTAGTCTGTATGCTATCCACAGCTTTCCGAAGCATATCCGGCTTGCGTGCGAGTCTCAGACATCGGAGCTTTGGCACTATTTATCTTCCTTCTTCAGCACTGAACGACGGAGAAACAATGGAAACGCCTACAATTTCTTTTGGCGTCGATTTGTACGATGCCAGCGAACGTGGGGAGACGTTGATGTTCGTGATTTTACCGATGATACGCAATCTTTCCCAATGCTCGGGCGTCTTCTCAGGAGACAGTCATCCGAGAGCGACCTCGAAAGAGATGTCATCGTGAGGCATGTGACGAGAATGATGAGAACTCAGGATCCAGACGACGTTATGACGGACGAGCCAGTGTTCAGCGCCCGAGTCAGTCTCAACCAAAGCATCAGCTTTCTGTGCATGAATGATGTCCCGCACATGCTGGAGCACGCAGCAAGGATACGCATTGCCTCAGGGGAATTCACTCTCAAAGACCTTTGCTGCCATGTGACGGAGAGTCTGCAATGTCATAGCTTGCGATGCCTCGATGTTCTTGTGGATCCTTTCAATTTTCTTCAACCGGTTCAATGGTTTGACGCTACCCGAATGCTCAACGATACTTATTACAAGCAAGACTTTGTCTTTGGTATACCATCTACACTAATACGGCCATCTCACAATTCATCAGGGCATGACGGTCACACAGAAGAGGTAGATCAGTCGCCGGACTCGTGTTTTCGACCACAGATTGACTCTAGTCTGCTGCCAAGAGTATCGTACCCTGGGTCTCTAGCGCAGGCATTTTACATGTCTGTAAGTCAAACTGATGTGGTAAGGGCTTTTAGAGACCGGGTTGAGTCAATGCAGACTATTGGACAAGACGACGAAGTCATACCGAGCGCGATTGTCTTCTTCGGTCTGCATCTTCTTCCAGGGCCTACGGTATGCAAACTGTATCGAGACAGGGGAAACCTCTTCGACCTTATCCGAAACGGGAAGAAGCTGGCTTCTTTCATGCTCATATCTGCTTTACGAGATAAGAGTCATGTCCAAGCACATGACAACCAAAAGAGAAACATGTTCCATTTGGCTGCATCTGCTCTAGACGCAGACTTTTTGAAGCTAATAATTCAATCATGTCACATAGACCAAGACTCACGACTTGACATGCTGAAGTCAGGAGACAGAAAATTCCTGACACCTTGGCATCACGCATGCGCCACAGTCAAGGGCGGTGGTACACTCGATAACACGGCAAGACGGGCTGATCGCACTGCAACAGTCAAGATTCTCATGGAAGGTGGAGCACTTCTGATCACGAAAACCCATGGCATACCTAGTTCTCCATTGCAAATGCTTTGCCGCACAATGGAACCAGATTGGGTCTCCGCACTCCCGGACATCGTGCACTACCGGAAGGAGAGCGACTTGCTTGGCACAATAAATCTGATTTGGTCTGATCTGCACCATTTGTGGAGTATGGACTTGCAAGGGGCGATTCCATTGAGCCTAGCTTGTTTCAATTGGCCAGATCGCACCGTGGAACGACTTCTAAGGGCTTTGACCCATGGTCTGGACGTTCGGACCATAGTTGATACTGATGGCAGGAAGCCCTTGCATTCTGCAGCGATTCGACCTTTCACTGGAACAAAAAAGGTCATGCAGATGTTGCTAGATGCTGGGGTTGATCCACTTTTGAGGGATAACACGCGTCATGACCCTTTGTTCTATGCAGTTAAATACGGCCGACCGAGTAGCGTCAAGCTACTGCTTAGAAAGAGAGCCGACGTCCAGATATCAGCCGCACACGATCTTCACAATACAATGTTGGCTCGCAAGAACAGTGCTACTGCAATCGAGCCTGCTGGGTTTGAAAACGCCCAAGTCGGCATCGGGGGTTTCGTGGAAGGACGCCAATGCGCAAACCCACGGGTTTTGGGACAAGCATTTCATACGAAAGGTTATGTGGTGACAGTTTGGTACGCAAAAATATGCGAAGTCACAAGAGAGACGACGGGAAACTTGATGGAGATGACACGTTTTCAAATATACTATCTGATACTCGACAGACGTGGCCTGTCTGTAAGGCCGCGGAGATCTCCTTGTCCTGCACCAGGTTCTTCAGAGTCTTTCTTCATGGACTGTAGACAAGGGATTCCGGAAGCTCCAGGCTGACTTTCCCCAACTATCTGGATCGTATGATGTGGCATACATTGGGCATCGGCGGTCGGAGGCTGCGTGAGAGATCGATAGCGATGACGATGATGAGCGGTGTGCAAAAGGCTTCTCAGAGACCGCACCTAAGCCAAATAGGAGACACGATCCAGAAATCTAGACCACATCCTGGGACGAGTGGATCCCCGTGGTCCAACTCAGATTCCGGAACCAAAAGATGGACCGCAAGATTGGCAGACTTATCCGTCATGCAGGCGGCGCAGCATTGTCATTAACACGATCTCAATCTACTAGTTACCCGCTTGAATGGTGTGAATTTAAGCAAAGAGGAGGATTTCTTATGGTTATATGGAATGAGTCACGAAGAGTCGAGGAGTATGGTAACAAACAATGATGTCGATCACAGCCGACCTGATCGCGACAACATTTTAGATGACACTGATCACAGTAACACTGATATCAGGGCAATGGCAGGGAAGATGGCCAACCGATTGATGGATGCTTTGAGGCAACGTCATCTTGAAGGCCCGGCGGATATTCGACGGCGGAGACTCGCGCTGATGTGCACGTCGCTATTATTCGGGTCTATATTCAAGGGATACCTCGGTTCGTTTCTGAGCTGGAGAGATCAGAGGAAGGCCGAGCGACACCCGACATGTGCTTGGACTTGGGATGGCCGAACCTCGATGCCCACGAAAACAGGGTCTTACTACGCCTAGAGACTATGCATTCATGGGGGGGGGGGAAGTCTTCGAACATATAAGGTTTAGTATAATCGAAAGATAGGCAGATAGATGTTGAAATTATTGACCTGCTTGAACAATAGATTTGTTCGGGCACGTGTGGATTTTGGTACTGATAAACCAAACCCATTCGAAGGACGTGAGACAGTTACAGCGGAGAGGAAGTGGCAGGAAAAGCATAAAACAAGCATGTTTTGAATCGTAATAAGCTGATAACATGCTTGAGATATGTCAAGATGCTGCCAGGGGCAGAAAAAGGCACAGTCTCGGGCATCCGGTGGAGTAGCACCAGCGCTAACTGCACCAGGATCAGCCAATGTCAACCTTGTCATCTCTCGTCATTATCTTGGTCTCCGTAATGGAAGCAATGCCATCTGAATCCATCAAAATTGTTATACGCCCCTAGGACGAGGTTAAACACGGTCAATCACTTGTATTCGACAGCCATCTGGCTCGCCTCATACTTGACCGCTTTCCCTAGTCCCGTCCTGGCATTGGTGGTACTCCACCAGCAGTTCACGCAGCGTACCCCGTGTTTTATCATATGAATGAAGGCAAGAGAATTTTCGCGAATCATCACTATTTAAGTAGCTTCTTTGCACAAACTATCAACAATTGTACGTATGGGTAATAGTCACGCTCTCCGACATGAACTCATCTGCGTCGGCCATGAAGGGCCTTGTGCTGTCAACATGCCCCCGCCAATAGAGTCGTAGAGCAATGGTCACAAGGGGTATAGATTTTGTTCAATGAGAAAGCATGTGTTCAGACGGTGGTACCTGGTGCCGAGGCGACACTTGTGAAAGGCGGGGCCCCGCAATATACCTAGTCAAAATGCAACGGCAAGCAACCCAAAGTTTGCAAGGCTGTCGGACATGGTACAAATGCGGACAAGTTTCTCATCACTACCGACTGACTGTAGGTCTGTCGTGTGGGGATCGGCGAATTTCGCCGCCTTGTCAACTACGGCGTAGTTGTGATCGAAGACAAGCAGGGCCGGGTCTTGCTGTGCGCCTCCGCGATCATCGCATCGAGATCCATCAAGTACTGTTATGGTGACTTAGCCTCGGGACGCGCGAACAGACCATGTGCCATGTGAACGTAAGCTTGTAGATAAATAGCATTGGACGCTTACTTCACAAATGACCGACCATAGCAAGAGCTCAACAAAGAACTGTCCTCCAGATCACCAGCTCTCGACATGAAACTCTCTCTGCTTTTCCTCTATTTACTGACGGCGAGCTCAGCACTTCCAATCGAGCCTCGTCAAGAGCAAAGCCTTGCACCGCAACTTCTCACCACAATCAACGACCTGAATACTGCAGTCACGGACCTCACAATAGCTGTCACTAGCTTTGACGGATCTCTATTGGGTCTACTGCCACAAGCACTGGCGGTTGTTAAGACAGAGGCACGCCTTGACCTGACCATTCTGAAGGCAACGCACATCACTGAGAAGAGTGTCAACTTTACCGCAGCAGAAAGTATAAATATCGTCAACACATTGGCCGGTGGCATCGGACCGATCCAGGCGTCACTTGAGGCGCTGAAAGCCAAGGTTTGCATGACCTACCCTCTTTCTTAAAGTCGTGAACTGACAACTATAGTACACCACTTTCAAGAAGACGCTCACATCTCCTATTGTGTTGCTAGACCTCAAGATTCTGAAGAAACACACAGATCAACATATTGATGCTTTGACTGCGAAGATTACAGTAGACAACACAAGTCTGCTCAGTATCGGGAGAGCTATTCTAGATCAATCGTTTAGCGATGCTATCGTTGTTTATAGTACTTAATGCAGCTTCTAAACTTAATTAATCTATCTAAAATAGTTCTATCTAAAATATAATATCTCTCTACTCTAGTTATATTAATTTATAATACTGTTTGGATTTTAACTAATGTAAAGCACCAGCGAGCCGGCCACTTTTTCTTGGCACTGCGAATATCATGTACAAACCACTGAATTACTCAACACTATGTACTGATCCTTCGTATGATGCACTTGCATCAGATTCAGAATCTTCTGCTGTATCTGTTTGGCACGTACGGACATTGTGCCCAGTCTTGCCGCAGTTGCCACAGCGCCGTTGACCTGGTTGAGCTTGTTCTTGACCACCACTACTACTACGCGCCTTCTTTGCTGTCGTACGACTACTAGAAGCACTCTCAGCTACTGCCAATGCGCCTACACCAAACTCTATTGTACCACCTGTCTGGATTCGCTTCCTTTTGCGCCCTCTGCGCTTTGTCAACTCTGCTATCTGCTCTTCAAGCTCTCGTACGCGGGCCTTCACAAGCTCATTTCCATGCAGCATCTCCTCAGCCTCAAGGCAAAAATGCCTCGTCTAAGCGGCCATCAGATCATGAGCCTGCTAGAGCTAGGGGCGCAAAATGCCCTGCTTGTGGACAGCGCCATAGGGTGCAGAATTGTTACTACTTGAATCCTAATCAAGCCCCTGAATGGTAGGAACTAAATAAGACAATGATAGAGCTTATTAACTTTAAGCGTAAGAATGATGCTACATTTCAAGGGCTACTAAGAGAGCAAAGCAGATTGCGGTCCAGCAGTACGCTGTTCGTTCAGAAGAACTCACATACACCAACCCCACCAATACCGTTTGATGCTGCAGAGAGAGAGTGACTAGAAGGATAGTTAACCGCAGACATTAAGGTAGCCTTTATTTTAGCGTCGTTCTAATTAAGTTTCAGCGACTACCCACTAAAGCACTCATTCATCCTTAACTCAGGCTTAACGTGTCACATTACTAACAACCCTGACCGTATACAAGACTTTTGGCCGCCTAAGCATAGAGACTTTATCTAGGCAGGCAACACAAAGATATCAGTGAAGGGATATAGTACCATTGAACTGATCCTAAGATGTCAGTTAGGAGAGAATAAACTAGCTCTGCATGCCGTGGCGATATGCCCCGATTTACTCTGCAATCTAGTCTCCTTTCGACTACTTAGGCAGCAAGGGATCTTGTGGGAAACACAACAAGACGCTACAACACTTAGGAGACATGATAGAACACTCGTCGGGAACCTCAACGAAATACACGGCCAATAGGTGATGGAACATAACCCAGCGGAATAAGCCGTATACCACACGCACAAGAACAATTCGCGAACTAAGCGATCCCCCCAAGAAGCATCAGCAATGCTCTGGCATAAGAGACTTGGAAACCCAGGTCCGGTAGCTATTGAACACCTTATTAAGCAAGCTGAAGGGGTGCGTGTGAAGGGAGTAACAACAGTCAAGTGTGACTCGTGCAGTAGAGCCAAATTAAAGCGATAAATAAGCCGAGCTCTAAGAAACAACGACAAAGAACTAGAAAAGAGACTGGCCATCGACTTCCATACTTATGAGGCACAAAGCATGACAAAGGAGAAGAGGTTAATGCTGATTACTGATTAGTTCTTAGGCCTACAATAGGACCTGTACTTCACCGACAACAGAACAGCAAATTCTATTATTAAGAAGCTATCTAACTTCTTCCTGTTCCTCAAGAATCGCTACAACGTCACAGTCAAAGTTATTGAGACTGACAATAAGATCGTTACCGTTAAGCCACAAGTTAAACGCTGGTTAGCATCGAACAGAATCACCGTCAAGCCTTCTGCTCTAGATACACAAGCTTAAAATGGTGGAGCTGAACGCTCAGGCGGGGAGTGAACAAAGAGAAATCGCGCGCGATGCGACTTGATGCAAACCTACCCTAGGAGATGTGGCCAGAGATCACTAGAGCAGGGGTATACCTATACAATCAGACCCTAAACTACATTAACAACTGGAAGTCGCTATATAAGATCTTCTTTACTTATTTCGCGTTCAAGAATAGAATAGTAACGTCGCTGCAGAAGCTAAACCTTGCTTATCTAAATGCGTGCGGCTGCAAAGCTTTTGCAATAACTGATGATACCTACAGAGGCATATCTAGACTCCAACACCTTAATGCTAAAGCATGGATTAGATATTTTATAGGGTACTGATCGTCGAATATCTATCAAATCTAGATCCTATCGCTTAGAAAGGTGATCAGTACGCGCGATGTGGTTTTTGATGAAGAGACTATCTTTAACAGCAAGATTAAGGATCTTAAAGATAATCTTATACATAATACACTAGAAGAAATAGCGACGCTCATACAAACTATCAAGCTTCTGACCCTAAGTAATAAAGTAGAAGTCGAAGCGCTCTATGAAGACGAAATGACAGCAGACACAACAAATCCGCAGATTAAAGTAGACCCGCCAGGTCACTATCAAGGCAGGAAAGTCAGGGATTAATACCTGACGCCGCCAACTACTCCGCCACCCGTAGCACTGCTTGCTAGGCTTATGGCTGGAAATGATATGGACTTGACACTACAAGGCTTATCCAAAACTGTTCTATAGGCGGCAGCCTTTATAGCAGGTACTCAAGCTAGTAATGTTAAGAAATACAGAGAAGAAACAATAGACAAGGCTAGGATGAAAAGGATGCTTGCTAAAGGCTTATAAATCCACTGTAGTCAACTCCCACCTCTGCTAACGTTCCGAACTAAACTTAAGACTCGTCTAATAGGAGAGCTATTCAAAGAAGCAGAGCTTAAACATCTGCAGCGTCATAAACAAATAAACTCATGGATAGAAACACTACTCTAATTAATACGACAGACTAGCTAACAGATTTTAGACTGCATGTGGGTATATACCTACAAACTCAACAAACACTACTAGTTTATCAAGTGCAAGGCACGACTAGTAGTCTGAGGTAACGAACAACGAAATATTACATCTTAAGACATATATGCTACGACACTAGTATGCTGATCATTTCAAATGCTTATGGCAATTACAGCTAGATATGATCTAGAGCTGAAATAATAGGACGTTACTAACGCCTTCGTTGATGCGACGATGGATCAAAAAATATACATGAAAATGCCGAGAGGACACCAGAAGAAAGGAAGAACCCTTCGCGTGTAAAAGGCACTCTATGGTCTACGCATCTCACTATTGCTATAGCAAAAGGAGTTCACATTAACTCTTAAGAAGCTAGGCTTTATAACGTAGGTGGCAAGCGAGCGCCGCACCCTAAAACTCACCAAAAATCGCAAAACGTGTACTGGAATATCTCTACAACAACAGAGCATTAAATCCTGAAAATTGCTATCTAGCTTTCTATACATATTTTAAGACATTGACTAAAGTTCTAGAGTAAGAAACCTAACTATTATAGAGATATTCAGTTTCTGTCTCTTATTATCAGCAAAAGTGCTATATCTTAAGAACTATATAATAATTCACCTTCTAAGCTAAAGGAGAGCTATATATTAGTTATAGAAAGCTAGATAGCAATTTTCAGAATTTACTGCTCTGTTGTTGTAGAGATATTCCAGTACACGTTTTGCGATTTTTGGTGAGTTTTAGGGTGCGGCGCTCGCTTGCCACCTATGTTAGCAGTCTTACATAAACTATGCTACATGATTAACGTAGGTGGCAAACGAGTGGCCCACCTCACCAACTTTGCGCACCTTTGCACGCAGATATCTCAACAACGCAATAAAATAATAGATAGCTATTAATACAATAGATCAAACAGCAGCTACAGGCTCTCTTTTACATGTACGTGAGTTATGCGCACGCTCTCTGCAGCGTGTTCAGCGTGCAAGAGCCTGACGGCTAACACCTGATTGCTCTTCTTCTTGACGCTCTGTACGAGTAATCTGCTGCGCAGCCTCACGTTAAGCAAGTAAGTCCTCACCAGCTCCCTTTTTCAGCACTCCTTGATGTTGTAGACGCCTTTTCTTGCGCTGCCGACGCGCAGACGCTGCCTTATTTGCACTCTCAAGGCTGGCGATCCGATCGCGCATCAGCTCTGCAGACAGCATCATCACCTCTGCCCCCTTCTTGAACTGATCAAGCATCTCAATAATTGAAGCTGGTGATGAGCTCTTATGCTTGCGTACGCGCTCACGTATCAGCGTTGATTGGGCTTCAAGCTCGCGTACGTTGCTCGGCGTACGCGCCTCCCAAGGAGCGTCTATGAGAGCAGCTGGCGGCGTTGGCGTACGCAGCTGTACGTCAAGCTTTGACAGGACTACGTCTGGCTGGTGTGGGATAAGACCTGCGCCTTGAAACGCTGCTTGTATATTGGCTGTTGTAAACGATCGATCGTACGCTGCCTTGACAGCAGGTAGAAACTCAAGCTTTGTGATGTGGTTGATGTGGTGGCGGATCAGGCCCTCGATCTCATGGCTGTACGCCCGCTTCAATGGTGAGAAGCAGCCAACGTCAAGAGGCTGAAGTAGATGAGATGAGTGAGCTGGCATGCGGAGCGTAATAATCTTATA